>JBBMOI010000003.1:16917500-17017500 GCA_038088405.1 Porites divaricata
TCACAGCAAGCATGATCTCACCAGTTTTTTAAAGACCTTGGTTGATGGTCCGGCCGGGGTTTGAACTCACGACCTCCCGCTCAGCAGACCGGCGCTATTCCAACTGAGCTAACCGCCCCAGGTGATCTGTGACGTCATTGTGGGGGCCTGAGGAAAGAAATTTTAATGCTGTATCCCATAAACCAACGCGCACACCAATTCAATTCAATTCAATCTGTTCCTGTCAGCTTTGGTTTATGGGATACGGCATTAAAATTTCTTTCCCCAGGCCCCCGCAGTGACGTCACAGATCACCTGGCCATGAGGTGAGGGTTAATTAAGATTTCTCAGATTCAGTTGATTCAAGGCACATGCAGGTTTAACCCTGTAAGTCCTAAGAGTAATAGACATCAATTCTCTCCTCCTAGTATCTATTCATAATCAAGAGAAAATGTTACATATACGAGAATTAAAAGCAAAATTCAACAATGATCACTTTATGGAAAATGCGTGGATATTTATACAAATTCTCTGAACATATTCTCTAAGGAACTGTATGGAGATCAGTCAGGAGAATTTGAAGCTTCAAGGGTTAATTTTTATGTGGAGAAATAGAACTGTACTTGAGTCTATTTAGCAATACAGATTCCATCCTCGGAGACCCAGGGGCAGATAGTGGGGGCGAGGGAAAGTCTAAACGGGCGGAAAAATATGGCGCGAAGAAAAGTAAAGAACGACGAAAAGAGCCCCTGGGGACAATGTCTTACCAGACCAGTTCCAAACTGTCGCCGCCATTCTTCCTTCTGATTGGGCAGAAAAACACAAAAGTTTTCTGGCACCAATCAGAAGCCACAACGGCGGTGACAGTTTGGTCAGTTTGGAACTGGTCTGGTAAGACATTGTCCCCAGGGGCTCTTTTCATCGTTCTTTACTTTTCTTCGTGCCATATTTTTCTGCCCGTTTAGACTTTCTCTCACCCCCACTATCTGCCCCTGGGTCTCTGAGGATGTACAGATTCTGGACAAATGGCTTTCCTTTAATTTATTGCCGTTCAACTGCAAGCTAAGTTAACATCATGATTTGTGAAGCAAAAATTCACTTGTCCTTCTTTTCTGAAGAAACTCCAGCATGAAGTTCTTTGACATCTCTTTCCAGAATATCAAACAGCAGATTTCCTTCTTCATCAAACCAGGAAGCCACAGACCTTGAGACAAGAAAAACCAACAGATACTGATGTTGATCAACCCTTTATACCCTAAGAGTGTTCAGTATTTAATTTCTCCTTGTCATACCAGTGCTTTATACAATAGAGTAGTCCTGAGAATTAAGGACATGGTCACACAAGATACTTGAATAACATCTTTCCACCACAGTGAACTCTCTCATGGTGACCACTTCTCATGAGTGACCACCTCTTGTAAGCAACCACTTTCCCATGCAGCAAAGGTGGTCAATTACAAGAAAGTTGACTGTACTTCTGTAGGAAATGCCCAGGGGCAACAGATATTTTAAGCTGATATTTAGCATCGTGATCAACTTTGCTGAAAGCTCTTATGATTGGTCAAGTTCATATTCAATTCTACAGTAAACAGAAGAAATTTAGACAATTTATGCCATCAACTGTAAAATCTAACTGCAATCAAGGTCACAATCCAATGCGCCCTGTGGGGTGAAGTGCAAAAATGTACAAAGTGACAGACAACACCATCATGGATGCATTTAAATTACATGGCATGTGCATGTTTTTAAATGAGTTAGAGGAATTCGTACAGACATGTACGGTCAATTAAGGTACTTCAGTATGTGAGGAGTTGATAAATGGGAATTCCTTTCAAAACAACCTGAATATGAAGTAAAAAGCACCTATAACAAAGGAGTTGTGATGTGTGATTGTGTTGCAATCTGTCAAATTTGTCTGCTGAGGGATATAATCTTCTTCACCACAACTGCATTTAAATTTATAACTCTAAGTTTACCTAGTTTTTCCTGCTAAATTGGTCCTAGAAACAAAACTTTAGTTTCTTAAATGGGATTGCCCTGAACTGAAACTTTGCAGACGGTGTTATGCACTGGCCAGTAGCTCCAAGCTAGCAAAAAATTGCACAGTTTCAGCCCCCAGTACAACCTTAAATAACTACAGACAAACAGTGCCATACAGGTGCAAGAAACCTACTTTTTTAAAGTCTGTTCTCTTTCCTTCTTTGTAGCACCATCTTTGTAAGTGACTGTTAGGTTATAGAGAGGATCATAGCGCTTCAGTGATGAACTCAGTCTCGCGTGATTATCAGGCTCCTGTGAAATACAACAGTTGACTGTAGCTTTAGTCATGAATAAAGTGCAGGCAGACCACCCTCTGTTTGTGTGGCCATTGTTGTTAGTGAAATCTGAACAAAGAACATTAACACCATAGCATAACACCATGTAGTCACCATATTGTTCCTCTGTATTTCTTTTAGACAGGAAAGATCAATGCTTAGATTTCAATAACAACAACAGCCACACAAACAGATGATGGTCTGCCCGTGGATGAAGATAAAACCTTGTATCACTCACTATGTGACAGCAAAATGTCTAACAAAAAGTCAACACTAACTCTTTAAGATATGCAGCCAAGAAAAAATAATATGTTTAATTAAAGGGTCTGTTGACAAAAGAAAGGGCATAAAAATTGCAGACTTTGCAAGGAAATGAGAAGTTGCTAAAGAATTAACAAAGTTCCACGTGGTGGCTCTTTTTGCAGGGGCAACCCTTAATCAAAGAAAATGTAACAAAGAGATATCCTGATTTCCAAGAAGGTTCACAATTTCCCAAAATGTTTACTTTGCAGGACCACTGAATGCACTGAAAAAGGGAGTTGTGGGTTTGTTACATAAAAAATGAAAGAGACCAGAAAAAAATAAAAACAATCACTCTTCACTTGTGTGGGAAGCCGCATTTCTGTGATTATTGGTAGAGAGAAACAGCACTGAACTACACATTTTGTCTTTTATTTTTGTGGCCACAATTTCCTATTGTTAGCCTGTTTGCTAGTTTAGTTCAAACAGTCCCATATTTTGATTCTGCTATGACTTTTGTGACCTGGAATGCATTGTACACATGTAAGTACCTTATTTCCTCGAATAATAGTGGGGGGAGGGGGGGGGGGCAATTATTTATTTTTTTGCACCAAAAGAGGGTTATTATTTGAGGGAGGTGAGTATTCAAGGGAGGTGGTTATTTCAAATATTGCTCACTGTAAGTTGTTCCCAAATTATTTTGCTTTATTACCCTAGAACTCCAAGGAATAAAGAAAAAAGTGTAATACATGAACATTACCATAGAAAAAACTGTAACAAAACCTGTGCTTTGTGAACAATCAAATGAAAGCTTGTTTGTTATTTAAGGTGTAAACTTTTAACTTGACAGGGAGGGGATAAAAAAAAGGATGGTCAGAGGGGTGGGGGTGGGACGATTATTCGAGGAAGGCGACTGTTTAAATATTTTTGTCAAAGGGGGGTAATTACTCAAGGGAGGTGATTTATCACAGGACAGCTATTATTTGAGGAAATATGACTAAACTGTACGAATGGTTCAGGTGAAGGAGACAAGGCCACCAACATGACGAAGCAAGAAAAAAATTAATCTCACAGCACAACAGACATTCCAAATTTCAACCTCAACAGCAATAAGCAAATGAGCCTCAAGTCTTTTTCATGCATTCTTTAGTAGCTCAGTTCCAATCGCTCCTTCTGTGCAACTTACAATAATACTGATGATGACTTTGATAATAAGTATTACAATACTTACTACTCCAGCTTCGTCCTTTTGTACAGCAAACATAATGTAATTTTTTTCCACAAAAGTTGTGAAGATTGTCAGCACGGACATCAATGCAAAATATCTGACATTGGTTAAGGTAGCTGTATTAACCAAATCATATAATTTTAGGAGTATCAGGACAACTAATAGATACATTCTTTAATAAAAAAAATCATGTTTAATACTTTGAAATGAAACCTGTTTTGAGTATACCAAAATGCTGCTGAAAGAAGATTTTTTGAGATTCATGTTATGGCAAGTCTGATGTTAAAGAAAGTTATCAAACTGTCCCAGGCTTGTATCATGACATCCAGATATTGTGAGTAATATTGCTTAAGAATGTCATTTACCTGTCTAAAATTGACACATACAAAACTACTGGACCACTGATTCCACCATTGGGGCATTTAAAATAAAAAATTGTGAAAAAAATTTCAAAATGGCCTGTTCTGTATTTATAAGACAGTGATGTGATGGCTATTGTAATGTAAAGTAGTCATGCATGAACTCACAATCTTTTGACTTTTAAGTATTTTTTGTGTCAAAACAACTTACTTGCTTTATTACCGGTCAGTGAATTACCACTGTAGATTAATCCTTTGCAGAAGGTATGGCTTGTCTACTACAGAGTTTGTACAGATTTTTGATCCAAAATTCAAAATAATTTCCCGACTTTTTTCAAAACAATAACTTCTTTTTCCAGACACAGGGTTATCAAATAGGTGATCAATAGAGACCTTAACCAAACACAGGCACAAAGCTTTTTTATGATGTGCAGGCGAGATTTAATAAGATTTGACCAACATTAAAAAGGATTTCACTTGAGAAGAACTTGTTGTCGCTTTTAAAAATTTAAGACTCTGTACTAACCCTGCTACTAGTATTTACAGATAGTTTGAAACTAATCCACTTACATTTACAAAAGGTGGGTGATACTGTATGTCATGGATGTCATAACCTAAATTATAACATTTCATGGAGATTTTTGCTTTATTAATATTTATCATGAGGATACGAAAGAACACAGGTGGTGAGAATGGGCCGAGACACAGGGAAAGGAAAGAGATAGTCGTATATCAAGGCAGCTAGAGCAAAGCAGCAAGAAATAGTGCAGATAACCAAGCGAGTATCTGTAACTTTATGGTCCTCTTCATAGCCAAAGGTATCTGTCATCACCTGAAACATAAACACCTCAAGTATAGTTTGCACATGAATATTCTTTGCTCTTTAAGCCAAGTATGTGGAGCTATTTACACCTCAACTAAATAAACTTGTACCAAAATAACCAGTTATCGTTGATTGCCATTCATCTTACATCTACTAAAAACTTATTTTCAATAGGGACTGAGGAATTGGGGGCTCAGGTATAATAGTGCCAGGGAGGTAGTAATGATTCCCAGTTTTCAGAATAAAGCCCGGGGTGGGGTGGGGGGGGGGGAGGTACTCAACAAAGTTTTATATGGGGAGGCTCTGCTGCGAGATCCAACCCCTTACCCTTCTGTATACCACTTCTGACAAAAAACGTACCCCTTTTGAACAGCTTCCATTGACAAATGGTACCCCTTTCACATTTCTAGTTTAGAATGTTGAATCCCTTTTGCCTGCTGTAAATGCACTCTTTTTAAAATATGAATAGATCACAAAATCAGAACATTCTCTCAACTTTTTCATGGCTATAAAGTGCATCTCTTAGCCCTTTTGGGCCTATTACAGACCAAAATGACAGATTTCCCTACACTTTCATTAGTTCAACTAATGAAATCCCCACCTATTCATATTGCTGAAGCCTGAAAAAGGTACCCCTTTCGGGTGGAACCTCCCTGTATAAGCCATTACCGGGAGCCCATGGGCTCCAGCCATTTAGGGAGTACACCCCTGGGCAAAAAAGCTCCCTTTAGACAAAACCAGGCAAAAGAAAGACAAAAACCAAGAAAAGTTATTCCATCTCTGCAAGAGCCCCACACAAAATTTTGCATCCATGTTTTTCATTCAGTGCGTCTCTATCGCAGAGGCTGCAGAAAGTCGCTTACCCCGGATAATTCCATGGCAGACAAATTACAGTATGCAGATTAAGGAGGATGCTTGTTTCACCAAGCACGGCTGGATATTGATCTTGATTTCGTCTTGGTCCATAAAAACACATAAAAGACTGACACCAATATCCAGCCATCTTGACCTCTTTCTTGGTCAGTGATACATATCAACACCATACTTAACACTAAAGATGCATCTAGGAGTTAATGTATCAATTTCTTTGTATTTTCTTCTTTTTTGAGGACACAACAAGTAGCATGATAGCTACCTTTGGCTTTTCGAGCAAAGAGAAAATTTTTAATATCATATTTCAATAAAGGATGGAGTTAATTGATGTTGATTTAAAATGGTTTTCACAAAAGGAAATGTTTCTTGCAGATCTTGAAACGACAATTTATAATACATTATTTTGAGGGTGGTAAAGGGTATTTTCGAGACTCGTGATCGGTCCCTTTTTTTTCCTGTGAAATGTGAAATAGCTAATTTTTTCCTCGTGAATCGTGATTTCCATAGTAGCCATGAAGTGTGATTTCCCAAAATTATTTTCCATGAAACGAGAAATAAATGTTTAATTCCCCGTGAACCGTGATTTTCATTACGTCTTTAACATAACATAACATAAACTTTATTTATACTCGAATTTTAGAGTAGCTAACTAGCTAATATCTTTGAGTGAAAATAATATAGAAATACATATATAAATTCGTTTCATTAAATGTATTCATTTAAGTAATAATAATAAAATGATATTAATAATACTATGTACATAAAAGAAAAGAAAAGAAAATATTATTTAACAATTTACAATTTTAAGTTTAAGTATGTCAAGCAATTAAAAGAATCTGCATGAAGGTAACATCCTGTATTTTGGTCTTAAAGTCTGCAAAAAAACTGGTACAAAAAAAGTCCGGCAGTGCATTCCACCGCTTAGCTGAAAAGTAAGAAAAGGAGTTAAGACCATAGGTAGTTGTTTTAGGTTTACTTAGTGAAAGAATGTACCGTAGTTGCCACGAAGATCATAAGAAGAGGACCGGAGTGAAAACATATTCTTCAAATAAGCAGGAAAATGAGTGAAAAACAAACTCTTATATAACAGTATGAGGAAATTTTGAACGCGTTTGTTACATAACAAAGTAGACTTGACTTTTGAGAGAAGAGTGTTGTATGGAGACGAGTAATCTCCAAGTATAAATCTAAGTATTCTTTTATTTAACGCTTCAAGTTTATCCACATCGCGCGCTCCACAAAAGTGCCAGACAGAGAGCAATAATAAAAATGAGGTAGAATATATGCTTTGTACAGTTTGAATAAGATTTCCCTGCGTATGAGTTTTGAAAGCGCAACATAACATTAAATTGATTATTAATCTTTTTGCATACATTTGATATATGTTTAGAAAAATTCAGTTTGTTATCTATTTCCATTCGAAAAATCTCTAACGTGTCCTTTACTGGGAAGGAAAAACCATACTCCGTATCACCGAGGATTAGACACTGGTGCTTGCTCTCATTAACTATCATCCCATTTTTCTTTGTTTTTCGTGAATTGTGAAAGGACCGTTTTATTTTCCGTGAAACCACAGGTGGCCCAAGCGTAATATCACAGGTAGCCCTGTGCGTAATATGAGAGTTTGTATGGGAGAAATAGAGTTTGAAACTTAGACGAAATAAATGAAGTAAAAGCGATAGAAGTTATCAATAAAGTGTAAATATTGTTACCTGGAGTCGTTGTCTTTGTTTGTATGAAGTTTCAGCGCGATTTGAGTACTTTTACATCATCTAACCTGACAGTGTAATAATAAGAGACAAGGTAGGACAGAATCGCTCGATCGACCTTCAGAGCTGCTCAGAATCAGCTCCAAATTTCACGCGAAAAAACAAACACACTTACATTTAACGCCGCCGAATCCACAAAGTGGTACCTTAAGATCACCTTCCGACAATCCGTTCCGGTAAACCTTGCGTTTGGATCGCACAACTCGATCGGAAAGATCAACTACAGTTCAAAAATCGGCGCCATTTATCCGTGACTAGGAAAAACGTTACACTTTCAACCGTTTTCTCGCTTGGTGGTGACTGGGCGCTAGCGTCAAATAATAACTCACCGGGAGAGGGTGACATTTCTTCGTCGCTCTATAATATAGTTTTTGTTTACACACGAATGGTAAGTAACAATTACAGGCTTAATTACTTACCTGGCCATGACAACAAACTTTCACAAATCCCGCGGATGGTATCCTCCAGCGCTTCGTCCATTAGCCGAGTGAAAACAAAGAAGCGGCCCTTGCTGGGAGGTGGGTGCGTAGAGATTTGTCGTAACGAAGAAATGTCACCCTCTCCCGGTGAGTTATTATTTGACGCTAGCGCCCAGTCACCGCCGAGCGAGAAAACGGTTGAAAGTGTAACGTTTTCCCTAGTCACGGATAAATGGCGCCGATTTTTGAACTGTAGTTGATCTTTCCGATCGAGTTGTGCGATCCAAACGCAAGGTTTACCGGAACGGATTGTCGGAAGGTGATCTTAAGGTACCACTTTGTGGATTCGGCGGCGTAAAATGTAAGTGTGTTTGTTTTTTTGCGTGAAATTTGGAGCTGATTCTGAGCAGCTCTGAAGGTCGATCGAGCGATTCTGTCCTACCTTGTCTCTTATTATTACACTGTCAGGTTAGATGATGTAAAAGTATTCAAATCGCGCTGAAACTTCGTACAAACAAAGACAACGACTCCAGGTAACAATATTTACACTTTATTGATAACTTTTATCGCTTTTACTTCATTTATTTCGTCTAAGTTTCAAACTCCATTTCTCCCATACAAACTTTCATATTACGCACTGAGCTACCTGTGATATTACGCTTGGGCCACCTGTGGTGAAACGTGATCTAGACCCCCGCTTTACCACCCTCTATTTTAGTATGAGGAACGACACTAAAGCATAAGATCAATGACTAAATGAATGAGTTCTTATAGTTTTCAGAGAGTTAGATACATAGATCACCTTCTTGGCTGCATCATCAAGGGTATTCTTAACAGCATTGCAATCCCATTTATCAATTTTCACAGGATGGTCGGAATCCAAGGCCCACTACATAAACAAAAAATAGTACAGTAAACAACCACAAAATACCATTGATTACCCTTTCCTTGAATAAAAATAGACTAAGGACACCTCAAACCTGTTTAAACTTTCTAACCTTATCGAAAAGTCCCCGTTTTGCGCTCTTTTTCTTTGAAGACGCAGCCGCCATGTTCCTTTTCAATGTACAGTCATCGATATGGTGGCCGAGGTAATCTGGGACGAGTATGTCAGCGGATATCCATTTAGAATTGTAAATTCTCCGATTTCACCATCGACAATTAACTTATTTTTAAACAGTTAGAGATTTTGTTCTTGGGAAAAACGGCTTATAACAGAACAGTTTACCAAACGGTCAGAAAATGGTGAAAAAGAAAGGCCAGAAGAGTGCTCAGAGTAAGAAAAAATTAGATCTTGCTGCAGCTGTTGAGGCAGCCGAACAAGGAAATGAGGAAGATCTTTCACAGCTGAACTTGAATTCAGATGAAGGATCAGTGGCCACATCCGCGGATCAGACAGGAAATGGAACCGAGAATGACGGCGAAACTGCTACAGGGAATGACGAAGGAGAAAGTGCCGTTCTTGTGAATTATAATCCTCCCGAAGAAAGTGTTGACAAGGGAGATACAGGTACTAAAAAAGTATCAAGAAAGAAACCTCTGACCTGTTCCACGTGACCACCCTAGTGACCGGCTTTTTATTTTGATTCAATATCTTTACAATTATAAGTCATAATCCTTTCTTGCAAATATCAAACATCGAATTATGTCTATGTAGTATGTCACAATAAGGCAATTCATTTCAGTTTATTTTTGCCATATAAAGTTTTCTTGTAAACTCCCCTCCACCTCCTCACTAAATTTTCACCCTGTCATACCGACAAATTTAATCAAATCAACTAATTAATTACAGATCAACACAGCAAGTCTACGATGAGCATTATTATTTGTTTTATTTTTTTAAATGGCACCTACCGTGCATAACATTGTGACATCAAAGGTGGCAGTGATTTTTTACTGGTCAACTAGAGAAACAACAAAGGTCCCTTTTCTAGTCTAATTATTGGCTTTAAAGGGACAGGTTTACAGTTCAGCACATGCCCATTTATCAAAAGGCTGGTTTTCTGCCGCGACATGCTGTATCATCTGTGCAAACAATATGATCATGTCATAATGATGTCAAAGAACCAATCTGCATACTCCTCTCGCAGTCACTTGATCAACTTATGTGCAAATAACTGGAAATTAATCAGCCATGGAATAAAACCTTCAGGTCAACAATAAATTCAACGTTGATAGTGTTGGCATAATCCACTTATTTTTTCTGGGACTAGAAAAACTTGCTTTTTACATTCGATTAAGTGCTTGTAATGTATGAAATCGTACCCTAACCGTAACCCAAACCATTCAAACAAAGCACTTAACCCCAATCACAAAACTGGGTGCCAAACGCTACCCCTAAACTTATATGAAAGCTAACCATTTGTAATAAAGGCTTAACCCTAATCACTGAAATGAGCGCTCAACCGTAATCAAAATTTGAAACTGTGCTTTGGCCATAACTTTACATGAAAGCTAAACATTTGAAATAAGTACTTAACCCTAATCACTAAAATGAATGCTTACTAAACTGTGAGTTTATTTTACACCGTATTTTAAAAGGCGAGGTACAAAAAAAAGAATTAGTTAAGTGTTAAAACTTTCTAACCAGTTTGAAAAATTTAAAGTGGTTTAAAAAAATTCAAACCAAAGATTAAATTTGAACCACAACAGAGATTTAAGTTAAGCAAGGACCACTAAACAAAATAACGCTTTTAAGAGGACACTGTAGGCCATTTCCTGGCATTACTGATCAGAGGGTGGAGAAGAATTAAGTAGTCAGTATACGTGTAACAGCTTCTGCTCTGATGGATTGATTTTTTTCACCATGATGTCACTAAACTTTGTCACACTAGCTATCTGCATGAGCTTATTTGGAAATTAATTATTTTTAAATAGACGAAGCAGCTGATGTTCAGAAACTAAGCAAGAAAGAACAAAGGAGACTGAAGAAAAAGGTAATTATGGTTATATTTTCAAATCTAACCTCTCTATGTATTTATTGTATTGAGTTGATTCTTTTCATCGTGTTCAGTTGGTTCTAAGTTTTGTGACCATTGAATTAGTGGCAAGCTACAGTCTGTAGCTCATAGAAGACCTAGTTATGTGTGGTGAGAACCTCCTCTGTCAAGTAATAGTAAAAAAAAATAATTGGGATGCATTTATAGTCAGGGCTTTTAATTTCTCTTTGCAATAAGCTATGTGCATAAGTACATGTTGGTGAGGAGTTGAATGGCTGAGAAGTTCCTTTGGTTCTGTTTTTCCCTTTGATTCCTATGAAAGTGACTGGGGGTCATGCTCCATGTACATGTAGCCACGGCAAATCTCTAGCCCTTGGCCCTTGGTAACAGCCCTGAATAGGATAGAAAAGGGGGTTTAATAACATCTGCGAAGCAGTGCTGAAAATTTTGTCCTGGGCCCTCGAGGGACTCAACAAATTATCAGAAATGCATGTAAAATTTCCCTGCAACATGATTGCATATCAAAAATAGCATTTTGAACACTCTAAACACGGTACGCAGGTAGGGTCGACCCAGAACTAGGATTTTCGCGCTGTTTTGCAGACAGACTTAACCAGAAGTTCAATTCTGTCTGTGGCACAGGCTAACATGTAACTGGCCAATGAAAAGGACAAAAAATTTGCATCAAATGGTAATAATTTTTATTGTGTCCCTTTTGTAGCAAAAATTTGAAATGGAAGCCCAAGAAGTTGCAGGATCTCAGTTCTCTGTTTCGCAGCAGGAGTCATCTGCAAAGGGTGCAGTTTTAGAAAATGCATTAGATATAAAGGTAAATGAACACTCACTGTTAAATAATTGAACAGTTTTTTATTATTAAAATGACTTCCTCATATGATTTTTTTTGATGTTCTAAATTGAAGTAAATATTACCTCAAAATTATGTTACTGGTTTTGAAAATAGGTGTTGCAATGAATATACACTCAGGTATTTCTACATGTGACAAGGTTTTAAAAGTGAAGCTCATTATTATTTATCACTGTTTTGTAGGTTGAGAAATTCAGCATTTCTGCTCGTGGTAAAGATCTGTTTGTCAATGCAAATCTTAACATCACTGCTGGTCGCCGGTATGGCTTGGTTGGACCAAATGGGTGAGATACACTGTCATGGGAGCCTGTGCTTCCAGTAGATGAAACTAACAATGATGATGTTAATAATAATAGCAGAGCACCATGGGTAACAAAATTTAATTATCTATATATCCATGAAATTTTGGTTCTGAGAAGATCGTTCATACTTACATCCATTTCCACCTTCATGTAAGCCAGGGTTGTAGAGTGAGAGATAAAAAAAAAAGGAGATGAATTTCGTTGGAAGAAAAACATGAAAAGTTTATAGTGGCAGTGAGAAAATGAGAAATGCTAGTGGCCACCAAGGTGAAAATGAGCGGCAATGAAAATACAACAAAGAGGAACACATACAAGATTTCCTCCTTGATAAAACATGTAACTAAGGATTTTCATGTTGTAGTCATGCAAAACAACAACATAGAAATGTACAAAAAAGTGTGCTACATATGAAAAGCTGTTTTTTTGCTAATTATCCCCTACGGATTTTTTGTAGTTCTTGTTGCTGATCGCCATTTAGTGTTATGTGGATTTATTTTTTGTTTGAGTATAAGTATATCAACGAAAGTTTTGCTTAGCTAGCCCTGCTGGCTAAATCTGTATATTAACCTTAGTTATTACAAGAGGGTGATATTCAGTACTGATGGCATTAGTGGTTTACATAATGGCTCTAATAATATTTACACATACTCTAAAACTAGACTAACGTTAAGTGAAAGTAATAAATATTATTATTATTCATTGAAAATATTTCCCCGATTCTGATTGGCTAAAATTACACGTTTAATTCACCAAAACCAGTTACTGATGACCAAATTTGGAAGAATTTTGACTTTAACGAGGAAATGATGTAAAAAATGCAGCGTTTTCGCAGGTTAAGGCACCGTTAACCGAGAAGACCTGGGGACGAGGTTGAGTTGTTTTGGTTGTGAACTTGAAAAAATGGCAGACATTTCACTCGTTTCAAGAGTAAGAACTAGGCGAAAAAATAGCTAAAAACATGGCAAGAACAGCAAGAAGACAACTCGAAGGGCAGCATCTGCTATTTGGAGAATATTTGCGGAGGTGGACAAACCTAAACGTACACTATCGAAGATGAACTGAACATCGATAGATCGATGGAGGTAAACATGTTTTGGCTATGTTTTTAAACTAGGAATTATTTTGAATGAATAATAAAACAGTTATTGAATTTGGCTTTCGTATCATATGAAGAATAATTATAGAGATCTCGGAGGGTGTTATCCGCCTCAGCCGTCGATCTCCATAATTCTTCATAAGATACTCAGCCTCATTCATTAACTGTTAATTATTATACTATAAGTAAAAGACTTGCAAGGATTGTGAGATAGGGCCTATGGTTTATTGCCCTTGTATCATCTGAGAAGACTAGAAAGTCTAACCATTTGCAGATGTCTTTAACCCATTCGCTCCTAGAGATTTTGCCGAAAAACGCGTTTGAAGCTAGTCAAGTGGTTTTCTGGTCACTGTCATGCTATAAAGAGCTAAGACTTGCCACAAACTCATTTACTGGTCGTACACTTCACAGCCTTCTGATCCAGATGCAACATATCAGCTTACGAAGTTCTCTCCTCCCCTCTTTTTTCACGTTTCTTGCTCATTTTTTTTTTCTCTTGCTGGGTATTTAGTAGGCTTCATTTTGATGGGAAGAGTTTTTAGGAAAGCTTTTAGGATCTTAGGATTAGGTGAAAGGAAAGGTAGGTGGGCAATGGAACAAGATTTTCATGGAGATTTACAGGCCAATCTTGCATGGTTTTTTGCCTTTTTCTCCAGTGTCCTTGACTGAATTGTGCTCATTCTGGTATGGTTTGAAAGATCTTTTCACTCTGCACATGTTAGCGGAAAAAGTTGGCCTTGACCATTAAAACTGATGACGTCACGAGGGGTAGAAAGGATGTGGATCCGCACGGGCAGTTACGGGCGGTTCAGGGGCGAATGGGTTAATAGAAAGGCAGCACTTTCTCCTCCATCATTCAAAGACCTTGAGTGTTGGTCTGACTGGGGTTTGAACCAGTGGCCTCCTGCTCAGCAAACCAGTAGTTATCCAATTGAGCTAACCAAGTGGCTTGATGTCACACCATTTTACTAAGTTTATGTAATCTAATTATTGTTTTCAATTCCTCTTTAAACAGCATGGGAAAAACAACTCTTTTAACTCATATTGCTGCCAGAAAACTTGCCATTCCTCCAAACATCGATGTCTTACTTTGTGAGCAAGGTAAGTAGGTGAAGCTGCTCTTTTTTACCTTGTGGGAAGAAAATAGAAAAACTGCATCATTCTGCATACTGATATCTTGTATTTCCTTAGATGTGGAAGCTACTGAGGCACCTGCATTTGATGTGGTGTTGAAGGCTGACAAGAAGCGACTTGATTTACTGGAAGAGGTTTGTTACTTTTTTATTATGTTGTATATTTATTTGATTAAGCACCCAAGGTGCTTAGTAAATGTTTGGACCTTGATGGTGGGCACTTTTCGAAGTGGGTGCTTACTTGATGTGTGATGCTTACTAAATTTCACCATTTGTAGCAAGTAGTAAGTTTATTTTGCAGCAAACCAATGAATGATAACAAAATGCAAAGATTATTCATTAAAAGTGGAAATTATTTTAACTATGCATGAAAGTTTCTTTAAAGTGCTAAGAAATGTTGGTCGTCATATTTTGGGGAAAGTATGGATGGCAGTGGTGCTTATTCAAGGCTGCAATAGGTGATAATTAACTATACCTTAACCTACAGGGTGGGTGGTTATTCAAGGTTGGGTACCTAATTGAATAAATACTGTTTTTTTATGAATTATTGTCATCATTATTGTCATCATCATTGTCATTGTTATCATGATGATAAGCATGACTGCACATGTCTATTACGTGTAGTCCTTTGTTAGGCACATACAAATTTTGTCGAAACTTGTTTATTTGGCAGATGAACTGCATTGAGCACATCAAGTGTCTTAAGTGGGCATCTCTAGGCTTCTGTAATTATTTATACATATCAATATTTATTACTAAATAACCATTTTTGGTTATTTCTAGGAAGCACGGCTTGTTGCATTGAGTGAAAATGGAGATGAGGCTGCAACTGAAAAACTGAAAGAGGTAAAAGAAAGATAGTCTTCTAACCCTTTAAACCCTATGATCAAAATTTGAATTGTCATTTGTTGCCTCTATTCATTTCCTACAGAAGTAGTGGGAAGAAGTTTATAAAATATCAAGCAAATTCATCTCGTGTGATCATGTCCGTAATTCTCATAACCACTCTGTTGTACAAAGCATTGATATTACAAGGAGAAATTTGATCCTGATCACTCTTAGGGCTTAAAGGGTTAAGTGTCATACTCACTCTGTTTCAACTGTTTGAATTGCATGTGTTACAGGTCAAATTTGATTTCAGGTTAAAATTTTTTAACTTAGGTTGATTCTCTTTTCCTTTGTTTTCTAGGGCTAGGAGACAAAGGTAATTGAGAAACAACCTAGGTTAAATCAAAATTATCCTGAAATCAAATTTGATGAGATGAGATGATGAGAGCTAGCTGCTTGATAATTTTTTTACATTATACTTTGATTAGGTGTACGCTGATTTAGAGGCTATTGGTGCTGCTTCTGCAGAGTCTCGTGTGCGCAGAATCTTGGCTGTAAGTCACAGATAACTTATTAAATCAACAATTCGTTTTTATTTAATGTGTTAATTTTTGTTATGTTTAGAACACGAACAGCAGTGATTTATATATCACTGGTTATTAAAATTTGAGCATGGTGATAAAACACATGCTGCGAGTGCTTTGAACAGCTTCAAAAAAGGTTCCCCGAGGATTTCATCTCAGTAGGATTGCTAATTAATGCATTTTTCTTTTTAAAATGTGTTGATTGAAAAAAGTCAAACAAAAGCAGCAAAAATAACAAATGTTGGGCAGAAATATATATGCAAATGCATTGTAAGTATAAAGGTACTATTAAAACCCTGAAGTTACCACTGGCCCTAATATCTAGTGTTTTTGGTGAAAATAAAGTTCAGATTAACTAAAAATGGTTTCAACCTAGGTTTATTCTCAAATTCCTCGAGAAAGAAATAAAAACCACCTTAACTGAACTCCATTTTCACCTACAATGTCCAATGGCGGATCCAGACCTTACGATAAGAGGGGGGGAGGGGGCGGTCTCCCCAAAAAATTTTTTCAGCGGCCCCTCCCCTGGATCTGCCACTGATGTCAATCTCAAGGTTAGTACTTTTCTCAGAGTCAAGCTCTGTTGTGTTGGCTGCCCTACTGTGTCAATTTGTAAAAGTGCTCTAAAGCCTAAAGGTAAATCTTATTCTGACAATACATGTAAGATTTTATAATATTATACTTCAGTCTGGAAAAAAAAGAGCTAAATTCAGTTTTATTGTCCAAAGTGGAATGAAGGAAAAGTAGGACCGAGATGAAAGTTAAAATATAAGTCCTTGGCTATTATAATTTTATTAACATAAACACACATAACATAAACTTTATTTATACTCGAATTTTAGAGTAGCTAACTAGCTAATATCTTCGAGCTAACTCTACATGAAAATAATATAGAAATATATATATAAATTCGTTTCATTAAATGCATTCATCTAAGTAATAATAATAAAATGATATTAATAATAATATGTACATAAAAGAAAAGAAAAGAAAATATTATTTAACAATTTACAATTTTAAGTTTAAGTATGTCAAGAAAAAGAATCTACATGAAGGTAACATCCTGTATTTTGGTCTTAAAGTCTGCAAAAAAACTGGTACGAAAAAAGTCCGGCAGTGCATTCCACTGCTTAGCTGAAAAGTAAGAAAAGGAGTTAAGACCATAGGTAGTTGTTTTAGGTTTACTTACGCAAGCCTGAAGGTAGCGAGCAAGGCAGCAGACCTAATCTGTATAGGGACAAAATATTTTTTTCTACCCACAATGCATCCGACTTTTTTAACCACAATGCAATGGATTCTTACCATAATTCCTTGCATGTCCATTGGCTTTAATAATTATTAGCAAACTCCACTAGTATTTTCGATGGCATGAAGTTGGTTGTAGACTGTTCCCAGTCCCCTATTTTTCCATAAGATTGTGGAGGTCAAGTGCTTTGTCTCCTCCGCCCCCTTGGTATGTATGAAACCAAGATGGTCACGTGTATCGGTAAGCACTCAATTCTGATGATCTTATGAAAAAATAGGGGACTGTGAACAGTGTGGAAGTTCGTTGAGATTATTCAGAATCTGTGATTTAATTTGTGTTTGTGATGAATTCCTCTTTTACATTATGTTGTCATAAATCATTTTGAGGGTCTTTAAAGCCACTTGTGGTAAGGGCCTATCTGCATTTATTTAAGCAAAAAAGTTGTTATTTAGACAAATTTTCTGTCATTACCAAGGTGTAACAAATGCGGATGATTTGTCATGAATATACAAATTTTGTCCTAGACAGGACAATCGTCAAAGGCGCTGCAGACAAAATTTGTTCCAGGTAAAAACTGGGATAAATTGACTAAATATACCAAAATTGTTTTCCTTGTCAATCATAACTTTGTCTTAAAGCTATTCTTCTTTCAATTAACAAAATAATGATACAGCAAACACAAATATCCCTTGTGAAAACTCTTGTTCTGAAAACATTCCCAGGCAGTCTTTGGAACTTAAATCCAAACTTTGGCTTTGCTTGCAACCAGGGTGAAGCCCGCTTCTCAAGGTGGAGTTTCCTTGGTTATGAAGAAGATGATCGTCACCTTGCGCCCTTTGGAAGATCGAGTTTTTATAATTATCTTTTCTACAGTGTATAATAAGATATTATCAGAGAGAGAGATAATCAAAATTCTTGTGGAAACTTAAATGTAATTTCGGTCCAGTTGGAAATTTGAAATGTTGTTTCATTACCATTTATTGCCTTTTTTTTAAAAGGCTTTGCTTTTCTCTTTAAAAAACAAAATTAAAATTATTGTAACCACAATGTCCGATATGAATAATCAAAATGATATGAAAGAATCCTTATCTTATCTTCAAATTTCTTTAAATCTTTGGCCAGCAACTCATGCAGCATGGAATGGTGTGCAGTGTGATGGAATTCGTAGAACAAACCATTGATTGTGACATCACAAAATGAAAGAGCGATATAATTGTGCATGCCTCGAATCTGACATCCACTTTGAAAATAATTATATTATTGTCTAGTATGTCTTGTTAGAATACACGGTTTTCAATAAACTTGTTTCATTTACACCAAGGCTGCACTCTTTTACCTTTTAGGTACACCAGTAAATAAAATGCTGTATTTAGATTTTTACTCATGTAATAATATTCAAGTATATATCTTTATTTCTCTAATTTATTTCCAGGGTCTTGGATTTACAAAGGAGATGCAACAGAGGCCAGTTAGTCATTTTTCGGGAGGCTGGAGGATGCGTGTCTCTCTTGCAAGGTGTTAAACTGTTTTCATTCAACGCTCTATATTGGAGAGCGTCATGAGGAGATAGACCTTCTAGAGTGACTCCTGCTCTCATGATGTCAAGTTCTCCCCTTTCATGAGAAAACACGATGCAATTAAGAGGGAAGATCTAAATGTTCATCAAAAATTTACTTGGGGCTAATTTGCTGGTCAATTCAATTTGGCAGTTACTGACAGAAAAAAAAAGAAATGCCATATTTTAGCAGAAACCTGTCCCTAAGATCAGTTTATTTCTGTGGAGGATATCTTAAATAATATTTATGATCATTTTTACTTTTAACTCACTTGCATTATATTCTTCCAGAGCTCTGTTTATGGAACCAACTCTTCTTATGTTGGATGAACCCACCAACCATCTGGACTTAAATGCTGTTATCTGGCTAGACAAGTGAGTTCTTTTGTTGATATTGATGGACTGAAGTGACTTAAGGTGTTTAATAATAACAACAACAACAATAATAATAATAGTAATAATAATAATGGCTTCATCTGTAAAAAAATTTACATTAATATTAAAAAATAATAACATTATTATTAATAAAGAGCTATAGCTATGTACAATATTAGGGATGCTACTGAAAAAGAAAAAAAAAGAATCAAATTAAAGTAATCTAGAATATATACAAATCAAGAAATCAAATGTGCAGTTGCCCTATGTATAAGATACTTCCTCACTTTAGTTTTAAAATCAGTAAAAACTACCAAGTTCCTTGCAGCAGAGGGTAATGAATTATAAGGATTAGAGGCACTGTCCTGGAAAGTACCCAACTCAAGGGGGAACTTTTAACTTTTACACTCTTTTAGATTATAAAAATGACATCAAAGTGTTCACAACTTAGTCAAGTGGAACTTTTGTAGTTAAAATTGGGTTAAACTAGAATTTTCTTTGTCTCTTATATAGGGCTAGGAAGGGAAGAAATTTCTAAATGAAAATATGTTGAATACTTGTTTAACCTGAGGATGGATAACTACAACAGAACCCCTCACCTGGTGCTGGTAGTTTCACTGCAAAGTTTTGAACATTTTGAGGTCATTTCTGGAGTTGTGGTTGATTGGGTTTTTCAATTTACATAAAAGGTTTTGAACATCCATTTCCCACTATGTTCATCCAAAAATCTTTCGAACAAGAAAGAGGATTCCAAAACAGATTGTGCTGTCATTACTTCAATTCCATCATCTACAGTGTACAAGTATACTTTCATATACAATAGCCTCTACTGTCTTGTGCGATTCTGAAGGGGGCATTTGAGGGCCTGCTCTGATCATAACCAGTGTGCTTGTGAGAAATTACTCAGTGATTGTCAAAGTATATTTTGTGGTCTAATTCTTTTAACTTTGTTTTTTAGGTTGTGTTGATGGTTATGAGATAAAGGCAAATAGAAATAATGTTAAAATGGTCAATTGAAAGTCAAATTAAAGTAAAATTTGAACCATAACATACATTACAGACTGTATAGTAGTAAAATTAATATACCATGTACTAGTTTTGTGTCATTTATTGGAGAAAAAGATACGTGTATTAGAGATTCAAGCTCTCCTTGCAAAAAATCTGAATTCAGAGGCACACAAACAGATGTATTGTATTATAAATTGGAGATTTCACTATTTTTAGTTTCATTAATATATTATTTTTATTTTCAGCTACCTTCAAAACTGGAAAAAGACACTGCTAGTGGTATCTCACGATCAATACTTTTTGGACAGTGTTTGCACAGATATCATTCATCTAGGTATGAAAACCACTATGTTACAGTGTTTATGTTGTAATTATGTTGTTTCAAATTCCACAGACAGAAGCAAAACAAAAATTATCTGAGATAAAAAATAACTAGAACATATATACAAGAGAACCCTGCTTTACAATGTAACAGGAAGTGTACAATCATGCACTGAAGTAGTAAGTTTCAATAACTTTTAAAAAAGTTGTTAGGGCAAGTTATTAGAAGTAGATGGTGGCTTAAGGTAGTTCTCATTAGTATTCAAATGAACAACAAGATATACCGTAATTGTGCTGGTTTGGTATTTGTAGTACTTACAGTACTATTAAATGTTTTATATACATGTAGTGTTGTTTTCTAATGTGTGATTTATCATTGTTTTTTTGGGGGTGTGTAATCTGCACTAAATTCATGGCCACTTTCCTCAATAGATCAACAGAAACTTTACTACTACAGAGGAAATTATGGTAAGTATGGTCCATTAAACTGATTACCGGTACTGCAGGGAAATTATTACAGTGTGTTCATTGCTTGTCAGAAAGAAGTTGAAAATTTGTTAAGAAACTGAGAGTTATTGAAGGGTTTTTTCCATACATCCCGATTTTTTCTCTACATTGTTTTAGAACAGTTCAAGAAGATGCATGTACAAAAGGTTAAAGAACAAGAGAAGGCTTATAATAAACAGGTAAGTGTTTACCATAGCTTTATTTATTTATTCATTTTTAATTAAACATTCTAATTTATCACTGACTACTGTACCCCTGTACATGTATCTCTAGAGGGGGGGGGGGGGGGGGGGAGGAAGGAGTACTTCCGGAAATTATTGATGGGGGTATGCCGGCCAGTTATCCAAATCCTGACCCTATTTCAGATCAAAGAATGTCATTTTCCACATCCGTTTTCAGACCTGGGCTGGGTTGTTCCAAGCGTGGTTAAGTTAACCCAGGGTTAGTCACTGCCAAATTTGAATTTAGATGTAAAAGCTTAAAAAGCAAATTCAGTTTAATTCCTTTGGTCTGTATTTTGGTGATTTGATGCTGTAAAAAGAATAGGGAGATTATCCGAGAAAAGGCTTTTAAACGAAAGAAAAAGGAAACCCGGGTTAAAATTTAACCCCGTGTTAGCGCTAATCGGCCTTCAAACAACTGGGCCCTGGCGTCTAAAATCCATACCCGCTTTCAGACCTGGCCTCTAAGAAATTATGTCATCATTACTTAGATTCATGCATATTAGAACGCAAACAAAAAGATTTCTTAAAATGCGTTCGAATTCTCATATTCATTTGGAATTGAAATGTACACTCCCGTAGTTCCCTCGAAAACCAGACCAAAATGAGCAAAATTTAAACCCGTTTTCGGACCTAGAGCGATTTTCGTATGACCTTGAAATGAAAGCGCGCGAACAAAACAGAAACGGCAAACGAACGGAAATAGAGCGATTTGATTGGTTTATCGAACGGACAGACAAACGCGCCTGGCTTTTCATTGGTTAAGCGAACGCTCAGGTGAAAAAACTTCATGCCCGAGAACTTTCTAGAAATCAACCGATACTTCGCTTTGACGTCATACTACAACACGATTGGCCAATCGAACAATGCCTTCTCCATATTAGGGTTTCTTTGGCGGGAAAACGAAGAGGCCATGTTTTGATCTTTTCATCCATTGGCTGATGAAACAAAGAACGAACAATTACCGAAACCTTTTTTCAAGGTCTTACGAAAATCGCTCTAAAAGTCGCAAAAACGATACCCTTTGGGGCGGCACGTATCTGTATGGCTTATATAGGGGGTACCCCCCCCCCCCGGGCTAGGCTAGCTCCTGCTATTTGCGGGTGTAAATGAACTCCATGTATGTATCCTGTATCACCAGCTTAACCTAACTTTATTTAACATAACCGAATTCTTGTCTTGGATCTTCTTTGTTATAATCCTATATTATTTGTACTCTAGAAATCGCTGTAACTAGGTAATTTGAAGTCGTTATACTTAAGTTTACAGGGTGTCAATTGTTGTTAATAAATAAATTGAACACGTGTCAATGCTTGGGTGCAGGACAGACAGCAGATATTTCCATGTCCCGCACCGATGCAGCGAAATAACTCTAATTAGCCGCATACCATTTCACCAAGAATGCGCCTTTTTCTTACTTTTGATGTTGTAATTCGATTGTGTTTATCATGGAACCTGTGATAGCAAAATAAAAGGCAAAATTTCTGGTATTACGTGAATTTCCCGCTAATCGTTCTTTGACCAATAAGATCTCTCATGGTAATTAAATTACTTGCTTCCGTTCGTAATTCTCCAACGGCTCCCTGAGCCGCGGGCCTATTGTTTTCGCTTTCCGCCGTAGGTGAAGCGTTACTCAATAAGGTACTTACACGCGACTGACCGAACACAAACGAGCAACGAGGAATGGTGGCCTCAACAATCACATTGCTGAGCATCATTTACAGACGAAACATCAAATTGACTGGGACTCTGCGACATGTATAACGTATTCTACAGACTACCATCAACGTCTTACTTTGGAAAGCTGGTTCACTAACTTAGAACAGACGCCACTGAATCGTAGCCAACAGTTACCAGCGCCGTACAAACGACTTATTGACGGGATGAAGCGAAACTAACTACGAGAGATCGACTGGAGAACTGACAATTTGACTAACAATAGACGACTGCTTAACTGTGACAATAGACGGATCGAAACGCGCCAATTACTGATTACGAGTCTTCATAGCCAATAACACCGCGGCTTCACTGACAGACGACCAATAACATCTTGACTTTATTGACCAATCAGATCAATAACCAGAGTATATAATACCATCTACTGACGTGATACAACTCACTTTGACTCTGAAGATGACTACCGCACAGGTTGTCGAAACGTCAGTCACTGTCAACAACAACAGTCCTATTCAGGACTACGTTAACCCGGACGATCAAACTCAACCTACTTTTGAAATGACTCCTGGGTTCAAACCTTTCACAAGGTACTTAATGTAGAGTGTATATCGTTTTTGTTTGTTCCTCACGAGTTTTGGCTTGAGCTTCTGTTTTGCGGCAAACGGCAAACCGGTTTATATGTTGACCAAGTTTCCCTATCGTTTACGCCTCTAAACATCTTGTCGAGAATAAGTAGTTTATTCATAAGAATAATTTTGCACAGTTTTCATTTGTTAATTTCCTACTATTAGAAATTGTAATCTTCAATTTGAGGTTTGCTGTTAGTGGTTTATAGGTTACTCTTTAAAGCTCTGTACCAACTGCAGGGGGGGAAGGGTATTTTCGTAGATGATGAGGGAATGGTCAGTCCAGCATAGCAAAAGTTTTCGTCAGCGCACTGTCAGGCAAGAGACCACCAAGTTCAAATTTGGCGCCTTACCTCTAAATATGTATCGTTCATCGCCTTTAGACTACCCCAAGGAAAAGGGTTATCTGTTCCAGACAAATGAGAAAGAAAGAAACAATTTCAACCCAAGCGGTTCAAGGGGGTGGGGGGGGGGGGGGAAGGAACAAGAAAAAGAAGACAAGGAAGTTTCTACCAACCCCCGGGAGGAAGTCGAGGACGAGTAAGACACGGACAGTGAAAATGAAAATCCTGTGGAAGAAGATGATGACGATGATTCCCTTACATTTATAAAGGCAGTAACAACGCGTAGTGGGCGAGCTGTGAGAGTAAAGTTTTTTCGAAGGTTCGTAAAATATATTTAACTAAATCGAAGCACTCTGTTTTACAAAATGGGACTAACGTAACGTTTTTGACATTTTATACGACCTCTAATTTTAAAAATCGTGGAAACGTAATTATTGGTTTCGTAAACCGTGAAACGCAAAATTGTTGTTCGTGAACTCGTGACGGGACCTTCCCACCCCCCCCCCCCCCCCCCCACCCCCTCAATTCGTAGTTCAGTGTTGGATGCGAGGGACTGGATCAAGTTGATCATCAAGGCAATATTTCCTCGAAGTATTACGTATTTGACCTATTTTATAGCTATTGAATCGCGCTATGTCTGAGCTGGAAGAAATGGTCCGCTTGTTGTTCTACGGTTTTCCAGTTTATAGGGATTACGTTAAATCCGTTAGGATGAGCTATGAATTTCTTGAGAAGTATCATTCGAACGATGACCTGAGGTATGTCATAACAGGAAGCTTCCGGGAAGGATTTCCCGACATAATCTTTAGCGATAGCGACTGGATAGTGCTTCTAAACCCGTCAGCCGAGATCTTGACTCTCGAAACACAAAGTAAAGTTATTCAGTCAGTTGCAGAAGCGCCAGCCCACGTAAAGCTTATAATTCCGTCGGGTTATAGGGAGTACTTTAAAGAGAAATACCCTACGATTTCAACTTTTCTTGGCCTCTTGAAAACGGACGAAGATAGCTGCTTTGTCTCGGCTGAGGAGGCAAGAAGACTTCACGAGAGGGATTTTCTTCATGAGTTTATGGCCGAGCAAAAGCCGAGTGCACCGTATACCACTCCACCGACGGATACCGAGGGCAAAATCTCGGTCGCCTACACCTTTCGTTCTCCTCTTAAAAGGACAGGAACGCATGGTAGATTGGTGGAGGCAGACCGCGTGCCAGCGATCGAGTGCATGGGATGGCCGAATGAAGCTAACGAATGGAAAATCAGAAAGCCAAGAAACTGGCCTAGGGCTGATGTAGTGAAGAATATTACCACCGACTGCTTCATGATTGTACCAAAACCTTCCGATCTTTCAGGAGACACAACGAAGGAATGGCGAATTTCGTTTTCCATCCCGGAAGCGAAACTTTTCGATTGCTTCAACGAAGACCAAGCTAAGGTATACTTTTTACTACGTTCATTGTATGCGAGGCATTTGAAAGAAAAGCTAGAAGGAATATTATCCTCGTATCATATCAAAACAGCGATGTTTTGGACGCTCGAGGAAGAAGAACCCAATGCATGGTCTGAAGAAAGTACTTTGGAACTATTCTTCCGGGTCCTCAAGAAGCTGCTTAGATTTCTGAAGGATGGGTATTGTCCTCATTACTTCATCCCTAATCACAATTTGTGTTACAAAACATCAAAGAAAGAACTTGAAAATGCTGCGAGTGAAATTACTTGTTTTTTACGTGATCCTTTGGCTTTTTTTGAAGAGCTTGTTAATCCAACTTTTCTTGGACTACTACCGCGTCCCGCTCTTTTGTCTATGCAAGTGAAAGGAAAACTGGAAAAGAAAATTTTGAAGTTGCCAACATCTGCAGCATACGCATCCTTCAACGACCCTGAAGCACACAGAGACCTAGAGTTGAAGTGTTTGTCTGAAACTTTGGAAGAGACTGCCGTCTCTAT
Organism: Porites divaricata; assembly: GCA_038088405.1. Lineage (NCBI taxonomy): Eukaryota > Metazoa > Cnidaria > Anthozoa > Scleractinia > Poritidae > Porites > Porites divaricata. The sequence continues at coordinate 16,943,076 of JBBMOI010000003.1, forward strand.
TAGAGCATTTCCTAATGGAGTTGCCTTGATCGAGGTCTTCATTGAGGCCCTTTTGCAAGGGCATCACTTTGCTTTCACTGTAGGGAAGAGTGAAGCTGACCTTGCCAAGATTAAATTGAGTTCAGTGCAGGACGATTCCTTGGTGATAGACACATCACAGATGAATCAGTCCTTGTTGGTTTGGATGGTACTGGGAAAGATTGCTGTTGACTTTATTACGCAAGGGACAAGTGACAAGTTGTATCATTTCTTTTTTAAGATCTATGCATTGTTTATGCATCAGGATGGTCTTTTAACTGATGAGAAAAAGAAAACAATGGACATCCTTCAAACTCTTTGTTGTGCAACAGGGGCATTTTTAGCCACAGTTGATTTCACTGCCGACAAAGTTTCCTATCAACAGCTACATGCACTGCTTTGTGAAATTATTCCTTTGGATGAGAGTAGTGCACAGCCACCATGTAACATCACTCTTGTTCTCTTTATTCTTGGCAGTGCAACTTGTAAGATGGCAAAATCTTTCTTAGAGTAGCAACCTAAATGTCAGTTCTCCTTTCTTTATTGCAAAATAATTAATTGTGTATTATTCACTTACCATTGTGTGCCAAGGAAATGAATATTTTGCACTGAGAGCTTTTAACACCAGAATATTTTAATTTTTGCAAAAGTTTAATACCAGCACTTTATATGTTTTAAAAGTACCTACAATATTGGGCTCTGCCTTACTCTGCTCTTTGGTTATTATTTGGGGGGTGGAGACAACATTCATGTGTGACAGTATATCAGTTCTAATTAAACCTTCATGGTGCCTGCGTCACCGACTGGAAGTGTTTTTCAGTTGGCCCTACTAAAAATAACTTCAGAAAGCAAAAATTAAGTTACCCTCGTGAGTGCAAAGAAGGCTGAAATGAATATTTGGACAGTATTCAGGGCTTTGCTGTAGCAGTGCCCGGTGAACCATGGCCTCTTACCATGCTCTTGGGCATCTAGGTAATCTTTCTGTTTTGTTTTTGTTGTTGTTGTTGTTTTTTTTTTCATAAAAATCATATGCTGGGCACCTTGGATTTCACAGCTTTTTTGCACTGGGCTCCCTTTATTTTTTCTTAGACTACTGTCTTGGATTTGATACAAGGTGGCAGAAATGTGGAGGTGCATGAAAACCATTCGCTATTTTTCAAATGCTGACAAAATGTTCATTACAGCCTTCTTTGCAAGCTCTTAATAATTATTTCATCAGAAATAGCAGTAAAAGGCACTTAAAAACTGAAAAAAGGGTAAACTGTAAAGGCTCATTTTTAAATATTAAAAGACATGGGCAAATACTACTTATTGTGTGTTCTTTGTTGTCTCTGAACCAGCATGATAGGAGCAAAAACTTTAAACTAGTGGTTAAAGAAAGAACCTAAGCCTGAATTTTTTAAGTTCTTTTTCAACCACTAATTAATTGTACTACAAAGATCATGTTCACTTTCATGTCTTTATCTGCAGTTCAAAATAAAATTCATTTCATGTCATTTCCACCGTGGGGTATAATACGAACTCACAATGGCTTGCTTTCCAGTTGGCTTGATTAGCTCAATGGACAGAGCATTGGGTTCAGTCAAATCGCAAACGACAGGGTTCGATTCTCAGTCAAGCCTGAATTTTTCAGGTTCTTTTCCAACCTTTAAGGTTGTTGATTTTACTGAGAAGATCATGTTCACCTTCATATAACTATGAATTTCGGTTGACATAACTTTAGGCGAGGTGACTTTCTGGCAACTTGACTAGATACCAAAGTGGTATAATACTCCTGGTTCCTTCATGCTACAGAAATTGGATCAAATGCAATATGTGTCCACCAGATAAGCTTTTTCACCCCTAGCATTGCTACCTTCACACATATTTACAATACCCTTGTTAGTAATCTCTTATCACTGGATGAAATCCAGTACATTTAAAATGAAGCAGTAGTGACTATAGTAGACAAGGCAAGTGCCGTGTCACTTTTCGTGTATTTTGTTATATTAGACCAACTGAGTGTCATTTCATCGAGGTTGTCACTTCTTCAGTCATTACTTTGAAACCTTAGAAGAGTAAGTCTTGCCTCAGTATTTGTTTTCATATTTCTTTCAGCAAAAGCAACTTAAAGATCTCAAAGCATCTGGGTCATCCAAGAAGCAAGCTGTAAGAAATGACTTCTTTCCTCTGTTTATAAAGCAACAGAATTGTAGAGTAAACTTACTGACTTGAATTGTTTTGATAAAGATGTTTTTGTTCAATTAGTGACTCGGAAAAACCAATCCTGGTACCTACAATAGGAGTTAATAATATTTATTAACAATATATAGTATTTATTTGTTATTTATTATTTTTATAAAATAATATTTATTGTTATATTCCTAGACTACAACGACAACAACAGCAAGTTATGTTGTTGTTGTTATTATTATTATTATTATGTTACACCTATGACCTTCTGATTTCCAGATCATTAATAAAAATACTAAATAAGTACGGACCACTCACTCTACCCTTTGTAGTGCCCCTGTTCACCCATTTAAACCTGTTAAACACCTCAAGAGCCCTACCCCATTCGTCATTTTGAAGCTGTGGTTGATACTGGACCGTTTTCGTGTTCAATTTCACTATGGGAGTGTTTTGGGGCAGACTTTTTACCCAGTTTCCTGTCCAGCTTCGTAACAGTCAGACAAAGAAGCGATAGCATCACAGTGCCGTAGTGCAATTCGCCCTAACACTGACCCAGTCTTATGCAAAACTCCAACGTGGTCAATCTCGCGGCACCCCCTCTAGGCGTATCCATTTAGCGTAAATATGTGTCTCCCGGGTGTTTTCCCTTTAAGGTAAATATTAACGTTAAAAGCAGTTCTTTCTAAAAGACATTTTACATGTTCTTTTTTTTTTTGTAGACTGTTCACAGTCTCCTAATTTTTTCGTAAGATCGTCGAGATCGAGCGCTCACCGTCACCTGTAGTCATTTTCTAATTGGTTTTAAATAAACCGAGGGAACGGAGTTTTTAGTCAAGAAGATTGCTGCCTGTAACGCTCGATCTCGACGGTCGTACGAAAAAATAAGGGACTGTAAACAGCTTGTCTGTGTCTTAACAAAATGTAACCTGAGATCAGGTCCAATGTTAGCAGCTTTCATACATTTTCTGCATCCTCTCGTCGCGCTAATATTGGGCTCTCTGCCTTGCCCGCCGGAAATTTATTTACCAATCGAGAGGAACTGATAGATCCTGATCTCAAGTGAAACAAAATGTGGCAGTTGGTAAATTTGACCTGCTAAAACTACCACTTTTTTGTATCATGTCTTGCAAAATTAAGGCTGAGAAGAACTTCTTTGAATGTCTGCAACAATTACCCTAAGAGTGGCGTACTGAGGAGTTCATGAGAAATCTTGGAATATTTTTTTGACTGTTTTCTTGCGGGGCATGCTTTTTTTAGCAAAAGCTCAGTTACATTTATCGTCAGCCTCTCCCTTGGAATCATTTTTTGACTTGCCCTAATTCACTTTGAGTTTCAACGCCCAAGAAACTTCTTTTAAAACTTCTTTTTAAAGGAGGAAAAAACGAAGGCTGTTCAAGGAAGGAAAAACAAAAAAGGAGGGAAGAAAGGAGACATGGAAGAGGTAGAGAGGTTTATCTCAGCTAATTTAGAGCGCTTTCCATTTGTTAGAACTGGCCGGTCTGGAAGAACTGGTTCTTACTGGTGTAAATGGAAAGCAATAGACCAGTTCTCGCGTGTACGCGCGTGGGAATTGCGCGTTGCGTCAGGCACACAAAGGTAAACAAACATTCCTTAAGTTGGGATTAAAAATAAAACATCCAGAAGAATAATTATAATAAATGTAATTCATACTGCAAATACAAGTGCTGCTACACTATAACAAAAAAAAAACACTCGGTTCATCAATTTACTCGAATTCTAGAACAGAGCTAAGCAGCCCATAATCACAATACTTCACGTTGCGCTGGTAAAGTTTTACAGAAATGCTTAATTAAGGTACTTCACTCTTGAATTATTCTGACCGCATGAGTTGAGTTGAAAGCCGAGGCAATCCCCTCACTTAATAAGAAAGTGTACGTAAATACAAGAATAAGTCCTGAACCTTCCTTTTTAGACAAAATGTCTAGGAATCTATTCATTATAGACATTTTCTCTTCGTGCATTTTTTGAGATAGTGACATTTTTTCCAGCTCCTCTTTCCGTTTATTATCTTTAAATTCCTTCAGAAGCACAATCATCTCCGAAGCGGATGATTTTGACGACCTTCGCTTTTTCTTTTTTGGTGGCGTCTTGTGAGGAAGTTCCTCGTACTTCCTCGTCCCCATCGTCGGAATGATCCGCTGTCCCTGCTTCCATGGCCATAGAGGAAACGGTGGCTGCTGGTACAATCTTTGGGTTAGATCCGAAAAACTCTGTCATTTCATTCTGAAATTCACATTCCTTTCTATTATTTCCCGTACGAATGTTGTGCTCTGTGACTTTCTTGTATTTCTCTTCTAGCTTCTTCCACTTATTCGAGCATTGCTCGCCAGTAACTTTGACGTAGGAAGTCGTATTGAACTGATCTGCAATTCGCCTCCATGCGACGTTTTTTCTTACTTTAGAAAACAAGCTGTCATTTTCCCTTCGCAAGGAAATAAGAAGTTTCGTGCTCTTCGACGACCACGTTATCAATTTTACTTCTTCTTCTTCAAGTCCTGTAATTGTAAACATGCTTGCCTTTTACAAACTTTACAACGATCTCTGAAGGAAGCTCACTGTCATCCAGGAAAAAAGTAGATAAAACAATTCACAAATAAATACCCACCAAACTTGTCATTGTCTGATTCTGCCTTCTTTGAATCTTTCTTTGAACGCCAAAACTAACGCCGCGCTTTCCACCCACTGCAAGAAAATTCCCGCGCATTTGCCGCTGCACCCGCGCAGGAGCGTGAGAACTGATTGGCCCTACTCCTTGAGGAGGGCCAGTTTGGCCAGAACCAGTTCTGACAGTTCTCAGAACTGACGCGTACCATTTACGAACGAACAGATCCGACCGGCCGGTTCTGACAAATGGAAAGCGCCCTTAGTTAGACTGAAGGCTACGGTTTCTGTGTAGCGAAATTCTCCGTAAAATCCATCGTAAATTTGGTAGACTGCAAAACAGTCTGTATTTTTGCGTATGTAAGTACGCGCGAACAGTCAACCAAAGGTCTGGAACGAGGCTGAAAACAGAAGCGAGGCAGAGGAGAGACGCTTACCGATTTCGAGAAAAAAAAACAACTGTTTTGCAGTCTTTAAATTTGGCACGTCGCATAAGGAAAACCTCTCATATCTTATGAAAATACGGACGTACACGTATAATACGTACGCAAGTAACAAATAGTTCGATCATCTGTGTCGATTTTAATCGATATTCATATTGTAATTCGTTTAATCGCAAGTATGTTAATAAACCACTTATTATAACTTGAACAGATGATTCTCTTTTTCTCACAGGTAAATTATTTAAAGATCAAAAAAGCGAAAAGACTTTCCTGCAGTCTTTCAGTTACTCTTAATTTACTCTGTCATGGATTTGAAATTGTTTTGTATTTTTAGGATGATCTTGAACCTGTGGAGCTTGTTAAGAAACCCAAAGAGTATGTAGTGAAGTTCTCATTTCCGCCTCCGCCACCGCTCAATCCACCTATCTTGGGTTTAAAATGTAAGTCATGTTAAATTCACACAGTCCTTATAAATTGTTGTTTCTGACCTTAAAGTTAGTGTTGTTTGAAAGTCGTTAAAGATTTGTTCAACTGTTGTAGTGCTAATAAAACCAGTGCATGTCTTGAGTAAGTTGTATAAGTTAGTGGCATAAATCAAAGCATCTGACGTTCAGCCTCGGCAAACTCTTTGCTTTACAACTACAACCCTGGGCAAGACTCTTGGGGCAATAACGCAATAGCTCGTCAAAAGGACGCTTTTTCCCTCCCCCCTCCCCTTGGTGGAGTGTTGACGTTATACATCGAAGTCTTTTCCTTTTTATTAACATTGCTTGGGGGTGAGGTGACAACAGAAATAGACTCTTACAACAATTTCCCAAGCTTTTATGACGGGTAGAATTGTAGTTAATTTAGAGAAGTACTGACTTGTTTCCGTTTCATTGTATACCAATAGCCGTCGAATTTGGGTATCCTAACCAACCAAAGCTATTCAACAATCTGGATTTTGGAATCGACATGAAGTCTAGAAGTAAGAAACTGTGTCTTTTGTGACATCGTGCGAAGGGGATGGGTTTTTAATAATTCGAGCCTAATAGATCGTAATTGATTGGGCCCGTAACAAAACATGTAGACAAAACAACAAGCTGATAAATAAAATATTATTCAAGCAATATACCAGACTTTCTATGGGCTTACCTGCGTGGTAACCCTGGCGGGATTTTGGGAAAACACGAGAAAAGTTTCTAAATCACGAGCCGAAGGCGAGTGATTTACAAGCTTTTCAAGCTTTTATGAAAATCTGCAAGGCGGCAGTTAATCGTTTTATTATATCCATTTTGAAATCACTGGTGATCCCTACAATCTGATTTGCTCTCCCTGCAGCAATGTGGTTTATTCACGAATCACACTATTTTTTGCTCTAAATCAAATCTGTTCTAAATCGCATCATTTCTGTTTTTAATTGCACCGTTTTCACTCTATTAATATCGAATCATTTCTTCATATTCCTTTACAGTTGCTGTTGTAGGTAACAATGGAGTGGGCAAAAGTACATTCTTGAAGCTTTTAATTGGTCGGCTTGAACCGGTGGGTGACTCAGTAACCAAACGACTGCAGACTAAGTTAATTGCATTGCTTTCAGAGCTGTATTTCGGCTTCGGTTTTCTCTGTGGGCAGATTCGCAAAAACAAAGCGATGTCAAATGAGAATTGCGAAATCGCTGGGAAAGAACTGAACACGACTTTCGTTGTTCACTTTACCGCTCTAATAATAATAAAAAAATGATAACAATAATGGTGATCTTGTAAAACCAGAAACCCATAAGGGGTTGAATCAACCCCTTATGGGTTTCTGGTAAAACCCTATACACAAAAGAAAAAAAACTGCAGTAGTGTAATTATAGGTCCTCGCCATATACATACATGAAATTCTCAAACTAAAAGCATAGGTGTTAGTTGAGAAATATATACATATATAAATTAATTGTAAAACATTTGCATGACAGAACCATCCACTATGCCTATCAGCCTCTAAATAGTAATAATTATTAACAATAAAAAATAAAAATAATAATAATAATTGATGACATATATTGCCCCAATTCCACTAATGTTTATATGATCAAATGTGCATCTGCCATTGTTTATGTCCCAAGAGTGACTAACGTTAATTTTCTTCCAACAATATATATTTTACATAATCAAGCAGAAAGGTTACTAGAATTCATAAAATGATCACCAAAGTGTCTTTGTCTTTGCTAAATCTGCCTCAGTAGGCAGGGTTCGCACGCACCTTGAAAGTCCTTGAAGTTTAAAATAAAAATTCAAGGCCTTGAAAGTCCTTGAAAATTGTGGTCGATGCTGGAAAGTCCTTGAATTTCATTGCTAACTGTATAGTTTAAGTAGAACTCCAAAGGAAGAGGAACAAACACGGAAAGACCTCCGGGATAAAATTGCTCGTGTTGTGGAAGAACTAAAAAAGACATGGACTCAAGGCTCTTTTTTGAACTGCATGAAGTCCTTGAAAAATGGGAAATGTGTCCTTGAAAGTCCTTGAAAAGTCCTTGAATTCTTGGTGCTAAAAAGGGTACGAACCCTGAGTAGGGTCTTGCACTACGAACCTTGAATAGACTGATGTTAAATCAATGGTCTTCAAATTCAGGCAGCGGATCGCCTTAAAAAATCTGAAACGGGAATCTTGTCCAACTCCCGCTGTTTTTTTTTTCTTTTTCTAGTTAAAAGGTGACTCGGTACGGAATCACAGACTTGTAAGTAGAAAATACTTATAATTTTTCTACCACATATTCTCAATAAATACTCTATAGATTGATAGCCTCATGAATATCAAAAACAGCTCTTATTGCTTTATAATAAAGATAGCACACAAACCTGACAACTAGCCTGCGAGCAAAAAAATGATGAACCGTTTGATTATAACCATTTCACTGGAATTTTTCCATCCAAAGTGCTGTTTTGTTTTGTTTTTAATGTTTTCGTATTGTCTTTTTTCCTCACAGCGTATAGGCTCGTATAACCAGCATTCTGCTGACCAGGTAATTTTTTATGTTCTTTTTTGTCAATAAAGCTTTTTGACAAAAAATTTTAAAATGTTATTACCTGTTATCCTATATTTGTAGCTAAACATGGAAGAGTCACCAGTGGAGTATCTTCAGGTAAATAATTTTGCTAATGTCTGATTTTTCCCAGATATGTCTGGAAAACCTCCTGGATCTCTTAAAGAGTCATTTTGATTTGTGTGAAGGGATACTGGAAACAAGCAATCGGAAAATTTTAACCGTGCTTACACTATATCTTACCCGAAAACAATTCTAATTCTAGTACCATCATGCTATCGTTTTTAAGAGGTACTTGTATTGATGTTGTTTATCTCTTTACCACTCTTAGAGGAAATATAACCTGGATTATCAAACATCTAGGAAGCACCTCGGAAGGTTTGGGTTAGTGAGTCACGCTCACACCATCAGAACAAAAGATTTATCAGGTAATTTGCCATCAGGGCCGGAATGAAACTTGGAACAATTTTTTCAACTCAGGAATTTTTGTGTTTGTTATAAAGCCTATTACGCTTCTGTCATTCTCCACTGAAAGTGAGTATCTAATTTTCTATTTTCAATTAGATATGTCTGCCATAAGGAAAAAAACGTTTAATGCGCATGCTTTTTTCTCAGGCGGTCAGAAGTCACGTGTAGCTTTTGCCGATCTGGCGCTCAGCAACCCGGATGTAATTGTACTGGTGAGTATATTTGACCAGAAAAACTTTGCATATTCCATAACATGACTCCGAGGCCTTAGGCTCAAAATTGCCAATTTTTTTACGACTCCATGGTTTTGCAATTCCCAGCAGAGACTTAAGCACAAAGAAAACCAAACCAAATGTAGAAAAATGACAGAAAGCCTCGGAGTCATGTTAGAATTTTAATATATCGAACGTGGGCTATTCACTACAACTAAATGATCTTAAGTAACGACCCGGATAATACGGGAAGCCATTTATTTTGTTTATATAGCGCAATACGCTTTCCTCACATAGGAATATTTTCATTTTCACACAGAGAATGCATAAAACTACAAAAAGGCAGTTTACGAAATAAACTGTCTTTAAACTCCATTTTTTGTTAAAAGAGTTCGACCAATCATTAGAGTTGCAAGCAATAGCCAATTTTACATGCCAGAGAGAGTAGCAATACTCCTGGGCTTGCTTCATGCTACGGAAACCGGTATAAGCTCCGGCCGTTTTGAGCCTTTGGCTCGTGTGCGCCTTGACCTTTTCCACATTTCTGTGTTACTTGGACTCAGACGAGATTTTGTTACAAGGAAGTTGGTTAGAAAATAGACTGCAAAACAGTCGGTTTTTTTCTCAAAATCAGTAAGAAAATCGGTAAAGCGTGGCGTAAGAGTCTTACACGCGCGAAGCGCGCGAGCCTCACACGTCCGTAGGGCGACGGGCGTGTGAGGCGAGAGAAAAAAACCAGTCTCACTCTCCGTTTTCGGCCTTGTTCCAGACCTTTCGTTTGACTGCTCGCGCTTACTTGAATACGTAAAAATAAGGACTGTTTTGCAGTCCAGTATGGTGGCCCATTATTATCATAGGAAAACTAACTGGAAATGCCTGTTTTATTGAAGAAAATTGAAAACCTATTTTAAAAAAAGATAAATAAATATACATAAATATAAAAATTAAAAAAAAATTATAAAAAAAAAAAATTGGAAATGCCTGTTTTATCTAAGAAAATTGAAAACCTATTTTAAAAAAGATAAATAAATAAACATAAATATAAAAAATATAAAAATAAAAAAAATTATAAAAAATTGAAAGATTGAAATCAAATGAAATTTGAATTTAAAAAAAAGTAACAAAATGAAAATAAATTTCAACCAAAAAAAAATTTTATATTAAAATAATAATAATAAAAATAATAATAAAAATGAAATCGAAGAAAGAAAATAATAAAAAAAAAACAACATAATGAAATCCCTAGGTAGAAATGCAAATTCATTTTCATTTTGCTATGATAACGCTGGGCCAAACTGAAGTCACAATAATTTTTTTTTTTGAAAATGAAATGTCGTGAGGTGACCCATCGTTATCATAGCCTGCGACACCTTTCATCAGCGGAGTCATCTCGAAACGGTGGCAAGCAACGTACCCAGGACGTACCTGGCCTGGATTGTTCCTCACACGTGTGACCTGCAAGCTAGTGCTTTTATAGAGATGAATAAAAGGCAAACTGTGTGGAACCGTTTGCAAGATGAAATGACGGCGAAAAGGAAGCGACCAGATCCTCGCGGAAGGGGCAAGGGAAAGAAATCTGGTTCCGCTCCGCACGAGTTAATCGTGCAACGTTTGGCTTCAGAGCCAGATAACAAGCAGACATTTCGTCCGGTGCAGCCAAGAGAATTTGTCGCATTCCCTTATGAGGATCTCACCCTGACAAACTTGAAGAAAGCGTGTGCTGACCATTATAGTTTGCCAGCGAGTTTATGCGACGTCCTTGTCACTAACAAAGGGCCCTCGTGTACCAGCATCGAACAAATCCCTCACAGGAAGGACAAGGTGAGAGTATTACAGATGCATGTATAATGTGCATACAAGCTTCAACTTTTGTCGTTTCATCTCTGTGGTTTATGAGTAGTTATAAAAACTTCAGGTAGCAATGTTTTATCACGGAAATCACCGGTCAGTATAAAACATGGACTGCGGACTGGGTATAAAATATTGACTAGGTATATTAAAAGACCACCACCGCAGAAAACTTTGGGAGAAAAAGAACTGATTTTGAGTGGGGTTTTGGGTTTTCAAATTGTGTAAATTTTATCGGGTCATTCACTTGGATCAAGAATGTTCAACCATGCTTACTTTGACTTGGTTGAACTCTACAATGCTGGGCAGAAATCCATAGATTATGTGAAGAGCTTTCCTTTGTATCCATACATATTTTGCAAAGCGTCGCTTACATTTGTTTAGTTTTCTTACTTAAATTTTCGCCAAACAGACACACAAAAAACAGATATTTGTATGAGAAATGACAGCACGATAAGCAAATGCCATGTTGCTTATCACTGTAAATGCAAGAGCTTGCTGGGACTCTTCCTTTACTAGTGGTGTTTGCGACTATTTAAGGGTGACTGAAACAAGTTTTTGGTTTCCTTGCTTTCCTCTCTTTATTAAAATGTATACACCTATTTCAATAAAGGTTGCTCCCTTACGTGAACCATGTTTCATAGCCTGCAGTGCACCATGGTAAACCCATTTGTAGCGGGAAGTTTAATCTTGTTCACGTTCATTGAAATAATGGAGGCCATTTGTGAAAAGGCGTTCAAGAGAGCTTTCAAGTCAAATGGCTGCTAAAATTCTTAAACATGGGCAAGCTGAAAAATTTCAGTTTTAAAATCTCATTAATAAAAAATTAGAAGCCTCTTCTTTTAACAACATTAAATGGATAGGCCCGCCTGATTAAGCTGCGTTTTTGTATGGGCCAGAAAGTTGGTTATTTCAATAAAGCACATGAACGCTATTCTTTTTTTATTCAGTTTTACCAAAAATTGCCTCAAAAATCGATGAACATGCAATGTTAAGTTATTTCTTGTTGTTCAAAAAATGCCTTGAATTTGATTATTATTTAACTCCATCCAAAATTCCCAGGTGCACGAGCCAAGCAAACTCGTTGAAAATTTACAGTATTTGCATATTACCACAAAGAAAAAGCTAACCTCAATTCACTGTCTTAAATTAACAAGCCTAGCATTCATTCTTTTGAAAGACATTGTCTTAACGTTATGCTGACATAGCATAGAAGCGTCAGCAGCGTTTGCTTTCTAAGTTTCTAGGCTCGTTGTGGCCACATAATTTACTAGACTTGCTACAATAATGCACCGCTGGCTATGAAACATGGATCATGCATCATTCTTCTCAGAAGCAACCTTTATTGAAATAGGTGTATAATGCATGCACCTAAAATGCACTGGAATCACTCTTAAATAATCCCCAAACATCACAGAAACACAAGTAATTCATGCAAGAAGTAGAAATGCATCTCTTGCTCTATTGCACACAACTATTTGGTTGTTTTTGTGGGTCTGTTGATACCACAGTTATCCATTTCCTTTGTTTGTGTCCTCTGAGACTGCTAACATGCTGACTTTCAATACGCTGAAGTTAAATCAAAGGTGTTCTTTCATATTTGTAGGTGTATTTGGTCCGTTTTGTAGTTGGCCAAGATTATGGCGAAGACTCCTATCAATCTCACACACAAGATGTTCAGGAAGAGTTGTTTGATGACTCATTGCATTGTACTACAGGTGCGCTATCTGCTCCAGTGAGAAAAGCAAATGCATCCAATAATCCCAAAGCAAGTTATGGAAGCTTTTCTGTAACAACTAAGTTTCCTGCATCGGTATCCATTGCCTCTTTACTGGAGGCTGGAAAGCTGGTTAAACCTGTAGCCAAAAAAAAATTATTGCTGCACTTTGAACAATTTGACATTGCCTCCGGACAATGGAAAGATGCAATGGAAGTGGAGTGTGCAGTAGATTCAGAGAAATTTTCCTCAGGTGGATTCCGTGATGCATACCACTGTATGCTAACTGGAAAATCCACCAGGCAAAACATCCCAAATCACTGGGTTATCAAAACGTACAATGATAAGTCCAAAGAAGCAATTGGCTCTCAATTTAACACAAATATAGAGAGCCATTGTCGCAAACAAGTTCAAATGCATGAGGTAGCGAGGCATTTAACAAAGAAGTTCAAGTTGCAGGCCCCAAAAGAAATGGGAGAGTGTTTCCGGTACAACCACGTGTACTTCACCACAATAGATGAGCAACCTGCTACAGTGGAGGAATTTGTACCAGGACCCTTTGCAAAATTGATAAATAATGATGGTAAGAAAGCTAAACTACCCAAAGATGCAGATGATGCTTTAAAAGATTTGTTTGCAAAAGCAGAGTGTCTGGTTCACTACACATATGAATCATCCAACCAACAACTCATGCTACTAGATATACAGGGATCTGGCTACTCTTTGTACGATCCAGAAATAGCAACAAATGTGCTTATGGATGCTAGCAGCATGGAATTTTATTTCTGCTGCGGAAATTGTTCAGCAGTAGGGATAACAGGCTTTATTGATGCACATGAATGCAATGACTACTGCAAGATGGTGGGCCTAAGTCAGCAATAGTCTGCATTCCATTTCCCTACTCACCTCAACAAAACAGCAGATTTATGACTGGTATATCTTATTTTTATTCAAATGTTATTACATTATATACAGAACCCTTTATAGTTCATGTTATTGTTCAGTTCATTTACAAAAGGCCATTGTTTTGTGCATTATTGCTTGTGTTCCAACCTTGCCTTAGGCGTCTTGAGTTTGTGCAAATAATATGCACGATTTACAGGTTATTGTTTAATATGGGTATACTGACAGAAATAGCCCTTTTCTAAGAAGTTATAAGATGAGATTAAGAACGCTGTTTTGGACTTTTTTGAAATTCAAACACTAAAAAAGCTGCAGTAATGATTTATGATTGTGGTTATCATGATGCTGGATCTTCAAACTGTGCCTTTAAGAAGAGATATGCATCTGCTGCGTCAGCTGGCTTTACCCCATCTATGTTTGGAACAATTCGTTCACATTTCTCTCTCACACTACTTGGCAAGTAATCATCCCCAACTGATGTGACACACGACAATGTAGCAACCTCATCCAGAGCTTCTTGAGTGACTTGCAAACCTATGGTATAGAAAATAAGAAACCTGTAGGAACCAATAAACTTGCTGATCTGCCTTAAGACCTTCATGTAGGTATTGAGTCCCTCTCTATTTTGAAATGCAATATTGATGTTTAAAACTATTAAAGGTGGTTATTTAAAGAAGGTGTAACTTATATCCTAGTTTAAGGTACTCAGGTGTTTATTTTAAGCATGTAAGTGGATTTCTAGTTTGGACTGAAAGCCCTCTCGATGCTCTAAACAGAAAATAAGGGTTAGATGTGAGGGTTAGCCAAAGTTAAATGGGCTTTAGAATGTCGTTCTGTTAAACGCCATTTAAATTCTGTTTAAGTAACCAGCCCTTAATCCTTTTGCAAACAGCTTGGAAAGCAATCTTCACAAATTATCACTTGAAAAAAGAACGAAATATGTCATAATATCAATCCATACCACACTCATCTGCATTATACTGCTCAGGAAATGAATAGAGGTGATACGGTATCCCTTTTGGAACTGTGGCATCCTTTTGCCTTCTCACTCTGTGTGAATTCCACACAGTTTCTCTAAAGATATTCATTTCTTTTTGGATGACAGGAATAAAAATGAATGCCAATAGGTGCCTGTTAAAAGTGCAAACAAAAAATAACAGCATACAATGTAGATCCATGATAGTCATGTCACAGGTGAAAATGTCAGGTTAATAGTTTATTATTGGGAAAGCGAATTATAATAATTATTAAGATAAAATAACAAAAAATAGAAATGCAAGCTCTGTAAATGAATCAAAGAAAACTATTAAACAATGTAAAGAATAAATAAATTTGATGTATTAATACCTATCTGTTTGATTACTTGGATCATAGTGGCCTTGTTCGAGCAGCATAGTTAGCTGCCTCTTAAAAAACCGTTCAAAGCGGTTGTGGAGATCTCCCCACCATCTTTCAATCTATGAAAAATAGATCAACTCTATAATGGTTTATAAACAAATTCCAAGATCAACACAGTGTGCAATGGAAGTCGTTTCTAATAGCCTGGAGCTAGTGGAGTTTACAATTGAGCTAGTTAATTCTGTTCTCAAGCTAAGTTTTTCCTGAGAATTCAAATTACTTTACTTTAGAACTTTAAGACAAATAAGTGAAAATTTCTAATAAATCCACGTGAACTAAATTTTCTCAAGCTCATGGCACAAAAAGAAATCTGCAAGAACAGTGTTACATTACAGACTAGATGTTTCATGATCGGCATGCACAATCTTAAGGGAAAAACAATACTTCAGGTAAAAACAATATTGGAAATACCTTGGTAGTAAGTCTGAGTCCATAAGCTCTTATTATAGCTTACTACAATGCATTGATAAAGCAGGTAATTAATCAATTTTTCTAATGGTTCTCCCTAGGTATTTTAAGCCACTTTGACTGGCAGGCTTAATTCACTGGAAAATTGTTGCTGCCTAGCTACAGCTTTGTAAAAGTGAATTTGTTTGCACCCTGTAGTATAAGGCATTTAGCTATTCATACCCAGAATGCATTGGTTGTGAAATAATGGAGAAGATTCAAATGTTACAGCATACATCTAGTTTTTTTATTCTAAACCTATTAACATAATTATTAAGAAAAACCTACATGGGCATCAAACCAGTAATTTTTATTTTATTGATACATTATAAATTTTGATTCTGGAAAGATGGTAACACACTGTTCTATTTTTACCTTGTTATTTGTTGATGGTCCATAAAACACTGTTTCTGGTTCATTGTCCTGGTCCTGCCTTAAAAAGGCATGAATGGTTGCCATGTGCCCAGTTTCAGTTCCTTTGTCCAGCCTGAGATATTTACTGATCACTTAAATGCAAACCAAAAAAAAGATTAGGCCTTTAGGATCTTGATTGACTTCATAGAGCAAAACCCCCCTGTAGTCCTAACTCATAGACTATTGAATTATAAACAAAGCTCTCTCTACAATCCCTCTTGTAAGGAACCAACTACAGGAACTACACTTTACAAAAGTCAAAAGTGGCAATAAGCTTTTTCTAAGAGTTTTTGCTGAAAAATCACCCCCTTCAGCAATACTGTGACATACTTTCACCCCTGGCTGGATAGTTTTGATTGAAAGTGAAATTTTGTGTGCATTGCATGTACCTGCTGGTCTTTTCCTTTTTGTTCAAGTTCTCATGAGCCCCAAATGCGCCCGTACTGAGTACTCAGTCAACAATGAATAAATGGTTTTCTCTTTGATCAAATTTAGGGTCAAATTTTGTTGATACTGAGAGCAAAAAAGAAAAAAAATCCAGATTTTCACCAGAAAGTATTGGAAATTAACAGGAATTATGACAATATTTTTGCCATAAGCAGCAGCTCTCAATAAGTCCATCTTTTTATTCCAGGTGCCAATAAAAGCCGTCATTTTTATAAACAACCAACTCAAACTTCGAATGCTTTTATGAATTCCCAAGATGGGCGCTTATGAGAGCCCTTTTTAACTGTTTCACAATCTGAATGCATACATGTATTTATGTTATTGACACAGGACAAATTACCTTTCGTGCTATACAAATGGTCCATATACCAACGCCCAATCAGCTTGGGGTCAGAGTTTGAGGTCCATAATTTCAAATACAAAATGTAACCACTAAAGGCATCTTGCAAGCCGTAAACAGCTAAAGGAAACGTGCTATTCATGAAGCCCATGAGCTTGTCATGACCATCCCCTGAATGGGTGTGGTTAGGTCCCTGTATTTAAGACAGCAAACAGGAATACTTTGAGAGAAAAATCTATGTAACGACTTTTTTGCCATACATACATTACAATAGTTAATAAAATGAAATGCACAGCACAGCACCTCAAATTCTTCTATAGACCGCCGAGGGGATAATGTGGAGAAGTATGGGGACCGGTTACTTTGAAAGATGAAGGATGACTGGGAATGAGTGCTATTCATACAATAACAAGGGACAATAAGAAGACATGTCATGTGCTAATATATTCATTGTTTATTAAAACATAGAAATTTCTAAGATCTTACCAGTGATGTAAATGTTCCTGTCGCCCCCCTTTGCCGTTTCTTTTGACCAACATTGCCTCGCCTCGTCATTCCTTCGGGGTCTACCATACTCATAACATCATACACGAGATTACGAGGAACAGCCAATTTATGCTGCTCTCGAACTTTTCTCTGCATAGCTCGATATCCCAGGTACTGCCCTGGGCCTTCCATTTCCGCCTGTATAGCCTTTTTGACATCTTCTACACTCGTGTCATAACGAATGTATTTGATGCCGAAAAAATTCAATCTCCTACTGAGCATGGGTAGACTCCATGCATAATCAGGGAAGTCCCGACTTGCAAAATCTAGTATCTCTTGTCTCGAATAATTTGCTAACACATAGCGCTCAAGATCGCTCTTTAGTTGCTGGTCCTTCTCCCAGTCTGAGCAGCGAATGCGAACCGCCATTTTGAGAGAAGGAAGATCGAGGCCCTGGTAACGAGGGGTTCTCCACTGACCTTACGTGTTGCAGGCTATGATAACGATGGGTCACCTCACGACATTTCATTTTCAAAAAAAAAAATTATTGTGACTTCAGTTTGGCCCAGCGTTATCATAGCAAAATGAAAATGAATTTGCATTTCTACCTAGGGATTTCATTATGTTGTTTTTTTTTTATTATTTTCTTTCTTCGATTTCATTTTTATTATTATTTTTATTATTATTATTTTAATAAAAAAATTTTTTTTTGGTTGAAATTTATTTTCATTTTGTTACTTTTTTTTTAAATTCAAATTTCATTTGATTTCAATCTTTCAATTTTTTATAATTTTTTTTATTTTTATATTTTTTATATTTATGTTTATTTATTTATCTTTTTTAAAATAGGTTTTCAATTTTCTTAGATAAAACAGGCATTTCCAATTTTTTTTTTTTTATAATTTTTTTTTAATTTTTATATTTATGTATATTTATTTATCTTTTTTTAAAATAGGTTTTCAATTTTCTTCAATAAAACAGGCATTTCCAGTTAGTTTTCCTATGATAATAATGGGCCACCATAGTATGGTTAGAAAACAAAGGATTAATATACTTCCTGCTTTGCGAAGAACGTCATCAGTATGGAATTTCAACAGTCGCTGACGTCATTTCGCGGGGAAACCGGTGATGGCGCGCGAAATGTCGGCTGTTTTCTTAGGCTGAGATCAATTTAGGTTTCTGAGAAACTGCCCACCTACCCCTCCCCTAAGCCAACATTTTGCCCTAAGTGAGAAGTAAGTGTCAATGTTAGCTTAGGGGAGGGGTAGGTGGGCAGTTTCCTAGAAACCTAACTTGCTTACGTTGGAGAAACATAATCATTCAATGGAAGTAAATACTGTTCAATGTTATCGCGTCAAGCTGAAGTGTTTTACATTTTTCCTTCAGGATGAACCCACCAACAACTTGGACATCGAATCTATTGATGCACTGGCTGACGCTATAAACGAATTTACTGGGGGTAAGAACAGAATTTTAGTGTGAACTTAGTGTTTTAAAACGTAAAATAGGCCGGAATGAAAATATGTCCACCACTGGAGGTACAGACTCTAGTTCTCAAAGTACTTGAAGCCTTATTTGCGCTGTCGTGTTACACTAAAGTGACAGATTCGCATTGTCTCGCTCCGCTAGCTAAAATCGTCGGAAATATGCACTGAGCGTAAGGCTTGTGGAACAAATCTAGACGGGTGGCGTTGGAGCGGTGTAGAAACACCGTAAAATGTGTCGCCATTTCATCTACAAAAATTAGTACAGCAGAATCTCCAAGTGCGACCACCTTTCCAAAACAACAAATTTTTCTCCGTCTCAGCCCTATGATTAGAACCTCTCGTAAACTAACACCTTTTCATAAGCCTGCGACCGCGACCACTTTGTGGCCCGTATTGTGTGGTCTCTATACGAAAAACTTTCACTGACTATTTAGAACTACACGTGTACGTATCTTAGAGATTGCGTGCAATAAATTCCCTGCCAAAAAATATATATTTTGGGACCTCTTCACCGCGGGAGAGACTCTCCTGTGGTTCGATTCTCTTAAGCGACCACAAAATCTTCGCATTTTTGGTGGTTGCCTTACGCTAGGTTCGACTTTATATTCTTCAAGTTGCTGAAAGGTTTGAGAGTAATGACATGCAGTATCATCTAGAAAGAGTAGTATCGTAGAATCTCCCAGTGCGACCACCTCTCGTAAGCGACCTCCATGACTGGTACATTTCAAGGAGAACATGACAAAAGTTACAGTGCAACGTGTTTGCGATGTATGATTGTCTCGCAAACTGTTAAAAAAGCACTGATTTTGTAACAAATAGTTATGGTGCGTCCTCGTACTCGTCTTGTGAAGTCTAGTGCTAATGAGTCCCAATTAAAAAAATCAACGAGTCCTTAATTGAAGAAATATACATCGTTAAACAACAACATAACATAACACCAAATTACCGTTAAGACCAAATAAGAAACCCCAACCCTCAAGGAATGAAGGCTGGCACGAGATAATACTATGATATGCGTAGAACTTTGTTAGCTGTTTTTGTTCTGTCTTCTTCAATTTTATCAGGAGTGATATTGGTAAGCCACGATGCGCGGCTTATACTGGAAACATCGTGTCAACTTTGGGTTGTTGAGAATCAAGACATTTCTGAAGTGGATGGAGATTTTGACGATTACAGGCAAGAGATTTTAGAGAAACTTGGAGAGGAAGTCACCGCCAAGTCGCGGTGATACTCAAGGCAACTGAATCAGCGACAAAACCATTGGAGGTAATGGCTTGTGTTAAAGGGGTCTGCGTCTTAGCAGTCCAGTTGATTTTGTCTAGTAGTACCCCGGCAATCATTCTCCAGAACATAACTTGCGGTTAGGGATGAAATTACTTGTAAATGACAAAATCAGTGTCATTTCGAAAAATATATCTCCCGAGCACTATATTTGTAGGTGCGAACAAGACTAGAGGTGAAACTAGGAAAACTCTATTCATCCATGCCTTCTTTTCTATTTGCTTTGTTATTATTTCATTTTTTCATTTTTTTGATTTTTCGTTTCTTGCAGTTGTGGACCAAACATGAATGATGAACCAATTGGTGATTTACTTGCACCAGCCTGGTCTGGGTAAATTGCTCCGCGGAAGAAGTAACACCAGCGCTGTTAAACCAGAGATCCTCAGCTTTTGTGTTGAGAGACTTTCTCTGTTGCCGGCTCTGACATTAAACACTGAATTAACTTGTGAACATGGCTATCATAAACCTAACGCAAATGCAGAATTCAAGTGAAGACCTATTTTGATGAGAAAAGTAATTTCAGATGTAGGATTTTATTCACCAATACAAGCTTCACTCCTGTATGTGTTATTACTATCCTCACTTGACGTTCTCATAGACGCTGATAGTATATGAACCCTTCATTCCTACAACGTTCGACACGAGGTGGGATTCTCGTGTGATGGAAATACCTGCAGCATTCTAATTCCCTCCACTCCTTGTAATGCTGTAGAAACAATTTTTAATTTTAATGACCACATTGAGATGTTGTTGTAGGTTTTCCCCTTCGAAGGTTTGAACTTGGGGCGACGAAAAAACAAATCCAGCTAGTGGTCAGGGCGGGACTTGAACCCCGTACAGCTGGATTGCGACTCCGATGCGCTGACAACTCGACCACGCTGCCCTCTTACCCGTCGGATTATGTTTGAAATGTTGCAGAGTATTTTCCACTAGCTTTCTGGATTACCTACCCAGTTTTTCGTAAATTTAAAAATAAAGTGCGGGCCTTTTATTTAAGCAGTTGAAAGTTTATAAAAAATTGTTTGCTTTTTGACTCTGAAGATTTAAATAACTTTTTGTTCATATTTTCAAGGTGGTAGTGTCTAAATAAAACTTTCAACTTATTAGAAGTAAATCAAAATCAAAATGAATTACCCACAAGCGTTTTCCCAGTTTTCCCAGTGGATAGTGTTATTACCGATTGATCCGGGAAAGCTGAAACAGGAAAACGCTTGTTGGTTTGTTTGTAGCACCTACAAGTATTGCTACTCCCCCCTGGATGGGATGCTGGCACCCATTTATACACCTCTCGGTGAAGAGACAAAACAGGGGCACCCAACGAGAGAGTATAGTTCAAAACCACTTAAACATAGCATTGTTGAACGTATTTTAGTATTTAAACGGTAGATAGAGGCATATTTTTATCCCCTTAAAATTTTTCATCTGTTCGGATTTCCTAGCTGAAAGTCTAGTGATCTGAAAATTATAGGGATCAAAACTTACATTTTCGAAAATTTCAGCCAGAAAAGTTTTCTGGCTGAAAGGTTCCCGAAAATTTTTAGGGTGAAAATCCGTTAAAAATGGGCAATTATTCCATTTTTTAGATGTTCGAAAATCCTAGGAGAGGCAGGCAAGCAAGAAATTTTACAACAAATGTTCCGAAAATTCTACATCTCAAATCGTCTTCCGAACAGATATTTTCCAAAAATTGACGTTGGGTGCCCCTGACAAAATGGAGTGAGGTTTCTTGGGTAAAGTAACAAAGCGATGGCAAGGCTCGAACCCAGACCTAAATAAATAAATAACGATTTAAAGTTAGAGGAAGCACATCCACATAGTGGTTCTTCGTCTACCTTTCTTAGGAGGAATTCTGGATTTTGTAAATGTTGGTTTTTGAGGAGAGGGGAAAACCGAAGTACCCGTGGAAAAAAACTCTTGGAGCAAAGGAGAGAACCAACAACAAACTCAACCCACATAGGCGTCGACGGCGGGATTTGAACCCGGGCCACATTGGTGGGCGGCGAGTCAGTGCTCTCACCACTGCGCCTTCCCTTGCTCCCCGGAGACCTACAGAGTGTGACGTGTTAAGGGCTTGGCCACGCCTCCAAAGTAGGGGGTAACTATTCCACCAATCATAAAGCGTAGCCAAGAAGCAACTAAAAATTTCCTTCTCGACAAACGTCGCGATAAAGTGCAATCAATCATGAGCAGCGAGAAACCACCATACGATTTTCTCCTTGTGATAAACCTCCTCTTGAAACCGATATGGACATTTGAAATGTAACTTTCTAAGTAAAATAACGTAAAAAATTGGCCACAAGAGAAAGGTGCTCCAGTAGCTTAGTAAAAATAAGTTCTGCTTAATAGTCTTTATCTCCTCGCTCTTCGCCGTTGAGGACGTTTAGCGAGGTGAAACCTCCACAGCGGCGAGAAGCGAGGAGAAACGTCTGTTTCGCAGGCTACTTATACAGCTTTATAATGATTTCTGTCTGGCAATTTGTAATAAAAACAAGGAGTACCAACGTAGCAAAAGAATTTAGTGCTGAATAGATTTTGAACATATTACCAATAATAAAGCTGTAGCATCCTTCAGGATTTTGTCAGTCTGGATGAACTATGATTTTCCGAAGAACTGACTTTGATTCCATCTGTCACACTACCAGTTAGACCGAGCTGGAAATTCCTCAATTCAAAACGTTTGGTTTAGCTGGTGCACCAAATGAAGTATTTTAGAAGGCAATTTTCCGCTCAACTTGACTAGTAATTTTGTTGCACTGTTGTGAGACACTTTGCATGAGCCGTGATCAACACCCCCTAAAACGAGTATTCGTTTACGTTGCAACAATTGCTGTGAAATAAAACTTGATTCTGTTTTGTTCCAAACTTCTGTTTAGAGGTGTTAAAATAATGGGCAATTTTCCACTTGCCTGTGTCGCTGCAAAATTGCGAGACACTATGCTGCAACAAAAATTGTCAATTGTAACAGGGCCTTGAAGTAAGGTCAAACCCTCTGCTAAAGGCCACTTTTTTGGCGAACAGTCCATGCATTGTCTCTTGTTTAAACCTCTTTACAACAGTCACTTTTTTTCTTTCAAAGGTGGCCGTTGTGGAGAGGTTAAACTGTACTTTTGTGTGCTAGTGAATATATCCTTTTACTGGGCGTTTTTCAGGAGCGAAAAGTGCAACAGGTGGTTCGCGTATTCTTTGTCACATCTTAACAGGTACTGTGGGCCGTGACAAGGCATGAAGTTAGATCATCTCTCAACTGTATATACAAACTTACAGCATAGCGGCAATCGCTATAGTTTTCATCTCTTCTAACGCGTCAAAATGTCTCGCGAATCACTGCAAGAACATGGTGGATGTCGAATTGGAGGCTTACCTCGGATCCAATGCATGAGTTGTGAGTTAATATTCTGCTATTGACCTTTCAGTGCTCGCATGATTGAAACTTGCAGCTAGTCTCGCTTTTTAGAGCTTAGAGAGCTTCATATTCAGACCTGTCGATTTAGAAATTCCTTTTTACGTGTGCTATTATTTGCCAAGAGAGCATAGAAGGTTTTCTGCCCTTCATTTACACATTGCAGTTTTATTGACTGGAACAACTGCATTTAGAAATCAGTTCTACGCTATCGTGGTTTTATTTAAGCCTTTCTCCACAGTTCAACGGTGATTAACCGTTTGCACTGAATGCTTGTCATAATATTTGACATGGAAAGAAAACTACCTTTGGATGTTCACAGAGCTCACTTCGACATCTGTATAAAATAAATAGTCAAAGAAGAGTAGTGTTAAAACAGAAGAGATAAAGAGCATGAAGAAACCTTCGCGACATGAACACGAAACAACCAATCAGGGACGTCACTATCAAACTAAGAGTTATCTATTGTATTATAGAGAGGCTTTAATAATAATATTTTCCAAGAGACCAAAACGGGTATGTTATCTGGCTGGAGTTAAATATCAATAGTAGAGCAGCTTACTTGCAAGAAGTTAAGTTTTGTATAATTTCAATAATATAATTATTGCTTGTGCTGGGAGTGATATGTTGGAACAGCTGGGTCTCGGTTTTAAACTTGTTTTCGAGGTAGTTCTGATATTGGCTTGTGGAGAATCAAACGTTTGATAGGGGAAAAGTAAACTTTCATATCTCCGAAATCGATCTTTAACTTTAATTTTTACTGTCGGTATTTCCGGATAGTTTGACAGGGGCAAGGAAATAAAATATTTATGTTTTGCTAAAATCGATTTGTTTAAGAAAGACTCTGGCACACCCGTTTTGCAATTTCCTCGTCTACGATTGTTAGTCCTCCTACTAAATAACTAAATAAACGCCGAGCCCTTCTATATTTGTTCTCAATCTTGCAAGATTATTTCGTTGTAAATGTCATAAAAGAGCAGTACGAGGTACTCTTATCTTAGTCTTTCTTAACCTAGCGCAAATCTAACAATTCCATAGCTGTAATAACACATAATTTTGTTTTACTTAATTGTAAGATACTCGCGTATTTCCGTAAGATTTCAATGAGAATTATAGATTGACAACAACTAATCTATTTCTTTTTGAAAAAAGAAGATTCTTATGAAAAAGAAATGTTTACGCATGATATTGAGGTTAGTGCAACGAATTTGGGTGGAGTCCTTGACACCTGTCTTTCACCTGCCATTTGTTTATGTTTCAGCAAGTCAGCCCGAGGGTGGTGAACTGGGCATATGTGGAATCATCATAACGGTTTTGTGTTACATTCTTGTAGTCCTCACGTTCCCATTTTCACTGTTCTTTTGTTTCAAGGTAAGCAAGTGGAAAGCACTAGATTGCATCAACCTAAACGAGATTCAGTGATCACTGGTTATAGTGAAATCATGGGTTTGGCAGGGGTGCTCATTCTCGCGGCCTCACAGTCGATGCATCTCAGTCTTTTTTTATCAAAGTATGGCTCAATGCAATGGGTTAGCACTTTAAGAGACTTTGGTCGTGGCTGGGGTAAGATTGAGGTGCGCGTGGTGTCGTGGGATGGAACGAAGCCAGGAAAAGTAGCTACTTCCTTATTTTTCCTGCTTCTCTCCCCATAATTCCCTAAGTGCCACTTTACACGTGACTAATAACGACAGGTTACAAGTCTGTAATCGTAAACAGATCAGACGGATTCAGTTACGAGGGTGCTCTGTTGTAAGATCGTGGACGAAAACTATCTGGATTCTTCCGGGCCAATGAAGTTGAAGGCAATTCTATTTACAAACATGTAAAAAATAACGAAATTAAGTTCCGACTTTTCGGCGACATCATAACGCCATTATGAAGGAATGGAAATAAATGTGAGTTCAAATGGAATTAAAGTACTAAGTTGCATGAATGAACGTAGTTCGTTATTTTTTACATGTTTATGTTTCTCCACTTGAATCATTATTAATAATATAACAATTCTATTTATCTACCTTAAAAAGGCTATTTTAATCAAATAGGCAAATGAGCAAAACTTACTTTGACCATCAATTCTGATGGGTTTTAACTTTCACAAAGTTAAAATGTCTGTATGTATTTTTTAGAAAAAGGTCATTATGCAGGCATGCAACATCCTAATTCCACGAGACCTCACCAAAAAGCAATATCTGTAAGCTAACAACAACGTTTATTAAAGGAAGTACTGAAGACTTATTTTTTTTTATTTTAACCAGATAGTACAAGAATATGAAAGAGCCGTAATATTCAGACTAGGAAGAATTCTCCCCGGCGGGGCCCGGGGACCAGGTAAGAAAAACAACAACAACAAAAAAGCGATCATTAGCAAAGCAGCCTGGCTTCCAAAGCGTCCGGACACTGAGCACAAGAACTTCTGATTCTGGCTTTTATAAGTTCGGGAATGGATATATAACACTTAGCTAACCTTGGCATGTCGTAATTGTTTTACTTTAAAAACAAACAAGCAAACTAAATTAAACTACCCAAAGGTTTTGTTGTTATTGTTTTACTTTAACTTTATTAATATTTTGGCCAGGTTTATTTTTCGTCCTTCCCGCAATTGATAAGTACAGCAAGGTGGACCTACGAACTATATCCTTTGATGTTCCACCTCAGGAGGTACACATTTTCATTTTTTTATATACCGTAAAATTCCGAAAATAAGCCCCTCCATGTATAAGACCCCAAACTCGTAACGCAAAAAACCCTCCGTTAAATTGCCCCTCCAAATATAAGCCCCCCCCCGGGGGGGGCTTGTACTTGGAAATTGTCCTTAAATACAAAGTAAAACAGAAAAATGGTAAATTTCCTTGCAAGAATAAGGCTAGCCCAATCGATTTTGAAACGCAAATTTCCCTCCGTACCTAAGCCCCTCCGAATATAAGCCTCTCCAAAAATAAGCCCCTCAAAAAGGGTCTTTGAAAAATATACGCCCGGGGACTTATTTTCGGAATTTTACGGTATATTAATTCTTGAAACGATTACTTTTTTCCACTGGAGGCTTTTATAGCTGTCTAAATGTTCTAATTTTAAAACTTCCTTTGATTTCACGAATTCCAATCATACGAGAGGAGCACGCTCTTTCCCTTCCCTCATTTGTGGTGCGATGACAACCAGGTGATCTGTGACGTCATTGCGGGGGCCTGGGGAAAGAAATTTTAATGCCGTATCCCATAAACCAACGCGCGCACCAATTCAATTCAATTCAATCTGTACCCGTCAGCTTTGGTTTATGGGATACGGCATTAAAATTTCTTTCCCCAGGCCCCCGCAGTGACGTCACAGATCACCTGGCCTTGTGGTGCGATGACAATAATCCGCCGAACATGCACACCATCTCGCAGTTTAGGCTCACTGATTAAAATATAGCATAGCGCTCGATTTAGCCTGTGCCGGGCCCTCCATAGTTTCGCTCGGTTTTCGCGCAACTATTCTCGTTCCGCTTTCCCTACTATCTTGTAGCCTGGAACAGGTTAAGCACGATTCTTCTCTTTTTTCTAAAACCAAAACACTATTCGACTATCTAAAAGCACTTCCTCATTCTCACAATCTCTCTACTGAATGAGCTTTGCCTTGAAACCTTAAGTAAGTTTTGTGTTTCAGTTATCAACTTATCTTGATTCAAAATTAACTTAAAATATCTTATTAGCTAATTTCTCATCATAAAGTTCTTTCAATTAATTGCCTAGGCTCTGACACGTGACAGCGTGACAGTTACTGTTGATGCAGTGGTATATTTTAGGATCCAGAATGCCACGGTGTCTGTGACCAACGTTGAAGATGCACGAGGTTCCACCAAACTGCTTGCCCAGACCTCTTTGCGAAACATGATCGGCACAAGGAATCTCAGTGATATCTTAATGGACAGGGAGGGGCTGAGTGCACATATGCAGGTAAACAAATGCAATCAGTTGTTTTCTCTTAGCGCGGCTGCTATTTTAGCTGATATCTTAATAAATAGATGAAATTGTTCAAAAGAGGAAAGAGTAGAGATGGCGATAGTGATAATAAACCAAAGTGATCACAAATATGCTACTACGGCGAAACATTTAATCTGATCACAATAAAGATTATCGAACGCAGAATTCTGCGTTAAAACTGTCAAAACACGGTAACAATTGTAAAAAAATCCTTCATGTCTAATTAGGAGCAAGTATTGTCGCAGTTGCTTTGTGAAAAGGGTGCTGAGTTGGATTACCAGGCCTGAAACCAAACGAGAAACGACAAACGACGTGCGAGCTGGTTACTACCTGTTGAGTGACCTTAAAATATTTAAAAGCAAAGTAAAGAAAAGATAAAAATGGGCCTCAGAAAAAACCATAACTTGCGTAAAAATTTATTATTTAATATTTTCTTCTCATATGTTTGTATCCTTAGTCATTCCTTGATGACGCTACTGATTCCTGGGGAGTCCGCGTGGAAAGAGTAGAGATGTGAGTGTCGCTTCTTATTGGGTCATGACCAGCAACAACAAGGACTACAACAACAACAAAACCATCACCCAGAAGGACAAGGACAACCTGAACGACACTGAATCAATAACTACATTAGTAACGACATAGATTAATGAAATAGGTTTTATATGCTTCAACCTCATTCCAAGGATTTTCGTTTTGCTTGAAAAATGATTTATAGGGTGGGAAAGTTATGGGAAGGAGAATGTGTTTGTGCTTGACAGGCCGTTGAGACACCTGCATGATATAATAGCCCGTTAGAGTGTTGACCTTTTTTTGGTCCCGGCCACGGCTCCAGTGTTCGAACTGGCGATGTTTGATATAGATCTTCGGCTGTGAACCTTTTTCAGTACCAGCATCTGGTCGTTTTGACGGTGATATCTCTGAAAAGGCTGATGAGTCATTGCGATCAAAATTCTGTAATCTACCATACAGACGTAATTAATGGGACTTTGTCCAGGGCCAGAGAAAACGTCTAAATAACCTGTTCGATGCGATACGATGGCGATAAGATAAGAGAAATAATTTTATGCTTAAATTTTTGAAACAAACAATTGCTCGAGAGTCAACCTGGTTTTCACAATAAATGTAGCCACCGAAAGAGACTGCTGCATTTGATACAAAGGTTCATGTTTTATAGCGTTTAACCAAATGTTTATTTGTTGTTCTTTTCCACACAGTAAAGATGTTCGTCTACCTGTTCAGTTGCAGCGTGTGATGGCGGCGGAGGCTGAAGCTACACGAGAAGCCCGAGCCAAGGTGAGTTTTTTTTTGAAAAAAAAATACATCTACTAAAATTAGATTAAAATTTACTCGACGAGTATGAAGCTTTCTTAACTAACTGTGAGATACTTTCCAAGTGAAGTGTGTTAGGCGAGCTCAAGGCTTGGAGTATTTAGTTAATCTCATGTCGTAGATAAGTTAACTTGCATTGAGACTACTGCGCGAGTGCTTAAGCCAAGAAAAAGGCAATTAGGTGTACAACTTTTCACTCGAGAACTGAATACCGCCATTCTAGGGCACTAATAGACTGAGAAGCACTGAGCAGATAGTGTATCGCCGGGGTAATGGGTTGCAACTGCAAGGCCACGCCCACACGAAACCAGTGAATCAACTCACTGAAACCGCATTTTTGAAATCGCTCTAAGCGGATTAAGGTCCGGCCGTCAACACGAATCCGGGTAAAGAGATAAGGCCGGATTCTGGAGGACGGGGCCTGATGATGAGTTTCACTGAACGTTTAAAATTTGGAAGTTACTATTGTGACGTAAGCTAGTCATGTGACATGAGGAATTGGTACTTGCATCTTTTTATAAAATAACTAAGATGGTACGCGCGTACTGATTGGTTAAAAACCTGTGGTTTATTGCGCTGGTAAAAAACTCATAGAAAGCTGAAACATGCTTTAAAGTTATTTTATAAAAGCACTAGACCACATAGCCTGCGTGCAGACGATAACTAAACGTAACTCTGATTAGTACCGTCTGCGAAGCAGCGCAGAGATCCTTGTTCTGGACCCCCAACGGACTCAACGAATTACTGGAAGTGCGTTTCGAATTTCCCTTCAACCTGATTGGCGATCATGACAAACGAAACAAAGGCCTTTTTTAACTGGCCAATCGTGGCGCGTACTCAAATCTGGGTACACAGCTGGAAGTCCAGAACAAGGATTTCGGCGCTGTTTCGCAGACGGAGTTACCGGTAACCAGAGTATAATTTCGTCTGCGCGCAGGCTATAGACCACACTTTCTATGGCGACCGGCGTGATAACCCACTTGGGATGTTGGATACTGTTGGATAAGGGAATGCCTTCGGTTCTTGATTTACAAGCTTTTCGAGGTTCTCCCAACATCCCGCGTGGGTTATCACGCCGGTAAACCCATAGAAAATGTGATCTATTACTTAAATAAACTCTTTTCCAGGTTATCGCTGCTGAAGGTGAAATGACTGCGTCCCGTTCTCTGAAAGACGCCGCTGACATAATGGCAGAGACACCATCAGCTATGCAGCTTCGATACCTGCAGACGTTAAATACAATCTCAGCAGAGAAAAACTCCACCATCGTCTTTCCGATACCCGTGGAATTCATGTCCAAGTTATTTCACAAGTAGAGCTGAGGATGAAATTTTGGTCTGAAAAAATATGTCGGAAGACGTCAAGTAGGATTTGCGTGCTCCATCAGTATATCATTGGATCATCATTCAATGAACGTTGGCTAACCAGTTACACGCAGAAATTTTCTAACAATTTTAGTCGCCAAAAAGGTTATTATTCATGTTGTTGAGTTTGCTTTGATAGCAATTTCTTTTTGCCTAAAAAGGCAGTTGATAAAGAATTACGAAATGCAAAGTTGGTGGGAAATGACAGGAAAGGTAGTAGATCGTCAAATCATACTTGAGACCTTTTAGGTTGCAAGTCTTTTTTTGCGGCCTTCATTCTTGGCCGAAGATAGTTTTATTGCCATGAATGAAGTATTCTTTAATAATAACTGAAACTATTTTATCGGCGTTCGTATCATTTCAATGCAGAAAGGAAGCCGTGTATTTCTTAAAGTTTAAAATTGTGCTTTGTATCGGTAATCCGACCACAACTAGGTCCGGCATTGCTACATATCCGTATAACTTTAAACCAAGAGAGAATGGCCGTTTTTGTACTAGAGGACGCATTATCTGTCAAGACGGATAATGCGTCTATGGCCGTTTTTATACTAAGGACGCATTATCCGTGTGGACGAACTTGGGCAAGCATTTGTAGATCGCCTGATTAGTATGCGTCTCAAGTATAAAGACGGACACAATACGCATTATGCTTCTGGACGAACTTTCCTTCGAAGTACGTCTTGAACGACGCACTACGAAAGGTAGTTCGTCTGCACGCATAATGCGTCTTATGCCCGTCTTTACACTAGAGACGCATAACCAAACGAAGTACAAATGTTTGCCCAAGTTCGTCCAGACGGATCAATGCGTCCGTAGTATAAAAACGGCCAATGAGTTAGAAAAAGTTCCCTCTCGTTGTAACCAAATGATTAATTGGGATGATGAACTACCTCTTTTTTATCGGCAGAACTTTTTCAGTACCAAAATCAGCAACTGACGGCAAACAGCCAGTAAATTATAGACAAGAAAAAGTTAAAACAACTTCAGTAAAGATTAGGTGATTCTCTTTGGCAGGAACAAATAAAGCACACATATAATTTCAAGAGTAAAATGCAATATAACTTTTTTAAGTAGTCTATCTTGTAACGAAAACAATCATTTTATATTCTAAAATACTGAATTTTAAATTTAGATTTTACAATGAAACCGCATTTAATTTAGAGCTGTCTTTTAAGTGGATTCGTAGACTTGCTAACAATATTTTTCGTTCGTTTTTTATCTGTGTTACAATTAAATATTCGTTTACCTGAAGTGTAAATAAAAACCAAATGCTACAAAATAAAACTCCTTCCTGCTCTTTCTTATATCGTACCGATTACTGAACCTCGTTTTTTCTAGGGGGAGGGGGAGGGGAGCGCAAATTCCAAATTTAAGCCTTAGGAGGGGCGCTAATTCAAAGCGTTGCAATTATTTGAAGCTGGGCGCTAATTCGAGCATTTAATGTAATCGCGTGCCAGCAGCCTGCGTAACACCAAGCTACTAGGAAAGCGGAAAAAAGCCGGAATGTTTAGATCAGTTCACGGCTCGCGCTCGACTGCACGTGGGAAGTGACGTAAACGCCACTTATGTAGGCATGCGTGGAGTAGCGTAGCATCATATTGAAAAGAAAGATATGCTTGAAAACATGAAGAAAGTTGAAATAAATACTTTTAATTTTGAAGAATTTGCTGTCATTTAGCTCTGTAGCTCTCCAGGTCCGACTCTGCGTGCGAGGAACAGTTACATCCGTCACCATAGATTGCGTGACTGTCAAAAGTGCACATCAAACAGATGCCAAAAACTGTATTTACATACATTTTGACTCTTCTCTGTCTCGTGTCTTCCGGCCAAAAATCGCCAGACATGACGCGAGTCCTGCCTCATTTTTCTGCTGCAAACGTGCCTCAGGATACCAATTTTTCCTATTTGTTAGTGGTTCTGATTTCATTTCTAGCTTTTCGTGTGTTATATTTCCTCGGAAAAGCTACATTCACTCTGCCGTCGGGCCTTTCTTCCAAGAAGGAGTGGCTTTATTTGAATACTTTGATCTCTTTCATTCACGCTTGCATTTCATCTGTGTGGTCGATTTTTTGGTAAGTGAAAATAAGGCCATTATATTTCTTGGTGTTGATGCATAGCTCAATCATTGTCTGTCGTGCGTGAGAATTATTTGATAACGCTAACAAAGAATGTATGAAATTTATAGTTTTTACCATAAACCTTCAATGCTCAGTGATCTGATGAGGTCGGATGAGATGAAATCAGAGTGGAGCTTGCCTTCGACCTGTTTGTTAGCATTTCTGATAGGTAAGAATTGATTTATCCTTATTTTTTATGGCTTTACTTGTGATTTGTTTGCCGAAAAGCAATGAAGACACAATTTGTCATCAGGCATTAATTACGTAACATTGAGTAAATTTCATGTCTTTAGTAATTTCCCCGATCGAATTTATCCATTTTGTTGCCCCAGCTGGATGCTATATGATATGTTTTTATTCATACAGGAAAGAAAAGATTTATAATAAATTCGTGCCTCTTCGACCATACGCCACTTAATGTACATCTCCCATAATGCACCTTATTTGCCCCCCAAAATTTTGCATAACCTTTGTTTTTAATTTCTCCTGGGTATCACAGCCGTCCCAAGAGAAATTGAAAACAATGCAAAATTTGGGGGCAAAAAAGGTGCATTATGGGTGATGTGCAAGTGGCGTATATGCCATGATTATAGGCATCTTGACACATGTGGCCTGTAGGGGATGGGGTAGTTAGTTGGGAAATTTTATATTTGGTGGTATGGCTTAAAATAAGAGCTCTAAATGTGTATATATTTGTGAATTTGCCAACACTATTATGTGGAACGTGCTGTAATTTCACAGTAATGATAATGATTTTATAGTGCTGCAATGGACGATTTGTCATCCCCTATCAAATACTATATACTTATCAATATGTTTACCCAGTTCCAAAATTTCAGGGAAAATTATTGTTATTAGTATGTCCTATTCATTGTCAGATTTTTCAGTGCTTTTTATATATTTTGGTTGATAACACTGAAACCAAGTTTCTTTACACTGTAACAGTGTAGAAAAATGTTGCCTTAAAATGTTTTACTGTGAAGCCAGGTCAAGTGTACCCCCAAAATGCCATTAATAATAATTTACTGGTATTATTCGAAAGTTGAATCGGTTGGCAGTTGTAGATTTCAGACTCATCTCTGCATTCTTGCATGCATAATGAGCCGTGAATTCACACTCAGTTAGGAAATTTCTACCGACTCAGTTGCCCTGAATTTGATGTAAATGTCTTCTAAGAATTTTAATCCATTCAAAGATTTTCAATCTGACCAAATACAGAGAAGTTCTCGTAAAATATTCACTGCTCATTACGCATGCAGAAATGCCGATTTCAATTTGACACCAGTTATGGGAACGACTAACAGATACATGTATTTTTCAAGTAATCAATTCATTAATAGAATCTTGGGGGGTATGCTTGATGTGCTTTGACTGAAAAGACTACCGTATTTCCTTGAATAATAGCCTTCCCTCGATTTATCGCCTCCCTTTAATGGGAATATTTAAAACAATCACCTCCCTCAAATAATCGCCCACCTACCCCTTTCTCCATCTTCTCTTTCTCTTATCCAGCAGAACTGATCAGTGGTGATTCAAGTTCTGATGCCAAGAATATTGACATTGAAAATTAATTAAGGAACCATGTTTGGAACACTTGAAAAGCCCATGTTCAGTTTATTTGATGTGAAAATTTTTTTCATTTCATGGGATAATAAAACAACATATTTAGGGCACGACTTCTAGTGAACAATATTTGAAAATTATAATTGCCTTCTCTTGAATAATTGTCCCCCCTTTGGTGCTAAAAAAAAGAAAAGAAATTGCCCCCGGCTTCTCACACTTTCTTAAAAGTTGTACTCCAAATGTTTTTGGACCAATCTCTAGTGTTCCTTTTAAGTTAGATAGTAAACTCAATCTAAAGAAAATTATGCCTAGCGGTCACAGTTGATAAGTAAACAATGTTTACATTCTTCAGCCATGTCTTTAGTCATGGGTGTCCTTCTGTGAACCCTTCTGCGACCAAATGCATAGACTCACTGTCAAAATGAATCTAAATCTCTCATCGATGGTGTTTTTTAAGTAGCTGCTTTAGCTTTATAATGATAATAACATGACTTCATTAGAGAGAGTACAGGGTGTCCCAAAAGTTTGTTCCTCTAATTTCATGCACTATAACTTTTGATCAAACCTTAATTTTTACATGAAATTTCTAGAAGATGTTTATTTCTCTATCAAGAACAGGTATTCAGAATTTCAGTAACTGGCATGCCCTTTTAATTTTTTTTTATCACATTCTGTAGCCATTGCGGTATGAAGTGGGATACAGTGTGTGAACCGACAAATGATCCATTTTGAGCTTTTTTTATCACCTGGTGTGCAGGATCCAGTTCATTAACCCCCAAACAACATTTAGGCAGCTGAAAAAAATATATTTTGGGTATTCATCAAAAAAGATAATAATCCTGGCTCCCTTCCACAGTAAGGCTTTTGTACTTCTTTACAAATTTGAAACGAGCTGGGCAGAATAAGCAGAGGTTTTTTTTGCCATCTCACTGGGCCTCTAATTTTAAGCATTTTAAACAGCTTTTTGTGACCCTTTTATTTGGCTTGCTAACTATGTGAGACTGAGCTTCCTTGTCGAGTCTCTTATTTTGTATTTAGCCTTCTTTAAAACTATTTGAACTACTTTATTGAGGGCTTTTGGTCTTCCCCTTTAATAATTTCTTGCCTTCAAAACCTTCATTTCTCCATGATCATTCTACCACCCAACATTTGGATTTTTCCAGTTTTTAGCAATTTCTAAAACAGGTAAGCCAGTAAATCAAAGTATACAGGCTTATATTAATTTTATGCTCACACGCAGCTGAACGTTTTTGTGTTAAATCTTTCGTGATATTCACAAAAAGACAAGGAAGGAGTTCGAGCAATTCGGGCTATGAAATACAAAAAATACGTGGCTCAGAAACATTATATACTCGCGCACGCGCACCTTTAGTGCGGAAGTACACAGATCGAATATTTGAGTCAAAAGATGGGACAGCAAGTATGAAAATAGTGAATTATATTGAAAGACACAACTTTCGTTGAAATTATTTGCTTACCAAGTCCAATCGTACTGAAATACAGACTTATGAAGTAGAGGAACGAACTTTTGGGACACCCTGTACTACTAATATCCATAATCCCCCCTGGAAGTCTCCTGAAGTATGGGATTTCACTGCTTTTCCCAGCTCTAAGTTCAAAATCTCAAGATTTTTGCCTCTTGGGGGTTGGCAAGTTGTTTTAAGTACTATCCCTGACTCGTCCCTAGCTAGTCAGGTACTATTCCTACTGAAGCTGTATATTCGTGATGCTGTGATCCACCATTTTAGGTGTCGGTGAACCGTGATGTACTGAAAAATTGTTCTGTGAATTGAGATTGAAGTGCACTCGGTGAAACGTAAACTGCCAAAATCCTTGGTTGTGTGCATGTACATTGAAGATTGAAGAAAATAAATCATTAATTTGGCCAAATTAAGACCCTAACTAGCATCTGGTGGCTTGATTTAACTTCACTTTTGAGTCTTTTGATGTAACTTCACACTTCAGTGCGCTCACCTACAGCTGGCTTCCCAAGGGAATTTATAGCCACACTTAGATCACCGGAACACATGGCAGAGATCAAAGGTCAATAATTACACTATTTGTTTTGTGACTTGTGAAACGCAAAATTGTTGTGCATGAACTCGTGATGATACCCCCCCCCCCCCTTGCCCCCCCTTCCCCTCTGCTTTAATTGTCCCAAGGTTATGTAGCTTTGTAACACAAGACAATTCAATCTGGAAGGAAAAACGAACCCACATACATATTGTAAACTAGTAATTAGCCCTGAAAACACTTCAGTCTCAATGGCAGATATAAGGGAGGGAATGAGGAGCTGCCAGGGAGGCCCAAGCCACCTGCAGTTATGTTTAGGGCAGACTGAAGTTTTCTGGGCAGGGAAACAATGTTTTTGAGACTTCCCCCCTAATTATCTTAGGGCCTGGATGAGTGGTCCCGGCCCCACTCACTTGAAAAAATTTAAATATGTCACTGAGTCTATTATGGCTGTGGTTGACAAGCTGGCTCCTAGCCTAGGGTGTCATCTCCCCTAATATAAAACTGGTTTGGTATGCCTGTTCTCTTTAGATGAAATCCCATAGCTATATACTATGATAATTCACATCAACAACTTCTTTGCCAAGGACTATTAATAGGCCATTTGCACGATGACATCATTTTACTACTTCAGGGTTTTGCTTTCTTGTGCTAATTAGGGCTTTTGTTATTCAAACCTCACTGGGATTACAAAATTTAAATATGAAAGGAAAAACGAAAAGGATCCTGGTCGTAGTAGTAAAATGACACCATTGTGTCTTTATTGCCTTCAAGTTTTTATGGTTTGGCTAAGCGAACGCTCGGGTAAACAAACTTCATGCCCGAAGAACTTTCTAGAAATTGCTTTGACGTCATACTGCAACACGATAGACCGATTGCAAATATGGCGACGATCTCACCAAAGCGAGGCTTTTCGGTAGCAACCGTTGCTAGGGTCTGGTTGCCTGTGTTAACCTGTGCCGTTGCTGGAAAGACTGCAGCTTCTCAGGCGTCTTTTCCTTTAAATTCGACAAAAATAAGTCACTTTTCTCCGCTGAAAGAAGTTTCAATCTGGTATGTACGCTTTGAATACTGTTTTTCTATGCTAAATTGAACGATCAACTGACGTACAGCAATCTCAGACAGAGTCATTTGTAGCGATCGCGATACTTTGACTGCCTGATATTTTTCATTCATTGTATTTAAGGTTCACATGCAAGCTTAAATATTATCATTCTAAAAGCTGATGTTCAATTTTTAGAATTGGATTGCATGCCATTTTTGCTGTAGATTTATAAATAGTGCCATGCCGGATAGTTGTTGCGTGCCTTTGTGCTGCAAGAGTGGTTATCGTGTAGGGCCGGATGGGAAAAAGATCGCGTATCGCTGCCTTCCATCGGATGCTGTAAGACTAAAGGTACTACTTTCAAAATTATCTTTCCTCATTCTCTCTAACAAGATCTAAGTCGCGTTTTGCTTCGAGCACGAAGTGCAGCTGCGGTCGCTTGATTATTTTGATCATTTTGCCCGCGATCGTCTGTACACATTTCACTCTGCACAAAAAAAAATCAACAAGGGACTGCAATCACTTAGACCGAAAAAAAAGAATGAGACAAAAGGCAAAGGTGCATTAAAGTTTTCAAGTGTATTTAATCATTTGAAACAGAGGGTTGCTTACTTAGCAACAAATTGGGCCTTCACTGTTAATCCTTTCAGGCTCACTTTCTTCCTTAAAAGAATTTCTTTTAATTCCTTCACATGCATCTTTTCCACAGGCCTATCGATTATGAACTTAATACTGTTCGGTAAAAAGAGTATATAGTGAAACTGAGTCTAAGACATTTTCAAGAAGTTCAAGTTCAAAGTCGGAAATGTAATATCAGCTCTTCACACATAAGTTCATCGCAATCGTGATTTTTCCGATCATCTACGTTCCGATTTGTATAATATAGGCAAAGTAAAAAGCACTGACCTTTATTTTAACACATTGAACCGACGCTGACTTCTTCTTGAAAGTTTTTTTATTATTTCCAGAGTGAAAAAAACAACAAGATAACGGACTCGCATTAGCATATACACAAGCGACCAGCCCTTAGCAACGGTTGCTACCGAAAAGCCTCGCTTTGGTGAGATCGTCGCCATATTTGCAATCGGTCTATTGGTCAATCAAACAATGCCTTCTCCATATTAGGATTTTCTTTGGCGGGAAAACGAAGAGTCCATGTTTCGTTCTTTCCATCCATTGGCTGATAAAACAAATAACAAACACTTACGGAAACCATTTTTCAAGGTCATACGAAAATCGCTCTAAGGCTAATTAGTTTGCTCCACTATTTCATTGTAACGTTATAGGTTACACTGTGCATGATACATGGGATATTGTAGTAAATGACTTCAAAGGATCACCTGGACTTGTCCTTCATCATATCGTGGTAAGTACACACTAACAAGGTAGGGAGCGGAATCCTGTATCAAGTGGGTTGTAACAGTGGATTGCAACTCTGAGTCGAGGGAGATTGAAACAGATGGTAGAAAAGTTAATCACTCCCTTGACCCAGCCCTTATTGTTGTTTTGGGTACCGGTAGTTAAGAAGTATCAGTTAAGTGCTTGTTGATCTTTTCCCATTTGCGCGGGATAGGAACGGCACTAGGCTTCCGTCTTGGAAGTGTTGGCCTTATATGCAGAGTCAAAAAAGGGGAAATGCAAATGTTAATGGAAGGAAATACATGTGTGAATTACCGTAATGGAAATGGAAACGGAAGAAGATTCGTGGGTGAA
Organism: Porites divaricata; assembly: GCA_038088405.1. Lineage (NCBI taxonomy): Eukaryota > Metazoa > Cnidaria > Anthozoa > Scleractinia > Poritidae > Porites > Porites divaricata. Next base: position 16,981,292 of record JBBMOI010000003.1, read on the forward strand.
AGTGTAAATGCAAAGAAATGCACCTCAATGTGAACTACCTTTTGAATAACTGTCAGCGCAGCGCAAGCATCGACGCGAGAAATGGAATGATTTTCATTTACTTTCACTTGCATTTGCGTTAGCATTTTACTCGTGGGAACCGGGGGAACCCAAACGCCAATGTAAACGCGGGATAAAATTTCTCTTTCTCTTTTCGTTTGGTGATGCATTTGAAAAATTTAGAGAGTTGGGATAATCGCGCTGAAATTTCACCTAAAACCTATTGCCGAACTTGACCGAGAAATCCTTTGAGAAATGCCACGCTGAGCATAAGCGAGCAGTGAAAAAACAGGATAGCAGCGCGCGCAATCCCAAAAGGAATTCCCGCTCGTGGACTACAATTTAGTTACCAGGCCTGTCACTAAGATTTCAAGTTGCCGGGTAAATACAACACAAAGGAGGGTAAACATACAGCTAGGGATTTCCTGTGTTCTACTTTTCTTCCATTTTTAAAACAGGTAGCCCGGGGTCACTTTCATGGTAGCCGGGTGAAATTCCGCGGCTGACAGCTCTGAATAGGCCTTGTGCACGATAGTGTCATTTTACTACTACGACCAGAATCCTTTACGTTTTGCCTTTCATATTTGTATTTGGTAATCCCAGCGAGGATTAAATGACAAAAGCCCTAATTTACACAACAAAGCAAACCCCTGAAGGATTCTGGTCGTAGTTTTAAAATAACGTCATCGTGCTAGTGGCCTATTGCGTGTTTAAAAGAGAAGTAAACCTTACACGAACTGTGTTATCTTTTCTCCCTTTTCAGATTATTTCAGTCACAATATTCGTCCTACACAGCGAGCAGTACATTGCAATAGCGACCTGCTTATGCTTTGTGGAAATCAATAGTGTTTTCTTACATCTACGAAGATTGATGAGTTTTCATGGCTGGAACATCTCCCATCTGTCCTACAAGCTCAATCTTAGTGTTTTGTTTATAACATTTATTGCGTTACGATTCATTTTTGTGCTCTGTTTGAGTGCTTATTTTATTTCCAAGAGACAGAAAATGCCTTTATCCCATTTTCTTATTGGAACATTTGGTTTCGCCGCGCTGATTATCATCAACTTGATTTTATTTCCACGTTTGTGGAGAAGTGAATTTGTGACCAAGAAACCACAGCGCAACGGTTACATGAATGGTTTTGTTGCTGAGAAGGGTAATTAGAAACATTATCAATTGTTTGTTCTTGTCTCATTCACAGATACCTACGTACTTAAATTATCACAAGAATAATATGATCTGTTTTTATTATTTAATGGTCTAAATCACGCCTTGGCGAAAGAAGAAATACTGAGGAACTGCGGCGCGCGAGAGGGAAGAAAAGAAGAGGAGTTCTCCTCTTCCCTTCGCGTGTTCCCCTCGCGCGCTCTATAAAACCTAACCGGCGCCTGCCACGAAGGCTAACGTCTGGCTTAAGTGCGGCGTTAAGGACGACCCTCTCACTGCTAGACCATGTTGTGCCAGATTATTTATCGCTCTATCTTAATATATGGGGACGAAAGCCTTATGTTTTACCATTCAAATGAAATCTCCTTGGCAGAACTTTGCACAACACTAGTCATTTTGTATAGTGTTACAGACAGCAGTATTAACAGAGTTAAAAGATTATTAAATATCCAAACAGCGACGTAGATGAATTTAAATAAGCTTTAAAAGGAAAGATGATATAAAAATAATTAAGAAAAAAATATTGCTGGTTTGCACTTGACGTCACGGCGGCCATGTTGGTGGTGACGAACAAGAGCATTTCTCTACTCTGGGAACTAAACTCCATTCGCCAATTTAGAAAGGAGAAGGAAAGTGAGTGACTTTTCGCAAAAACTTCTGGGACTGACACTCGTAAGGAAAAAGAATTGGCCAATAGCGGACTGGGGCTTCCCCAGTAACAGTCCCAGAGACAATTGCGGGATGCATTTCAGCTCCAGTTCCTTCTCATTTCTATGGTGGCGAATTTTCATGTAAATTCTTCGAAAAAAAATATTGTATTAACCACCAACATGAACGCCTTATCACGTGTTTGCAAACCAAGAATGGTGTAATTTTCGTAAAATGTTTAATCGTGTGCAAATTGTATGAACACTGCGGTCAGCCAATGATCACGATCGCACAGAGTTAGAATACTAAGCAATATTTAGTTTGACAGAATGCCTTATAAAAAAGATCAAGTCTGGTACCGAATCAATAATCAGAAAGAATTTAAACAAGCCATGTATTTCCATCCACTCGTCCATGTCGCGAAAATCGTTGCTAATTAATTTTAAGTTAAATTTGCTACTTAAGGGTTTGTGTACATGGAGGTGGGGGACCCCAGGTAGGTGAGGTAACCCGCGGCGGGTCACCACACCTATTAATCATATATCATGTAAACGTAATCAAATTAAAATGAGAAATCATGTGGACAGGCGGGTTACCCCATCTAAGTGAGTTTACCTCACCTACCTGGAATCCGCCACCTCCGTGTAAATTGGTCCTTAATTGCCATTTTTTTTCGGTTGTACAAAATTAATTATGCTGTTTTAGGATTTTTCAAATATAACGTTATTTACAGCCCAAATTAGTGGTGGTTTCTTAAAATATGTATCTCTTGCTGACAGAATAAACGCAAATAATATATATAATGATAAAAATAATAAAAAGAATGAATGAAAGAAAAACGAAAAGACATGATGTTCACAGAATCAATCATAAATACGCTTTATAAAGGTAATGCCCATAGTTTACACGAAAACTATACATTGTACGTATTTTATTAGAGCATCCTTTTGGTTGAATGCGGCAGCCTATTGTGACCATCTGTGCAGCGTTTAGTCGAACATTTAACACGTCTGCCTTGGTTTAGCATCGGTTTCTGTATTAGTAGCTATGCTTTGTTAATATGGCTACAGACTGCAGCACCATATGTTTCCAGCCCTTCAGTGGGTTTTCCGTGGGCGAGCTTGCGCGAATGACGGAAACTGGAGAGGAAACAAGAGGAGGAAAAGGATCCCTGTTCCTCCCGCCACTCAGTTAGTTCCTTTTTTCGTTACTTGCTGTCTCTATTCTCGCTGTGACAGATTGCTCTCTAGCTCGGCTGACTGAGAAAAGACTGCCTGCAGTCTGTTCAGATTGCTCAAGGCAACGCTTTTCGTCACGTGCTCTGGGGCTTTATTCTGACACCCGTTCTACTCGCCCGACCAGTGTCAGGCAGTGGTATGACATTAAGTTGTAAGACCTTGTGAGAGGGTTCCAGTCAGGAAACCGGTCACCTCATTTGACCTTTCAAAAACGATCAGCGAGGCAATCTCCGATTAGTGAACATCTAGAAAGTCCATAAGCAACAAGATTTGCCAAAAGTAAATCCTGGTGCAAGCTGTCCAATGTCTTGAACAAATCGATACCAATGATGGACGCAGAACTAGTATCCAGTTCATTTCTAAATTATTGCAATAATTTGAGGTAAGTGGTCTCGCAGCTGTTATACTTGCGATAGGCCGATAGCGCGGTAAAAACCTCGTTCCAGGGCTTTTTTCCCTTAAAATCTATAGGGGCGGAATGGTTGTGTGATAGTGCGCCTGCTTAAAGGAACTGTGTCACGAAATTCAGCCAAATTAGGAAACTACAAAATGCCCGTTAAATTAAGAGAAACATAAAAATAACCGCTTAAAACTTTAAAGGAAGGTTAAAATAACATAACAGAAACAACAGATGCCACGGATGGGCAAAATTGAAGAAGATTGAAACGGATTAAAATTAGGGTTTTTGAAAATTGTTCAGCCTAACAGTTTTTCAAAGTTGATCCCTGCTGCTTGCAACTTCAAAAATAATGCTCAGGAGACATATTTGTTTGTCTTGGAACTCTTATTTTGTCATTTACATGTAATTTCTTTGCTTTCTTTAAGTTCCATAGCGATTGAGGGCGAGTAATTGGCAAAATTAAACAAAATGAACTGGACTGCCGTGACACAGCTCCTTTAAGGTGATTTTTTCAGCGATATAGACTGGAAGAAAACACTTGTTAACTAGCTTGAGAACAGGCTCAATTTTGGCGGTATAGCTGCCAGGACGGCGAACGACTTTTCCTCGGCCTGATTCTTCTCGCCGGCTCACGCTGGTGGCTCGATCCGCCACCAAAATTTTCCCCGATCGAAGAAGTGAGCCTGTTCAAAGGCTACTTGTTAACCTGCACAGAGCTATGTTTATGACGGAAGGACTAGCTTAGTCGGAAGAGCGCTTAACTGCTGAACAGGAGGCAGGAAGGGTTCGACCCTCAGGGGCGGACCAATACTTAGGGTCTTGAAGATCAGTCCCTGCAAACTGTTTAACCACTTAAAATGGCGACCTAGTGTCCGGTAGTAGTCGCACATCGTAAGTAGTCTCCCCGATAAAGTGCTAAACACATTGATACTCAGTTAAAGTGCGTTTCTTTTTTATTACTTCAATTTGTGTTTCTTTACATTTGAATTTGAAGGGTCTATCTGTTTCAATTGTACTACACGAGTGAAAGATTTTTACTATGTATTTTCAAGCTTAGGGTTTTTATCTCGGCCAAATTCTGCATTAAACAATGAGAGAAACAGTACCACATTAGTGACCACTACCATCCCACCCAGCCCAAACACTCCGAAAAAGTAATATGGTAGAAATTGATCCTGACCATGTAATACGTATATTTCCATATAGGAGACAGGAATACACTGGAAAATAACAAAAGTGATGAGTAGAATTGCTAGATTGAAGCGGTACAGAAGGCTTGATCGGTCTATTTGGTGATATCGCAAGATCCTTCTGAGGTGAAGTGGAACAGTAAAACTGTTTATTTCCAGAATGAGACAGCCGGTTGGAAAGGCAAGATACAGTTGCGAGAACGTCGTGAAAGTACACTCCATACATGTATATGAGAACATAACAAATACAATTTACTATTCAGGGGCACCCAATATCGAGAATATAGTTGAAAACCCCTTAATTAAACATAGAATTGTTGAACGTATCATCAAGTTTAGTATTTAAACGGTAGATGTAGGGAAAAATTTTTCATCTGTTCAATCCGATTGCCTAGCTGAAAGTCTAGTGATCCGAAAATTATAGGGATCAAAACTTAACTTTTCGAAAATTTAAGCCAGAAAAAAGGTTCCCAAAAATTCTAGGTGACCTTTTTAGGGTAAAAATGCGTTAAAAATGGGGCAATTATACCATTTTTGAGATGTTCGAAAATCCTAGGAGAGGCAGGCAAGCAAGGAATTTTACAACAAATGTTCCGAAAATTCTAGATCTCAAATCATCTTCCGAACAGATATTTTCCGAAAATTGACGTTGGGTGCCCCGACTATTAGGAAAGACATACCACTAGCCTGGGACCATGTTCCGCAATGGGGAAAAAGAACACAGAAAAATCGGCAAGCGAGGGACTGGGGATGGGAAATTGCTCTTCTCTTTTCCCCATTACGTCGGAGCCTGGACCCAGGCTAACACTGATGTCACACACTGTCCAAGCTATGTTACAATATAACTGAATAGTTCCTTGATTCAAGTAGCCTGCGTTGCAGCCGGCCCACGTATTCGTAAATATAGTCCGTCTGCGAATTAGTGCACAAAAACTCGTTCTAATATCCTGCAGGGTCTCAAGGACATTTGTGAGCGTTCCTGATAGCAGGGTTTCTTGCGGGTTTCTTATGCGCCTCACGATTGGCCTAATTCGTACGTGTGCGTGACGATTGAGTGCATTGACATGTCAAAGTTTACAGTAAACAATGAAAGAGCGGTTCTAGCGCCAAAACAAAGTAGGAAATCATGATATTCACGGCCAAAAAAAATACACACATTTAGCTAGTCAGGTCCAGACATTTAGGATAAACCAAAGAGACTAAGGTTATTTAGCCACAATAACAAAGCTTAAGGCTTGAACAGAGGTAAAAGAAACTGAAGAAATCAACTCTAGGGAAATTCGCCACCATTTGACATTTTCAGCGGATTGGAATAATCGCGACAACGTTTGATTAAATGCGAATTCATTTTCAAAGTGACGTTTTCGCTGCCTTCACCGTCGTCGATGCTAAAGCTCCCTTATGTACGCAGTAAAGCAGCCTGTGTAGCTGGTGGGATGACTGGCAGGATGGTATATGTTTTCTTGGCGCGGAGCAGCTCGGAGGGATCTTCGAGAGCGGCAAAGCCAAGAAATACCCAATCTTCTCGTGGCTCCGCCGTTAAAACAATATAGCACTCGCAAAACAATAATTGTACTCTTCCGCTAATCCCACTAGCTTCGCAGGCTATTAATAAAGCAGTGGTTTTCATTCATCGCACAGTCGGTCGGTCTAGGTAGTTTTTTTTAAAATAGTAAATAATGTGCGATGTTTTGCCAGTGTTTCAGTTAACATCTGCCTAACGAAAACACTATTCCAATAGTCCATAATATTTAAGTTAAATACAACTTACCTGCACAGGTGACCAGACATAATGAGAGACTCGAGTGAACTGGAGAGTACTAGAGATACACAGTGTTATGGTACATCCATTGCTTTCGACTTGAGCTTTTCAGCAGTGATTTCGGAATAGGAACAAAACGTCGCACTGCAACAAAACAAATTCGGAATAAAACCAGAGATGGTGTTATGAAGTAAAGAGCTGTCGGTGCTTCTGTGTATGCATGGCAGCGAAGAAGAAGCTTGCAGAACCGTGGCCGAAAAAGACATCTGTTGCATTTGGTGTTTACAGGGTGTTTTGTGTCAAAATCTCCCTGATTGATAGAAAGTGAACAGACCTATTACATACAGTAGCTTCCGGCTCAACTCAAACTTTCCACGCGGGTGATTTGCTACTTGTTTACGTAATTTGCGCAGCCGGAATCATGATCGAGTTGATCATTTTCTAAATTCGACAAGTTTCCATGAAATTAAGAAAGCTTTTAATTTGTTGGAATAGTTCTAAAGTTTAATTTTTAATTTAGTTTGTAATTTTCGAATTTTACCTTAGCATAACATATCATTGTTATTACTATTGCTTTCAGGGATTTTTAAATTATTTATTTATTATTTATTCATTTTAACTTAATGTAAAGCGCTTTGGAATATTCTTCTATAGTTCTAGCGCTATGCAAATTCATTATCATTATCATTATCATGTGCCTATACGGGTCTGAAAAGGATTTTTGTTAATTCGAATGATTTATTTTTTTATATTAAATGTAAAAGTGTCATAATATTATGAAATTCTATGTCAGTGGCATTTCAAGATTATAACTGTTGTGATGATTTGGTATCAATTATTGCAAAGCCTTCTAGAGTCATTGGCAAGTTTGCACCGGAAACGGAACGTGGTCGAAAAGCGCGGAAAATAAGTTTGGGCGGCCTGCTGTCAATGACAGTCAATTGACCAATCATAATGAGCGTTGTCTCTATCTCGGGGATTGGGGGCCACCTCATCCATAACCAAATATAAAAGGGGAATCAGCTTCGAAAATAATATTTCTCGGCCCTGCAGCTGATTTTAAGATGTCATGAAGAAACCTTGAAAACTTCGATCGAGTGTTCCCTCTAAGCAACGTTTGGTGAGTTGATATTCATAGTACTTTAACAATTTGTTTATTTTGCACCAGATGTCTCAAGGAAAGACAAAGAAAAGTGAATGGGTAGTATGAGGAAGGAATCAGTTATGCGCAGCGGTTCTCGTTTTCATTAATGTACAGCAATACCCAATTTCGCACAAAACATAGCCTTAATTTAGGATTAAAACAGTAGATTGCCGATCACTGAAGCATTCAAAATAGCTCATGCACGTAAAACGTGCCTATGTTTATATTGAATTTCTGGACCACGGGGCAGGCTCTTTCTAGTCAGCGGATAAGCAATTGAGTAAACGAAAAGAAGATGGCGGCGGATTTCCTTCAGATTTTTGGATTTGTTTACCGTTACTAGGACTCAATTTGAGGGTTTTGTTCTATCTATCTTCTCGTCTTTGAACATGAAAGGAAAATTTAAAACTCGACCTGCTGTTGTGGGGATTCTATGCCAAAATGGATGAATCAGAATGTACGGAAAATGAGCTTTACTCAGCTGGAAGATTACCAGCTACGCGGGTATGTCACATATTAGCTCATATTCGAAAACAGCAACTCTCCTTAGTTTAATCAAGCTTACGTATTATTACTTGTTTATTATTATTATTCCCTGTCTGTATTAGAGTTAGCAGGAACGTTTTAACATGTTACCTTCCACAGGTCACAGTTATATGTCAGCTTACTGGCTGTTTAACAAGGGCACCCAACGAAATTATGTTTTCTGTAAAATATCTGTTCGGAGAAGCAAATGTGGCCTAAAATTTTTTATTACTTGGGGACGGCTACAAATTTCTAGATGACTGTTTCATTCATGTACAATTTTCGCAACGTATCTAATAAATTCCCTACGATTTTCTGAAGTTTGATTTTTCACATTTTACTCCCCAAGTAATGCTGTTTTTCGTAGAAAAAGGAAAACCTAAAATTTTCGGATTCAAAAATGTGATTGAGATAGGAAATAAGAAAAATTCTCACATTTGTAAAGCGTTAAATTGCATCTAAATTTTTCTGAAAATAACACTGATGCCCTTGATTAAAATTTTCGGATTCAAAAATGTGATTGAGATAGGAAATAAGAAAAATTCTCACATTTGTAAAGCGTTAAATTGCATCTAAATTTTTCTGAAAATAACACTGATGCCCTTGAAATTTTGGAAAGACTCAAAGTCACCTAGGATGACTGAACAGATACAAATTTTATAGCGCCACTAAGAATGCATTTCTGAAGATCTAAAACTACTCTGGATAGCGTAAAAAGTGTTTTTAACATATTTAGGAGGAAATCGTCATGGGTGTCCCTGGTTTTAAGATGAAATTACTAAGCTGCAATCTAAATCAATGGCATAAATGTGCTTTGATTTTAACAGAAAAAGGGGCAAAGCTTTTAGCAGAAAATATTTGCTGGATCTTGAAGTTTCTTTATTTGGACAACCAATCCCAGTTTTCAGGTTGTCAGACCAAAAATTGTAAGTAAAGGAATTGGTTAGCTGATGTACGGTCAGTATAAAACACGGATTAGGTATAGAATGCGGACTACAAACTGCGGACTTAGTATAAAACACAGACTACGTATAAAAGGCGGAATACGGATTGTGTATATAAAAACAGCTTTAGAAAGGTAAAACTGAGAGAAACGGATAGCGGATAGCATGAAACAGTAAGTCCCAGCTCCTTGCCTCACATACAAACATAATCCTTTTGGCCGGTCATGCAGTCTATTCTCCCCAACGTCGGCGTGGAGAAGGAAAGCAAACCTGGATAGGCAAGGATCAGGTTATGCCGCTGCTCAAGGCAACTGAAAATGAAACTCTGAATTTTATAAAAAAGGAGGAGTTAGAAGAGAATTCAATTTATAGTTTTAAACCAATAGAAGCAGGCCATCTGATAGAGTGCGATTAAAAATCAGAAATTGTGCAATATTTTCAGGGTAGGTTGTGCAATACACCGATTCAGCCTAAGACTGGAAGTTGCATGAAAGCGAGGCCTAAGGGCTATCTTTCGCGCGAATCTCAAAAATCATGGCGGAAAACACCGAGACTTTGCGTGGAAGACATTCCATGTTCATCCATGAAAAATGGAGAAGACATAAGTAAATGGACAATTCCACAATTGAAATTTTGGTTGAAATGCAGAAGACTGAACCAACAGGGACTGAAGAAAGATCTTGTCGAAAAGTAAGTTTCGCAGCACCTGCATTACATAAACACTGTTATCTAACCTTCCACGCTAGTCAAAGAATTTCGTTTTCGCTAAAATCTCTTCTTTTCTGCTTTTAATTTGAGATTTCTTCCTTTTCTGGGGCAGGGTTAAGGCATTCAACGCGATTCCTTACTACAGAGAGAAAGTTTATGACCCTGATCCTGAGAGGAGCTACACGAAAGCAAAGGTTGAAAAGCTAAAGACCCTTAATATCGAAACAGTTCAGACTGAGCTGATCGACCAACAAGCAAGCTCATGTTGTTCGATTTTAGACACTTTCCCACCAGATGAAAACACTCAATTTTCAGAGGACTTTTCTGTTTTGCCCCCATTTGTGCCTATGGATGCTTTTGAGCAGGTAAAAAATTCCGGTAAATCCATGAAGAAATTTACCAATGCAGCAGTTGTTATAAACTCAAATGACAAAGGCCTCCGTATGGTCAATTTTGTGCACGATTTACAGGTGCATAATTACACAGGAAATAACATCATATACGTCCGTGCTTGCTGTTGGGCTTCCTATAAGAGGAATGTTAAATACAAGGTGAAAATGGTTTGTAAACAAAGGGGGACCCCAAAGATTCTAGCAGCAAAGTGTGATAGGCAGTGTCTGGCTTCCAACAGTGGGTGTTGTTGTCATGTTATGGCACTCATATGGAAACTTGAGGACATGACGAGAAAGTCAGAGCTAAAAAATATCACTCCTGATAACAGATGCTGCACATCAAAACCAAGGGAATGGGGAAAAGGGGGTAGACGAGAAGTAGAGTTCTCTCCAGTGATGGCTTTAAAAATAACAAAACCAAGACATGTGTCTGACTTACCTGGTAGGAAGAAGAGGAGTATTGACTCTCAGTTTTATGATCTCAGACCATTGAAATCACAGAAGCTTGATGCTGATGGAATTGTAAAGCTGAGGCAAGATCTTCAGAAAATAAATGCTCGTATACCCTTTGCTGTTATGTTACCAGAGGAAAAGACAATTCAAACAGTAATGACTATAGTTGGCACCGTTGCTAAAGTTTCAACGATTCATAAGCAACTTCAAGATTATTCCCGACAGTCTCCAAATTTGGTAGACTGTACCCTATTGTAGTAGTTCCTCCCTTGCTGGAAAAGAAAATGTGAATCCCGTCTCAAATGGGCAAGCACTGAATTCAAATTCATGTTTGAATCATGAAATCTCTGCTCCACCTTCCACTGTGCAGTGTGAATCAGAAATGGCACCCCTTAGCACTCCTTCTAATGATTATAGTGAGCTACAGCTTCAGCAGATATCACCTGCAGATTGTAATGTTAATAACCAACAGCAAGAAAAGAATATTTCAAGTTTTACTGAAAGTACAATTGATCCATCTGAAGTACAACTGCCAACAGCCCAAACAGAAACATTATTTAGTGAAACTCTAACAGACAAGCAAAAGCAAATTGAAACGGCAACAAGAGGACAATTAACGAATCCTGCTTGGTTTGAACAAAAGCAAAACAGAATAACTGCCAGTATCTGTAAAGATGTCTTTTCTCATATGCAAAAACAGGGGTCAAAATTACCAGAAAATTTAGTGAAAAAAATTTCAATAAAAGGAGCACCCCAAAAAATTGTTAGCTATTCACAAGCTAAACGTCTTTATTATAAAAGTAAAGGGTTGATCTTTGGTATTGAAAATGAACCTGTGGCAGCTGATATGTACAAAGAATATCTCTTGTCATTGCCAGACATCAAGGAAGTTACAGTTCAAGAAGTCGGATTAATTTTAGACAAAGAAAATGATGTTCTTGCAGCAAGCCCTGACAGAATTGCAACAATAGTGTATGCCAATGGTGACATTGAATACAGGAATGTGGAAATAAAGTGTTTAGAGTCCAAGAAGGAAATGTCACCAGAGACTGCAATACATAATCATCAAAAGGAAAGCAGTTTCCCATTTATGGAATTGAATTCTGACTTTGTAGTAAAAGAAAAACACAAATATTGGTTTCAGTCCCAGATGCAAATGGGGGTCAGTGGAATTCCATTAACTGACTTTGTCATATTTACCAACAACACATTTCCAGTTTTGGTTCTCAAGGTCACATCATCGTCAAGGTGGGAGGATGAAATTAAGCCTTGTTTAATTGCTTTTCACAGGAAATATATTGCAAAATAAAAACAGTTGTGTATTTAGAACTGCAAAGCAACACTATTAGTTTCTTGAAAAATATAAGTTGACTCTAACAAAATGTCTGAATAAGAACTTTAGCATGTTCTAAAGCACAAGGAATGGTGTTCAAGTTACACTTTGCAAGTGATGGGATGGTGCAAAGGATGATGTTAGGGTAGGGAAGGTGAAACTAGATATTTTTGTGTATTGTTTTTGAAAATTTTGACTGTTATTTTTTAGAACTTATCTTACAGATAAATTTTTACCTTTGAAAAAAAAAGACTAAAATTTTGGTTTTATTTTCTATATTATTATCACCATCATCATTACTGTAAAAAAAATATATTTTCTTCATTCACAGTCAGTCTCCATCAGTTTTTAATCTGAGTATCCAATCTACCCATGTGCAATTGATAGCATAATTTTTGCATTCACTTTTTCACATATCAAGTCCTCCAAACCCAAACCAGAGACTTGCATAAAGTAACAAGACCTGAACAGTTTCAGAATCTTTAGTTTAACATTCAATCCTAAAAAAGACACTTGCCAGTTCCCTGATATTAGAACCCATCCCTTCCAATAAACTAAAAGCTTCCTTTCTTTAAACTGAAATAATTGGACATTGAAAATTTACTAACAAGGCACATACAGTCCAGATCTGATTTATGGACCCAAAGCTGGAAAGAGGCAGAACTTGACTAAAAATATGCCAAGCCTTGATTTGCTTAATTGCTCTTTCAACATGAATACGCACATTTGCTATACTCTGTGTGCCAAGTCACGCTCGAATAAACCAAGACGCACCCTTGTTAGAAACAACCACAACTGATCGATGGGCTCTATTTCTCTCTTTCTGTTTCTTTGCTTCTCCTGTCCTTGCAAAAAAGGAAATGGATTAGCATTGTTTGCGGAACTTTCTCTCCCTTTTTCGCGTGCTGTGTTCCACGACATCAGAGACTCAGAGCAAGGTTTAATAAAGTTCCAAAATGCTATCAAAGCTTGGTAACTCTGAAAACCTGTGTAGAAAAATATGTCATCATCATTCGATCCAAACCTCTCCAAGCCAAATTTTGAAAGAAACAGCTTTTGCTTAAGATCATAATTCTCGGCAACCAAGTCTCTCTCTTCTTCGAAAGGTTTTTTATCTGAATCTTCGCCTTGAGTCTCCTTTGCAGAGATGTCAGGTGCATCGTAAAATGAGTGATGTTTATTTTCCATACTCTTGGATGGGATCGCAGAAAGTTGAATCCTTTGGCATTCCCGACTTTTGGCTCTTTCGAACCTTTCAGATACTTCGTCATTGCCAACTGACCATGGGAAAATCGAAGGAACAGCATTCTTTACAAGATCACGTCTTTTGCCGGTAAGGCTTTTCCTGTAGTCTTTCTCACTAAAATGTTCAGAACAGCAGAAGAGTGAGCTGTTCGAGGCAAATTTTTTGTCGCCACGCTTCATTTTTTGATCCCAGATTTTCTTAAGCTTTTCGTCCAGAGGGAAATTATGAAAAATTATATCTCGTCGGTTATCTGAACGATTATTGCAAAGAGCAGCCGCGCAACACTTGTGACTCGAATTCTTTTGTTTACTTGAAGACGCCATGTTTATGAGATTCGCGTGAAAGATAGCCCTTAGGCCTCGTTTTCATGCAACTTCCGGTCTTAGGCTGAATCGGTGTATAAAATAGGACTATTATGCGATAAATTATGTAAATTTTTTTCAGGGCTAATTTGCATTGTTTTACCAGGTTTCAAAGGAGAAAAACCACTTTAATGTGGTTTAACAGGGAATTTGAATGTAAAGGAATAATAAAACATCTACTTATTAAATTTAAAACAAAATAGTTAAATTTGTCTGATAATTTTTAACTGGAAAAGAAAAAGGACACTTGTTTAATATTACATGATGCCGTTACACCACTGACCACACTGCTTGTCTCTGAAATCAAAATGGCTGCCCAACTGGCTACCCAGATACTGCGATCGAAGGTTTCAGATGTCTTGCAAGGCTTTCTTTTGTGGTAAATCACCTTAAATAACATTAAGATTGGGAAAATGTTAATTAAAGTTAGAATTCATTGTTTATTTTACTTGAATTTAGCATTTTTTTTACGAATTATGTGATTTTCCTCAAATTGTGTGATCGGATGTGATTTAAATGAGGTCAATTGTGCCAAATCGCACCATCGCGTAATACCAGATGGCCTGTAGAAGATATGAAATCGAGAGGCACTGAATTAAAAAAAATTTGTTGGTGTTATTCTTAGAGATGCCCTAACTCCATTTCAGAGCCCTGGGGATATGAGGAAATGAAGAACCCAGGCGAGAAGTTCAATATAGAGGCAGTCAAAGCAAAAAACGCTGCATTTAATGGGGGAGGGATTCACTCGCCTATACATGAATAACATCTGATGTATGATATACATGAATATCGTCCAATGTTATATTCTAAGTGATGATTACATGATTTGCATCTATGTAAACATGTACATTGAGTTTGCGACCCCTGTCACGGATGTTAGAGACAGAGACCAGGTCTAAAATTGGGTGTAGAAAATAGCATTTTGGTCAGGCTTAGATCAGGAGAACCAGGTTGCACACATCCACCAAGAATTTCTAGAAGTATTTACATCTTAAACTCATGTGTTGTGCTATTTGGTGACCTTTTGATCTTATTTTACCTTACCTAGAACCAATTAGCACAGTATTTACCAAGATAGTCCGTAGTCCACGTTTTATTCCTAGTCCATGTTTTATACTCAGTGCGTAGTTTCTAGTTCACATTTTATACCCAGTCTGCAGTCCGTTTTCCACAGTCCGCAGTCTGTGTTTTATGCTGACTTGTTAGCTGTAAGGACACTAAAAGGAAAGTTACTTGTGGTCATTTGTTAGGAAATTAATTATCGAAGGTTTGGATATATGAAGCAAAAAAATTCAGGAAAATTTCTTATTATGAAACATTTTAGGATTGGTTACACCATGCAAACCAGTCACTTTCCAGGCTAAAAGAAGTCAAGAAGACATCATATCGGCTTGGTGGTGGACCAAGGGAAAGAGAAGTGAACTGTCATTGTAATTACAGGAGTAAAAGTAAAAGCAGTTATTTAAGATTGGGGCCAGAACCACCACAGTTGGCACTTGACAGTCAGGAGACGGCAAGGTATGATTCATCAGAAACTATTTTCACTCCGGATTTCACTTTGAACGGAGTTTTATGACCCCACAGAAACAGTATTAGAATGCCGCTTCTGTGAGGGTCATAATATGAGTACAGTGAGATAGCAAAATGGTGAACTCCTACATCATGATACCCTGTAATAATGCATGGTTTTCTCTACCACCAAACAGTATACAACTATCCCTACATATATCTGTATGGATATACTGAGACAAGAAGCATCAACTGAAGGTATATGGCAAATCTTAGGGATAGTGGTTTATTATTACCAAATCAGTTGGATAAAAATATTAAAAAAAAAGATTTTTGTAATTAAAAGTTAGTAAGTGTGTTGTTTATGTTTTAATAATTGAGTGTTTCAAGGATTTTTGGAGGGCATTTGATAGATTTGATGCAAATTCTGTAAGAAGTAATTCTCTACCTACCAGTGAAAATGGACAAGCTAAACTTTGTCGCTCTTTGTTGGTAAAGCTGTTTCATTTGTTCCTAAGATTTTGTATCCAGAAACTGTTGCTAAATGGGTTGCCAATATTGACTCCTGTTCCAAAGCAGTTTATTAATTGCCAAAGACATTTTGAGTTACAGGGGCCAATTGAATAGTGTAAAAATTGCTATTCACTGATTTGGTAAATACTAAAGTAAAATACTTCTAGGGAACACTCCTGATACTGAATTATTTATACTTAGGGGTGGCGAATGGTAAAATCCGAGACTTGCTGAGACGCCGAGATCCTAGTTAGAAATTCGAGCCCGAGACTCTTTGTAAAAAGTTTCGAGACTCAAAAAAAGTAAAAACAAACCATGCAAAAACGAGACTTCGAGACTTATCAAAAACGTTTCCGAGATTTCGAGATCCTGTCAAAATTTTCCGAGACCCACGTTTTTCGAGGTACCATTCGCCACCCCTATACTTGGAATAGTTCTTTATTTGTTACCGGTATATCAGGTACCATTTCTGGCTGTGCTGTAAGACAGTAGGAACTCAAAAGTGCTGATAAAGCTCTGAAGATATGAAAGCCCAAGCCAGGTGATCTGTGATGTCATTGCGGAGGCCTGGGGAAAGAAATTTTAATGCCGTAGCCCATAAACCAACGCGCGCACCAATTCAATTCAATTCAATCTGTTCCCATCAGCTTTGGTTTATGGGATATGGCATTAAAATTTCTTTCCCCAGGCCCCCGCAGTGACGTCACAGATCACCTGGAGTGTGTTGTACCAGTAAATTATAGTTTTAAACGACAAGATTTCCTAAATCACTTAGTTTCTTACCGACCCAAGGGCAAGGGTACAGTAAGTCTCCAGGGGCTAGCAAGTTACAACACCTGAAAAAAAAAAAAAACCAAGGCAAAAATGCCAAGAGGCAGTGAAACATGCTTTGTTTTTTTCCTCCACAAATCATGTTACCATATTTTGATTTTAAGCTTATTTGTCAAAAATATGGCAATAACAGGGCAAAAAAATGGCCAAATAATAATTTAATAATATTTATTAATTATTTATAACTTATTGCGGGCAACAAGAGGAGCCCCAATCCTATTCTCCAGGTTGTTATTATGCATGCGTCACATGTATGTTGCCAGCATTTGTTTGGACACCCACTAAGAATGAAGGGAATGTACATAACGCAATTTGATCACGCGCATTTGGACCTTCTCTCACTCGTAATCTGATCACCCGTGTTTTGACTATCACTTTCGCGAAAATTACTCAAAGCACAGCGATGGAGCAAAAGCATTTTGACCTTTGATTGTTGTTGTCTGCACTCCGTAACCTTTGGTTATTACTATAAGTAATAATAATAAATGAAGACCTGGTCCATTGGACAATACTTTTAATAAAATCTAGGTCAAACTGTTCACTGGTTAACTGTTTTGTTTTTTTGTATTTTTAATTGAATTGTTAAACAGTATGCCAGATTTGTCCATACCTGAAATTGTTAAGCAGTTCAATGAAAGACAGTCACAGAAGAACAAAACAAAGAGAAGACCTCATTCCTCATCCATTTACACTTCATCAACCAAAAGTGCAGCTATGGTGGATGAAAGAAACGGCAAGAAAACCTCAAACAGATACAATGCTTTTATCACAGGTGCTGAAAAATGCTTACTACTTTGGCCATTGTGTCTAGCCTTTTACAAGAAAAGAGGGTCAGGAAAACAGGGGTACCCAAAACCACTTAAACATAGCATTGTTGAACGTATTTTTAATTAGTATTTAAACGGTAGATATAGGAATATTTTTTGTCCCCTAAAAATGTTTCATCTGTTCGGATTTCCTAGCTGAAAGTCTAGTGATCTGAAAATTATAGGGATCAAAACTTACCTTTTCGAAAATTGCAGCCAGAAAAAAGGCTTCCTAAAATTCTAGGTGACCTTTTTGGGTAAAAATCTGTTAAAAATGGGCAATTATGCCATTTTTTAGATGTTCTAAAATCCTAGAGGAGGGAGGAGAGGCAGGCAAGCAAGAAATTTTACAACAAATGTTCCGAAAATTCTAGATCTCAAATCATCTTCTGAACAGATATTTTCTGAAAATTGACATTGGGTGGCCCTGGGAAATAGTCAAAATATCCGTCATGTTTAGGTTGCTTGAAAGATGGTTGACTTTTAAAACCCAATTTTTGGTACAATTTAAAATAGACTTTTCTCTTCTTGACTAGAAACATAGAGGCTTGTAAATAGAGACCCAGTGAAGTTATCCTAAAACAGTCCATAATGAGTGTAAACTCATTCATGAGCTTCATTTCAAGTTTGACCCTGGATTAGCACTTACAAGCCTTGGAGCAATTGAGTTCAGATTTACATGTATAAATAATTAAGATGTAACTTCATCTTTCAGGTGATCTACATGTATGGATGTACTTTGAGCATAGTGCTATCATCCTTAAGTTACTCCAAGTGTTTGCAGTTTTTGTGCATGAGCCCTAGTATCTGCGTAGGTTGTCCATTGCAGACATTTCGTGAGGGTCACCTGAGCATGAGGGTTGGCTTGGGTTGTGGTGCATGAGTCAGGGAAAGGGTTCACTCTCACTTGTTCTTTTCCCTATGTTCCCACCCACTATTTACTGCACTTTCAACTCTCCTCAATCTTCCTTTACCTTAATTGATAATCAATGATAGACTAACTACAAACAGGAAATACTTGCCCATAAAATACACCTGGCCCCGGTTGCTCAGACGTTGGATAGTGCTATCCACTGGATGAATCACTATCCACCGGATAAATATTAGGGAAACCAATTGCGTTATCCACTGGATAGAGATTTATCCAGTGGATAATGTTATCCAGTTTTCGAACATCCGGGGCCTGTACTATAAGCTACTATAGGTTACTGAGCTGTAGGAAAATCCCACTTCCGTCAGG
This sequence comes from Porites divaricata, assembly GCA_038088405.1. Taxonomy (NCBI): domain Eukaryota; kingdom Metazoa; phylum Cnidaria; class Anthozoa; order Scleractinia; family Poritidae; genus Porites; species Porites divaricata. Next base: position 16,999,743 of record JBBMOI010000003.1, read on the forward strand.
GCTCAGAGCTTCAGTGTTGTAAGATACTCACACCACTCATGCTTTGAGCCGAAATTAAGATATTGCTTGCAGACAAGGCTTTTATTAAATCCCTTCAATGCCCTCTCCTTTCAGTGAAAGGGCAGACTGTGACACCTCAGGCTCGTCCGCCTCATGGCTGGCAACTAGTTGCTGATAGCAGAAAAGATGATGTATCTTATAAAGGTAAAAAATATGATTGCAAGAATGGCCAATTACACTTGTTCAGGGCTGTCACTAAGATTTCAAGTTGCCAAGTAATTATAACAAGTAGGCCAACCTTGTTCGGGTAGGATGGAGAAATTGGCAACCTTAATGACAGCCCTCCATTTGATAACAAATAAACTAAAACAATTGTGATCTGTTTGTTTTTCTTGCACCACTTAGTCATTTGTGTCCCAACAAGGTGTTTTTGTACCATGTGACTGTTTATAAACCACATAGGGGTCACTCCAGAGTTATCCTGTACTGCATTATATCTCTTTATAAGAGGATATTTTTGTGCACACTTAGGTAATTCCACTTAATACTTAGCCCAGAAAAAATGTGCTTATATGGGGGTATTCCCATCTCTTTATGTCATTCCCATAATCTGAACACCTGGAACAGTGGGGGGGAGGGGGGGGGGGGGGGGGTCTCAAGGGGAATTTTTAGGGGTAGTGAAAGAAATTTCTACTTTGGGTGTACTTTTAGGCCACATTAGTTGACTTTATCATTTAATATTATTCTTTCATATTAACGAGTCTGTTTATTTTTTTGTATAGGGGTAGTCTATCTTGATCAACAACCAGTTGAACACCAAGCGTCCACATTAGAAGGACTTCGGAGATATTCGGCAGCGTGCGGTGATGACGAAGATGATCCGAGCGATATTCCGCCTGCTCCTCGAGTCTCACCTGAACCAAGCTCCCCGAGGACAAACTCACTAGAATGTATAGACCTTGTCGAAGAGTGTTTTAGTGAAGATGATGACGATGCCGAGGCCATCAATAACTTTTCGGAGACGAAGTCGGTATCTTCGGCAGGCTGTCGCTCTTTAGTGTTTGCTATCCCAACAGGGGGAAGTGAGGGTGGGAGCGATGAGGAAGAGGTGATTCCAGATGATTTTAAGCAGGGCAGACTTTCAGGCGATTATGTAGCGAAAAGCGAATCTTTGCTCGGTGAATTAGACGAGAAAAATCAAGCAGAAGCTGCTGAGATATCAGACATGTTCAGAGACATGGAAAATGCGAAGGAAAAAATCAGTAATCTTCATATTAGCCCACGCGACTTAGAACTAGAATCGGCTACAAGCCGCAGCAGTCAGGGAAATAATTCTTCTCATCGAGTCAGCCGGACAACTTCCCCCTCGATTCACGTGGTTAACATGCAGATGGAATACTCGCCAGTCGACAGTATCTCTGACGTACCCTCTGATGGTCTGTATGAGACTTTCTGGGTTGAAGAACCTGTAGATAGATACACAGCTAATGTTCTTCCTTCAAGATACAGCCGCGTTAGTTCGGCAAGGTACATGAATCAACATTCGAAAGATACAACGCAGGTTAAAAAACACCAAAGTGAGAACTCCTTAGTGCTGCAAGGTAAAACTATGGAGTTCTTCAACTCAGAGGACTTAACAGCGAAGACGAACCTCAGAGACTTGCGTAGAACTTCAGAGCCTAACAATGGTTTAACTAGGCTCGGTTTTACTGGAGAAAAGATTGGCATGTCTAAGAAGAACGTTGAAAATGAAAAGGTAAAATGATCTGAACTCTGTGCACAATAAGGCGGTCTAGCAGCGCAAGGGAAAATGGAGTCAGAGGGCTCCTTGCCGCTCACAGTCACGTAGTCTGTGAGCTAGCTCTCCGGGGCGCTCTGGCGGCGGGGCAAAAAGGAGGAACAAAAAATCCCTCCTTTCTCGCTCCGTCGCCAGAGCGCCCTGGAGAGCCTACTGAAAGGCTAACAGTCACGCGACCTTTCTGATGTAAAAGTGTCGGGATATAACTTAAACAACACTAGAGAGAAAGAGAGCATGAGGAAATAAGCAAGAAAACCAAGTTTTTAGATGACTCATATAAAACTAAGATTTTACGGGTGTTAGACTATCTAGAAAATTCTTATGATTTGTGAATGGAAAAGGTGTTCGGTCCAGCGACTTTTTCTATTGACATCGTATTTTTTATTTGTTCAGTTCATCGTAAACTCTTACTGTTATGAGTTTAAAACTTAAATAATGGCAGAGCTACTACATTTTCTTATACTCTTGTTCTATCTGTCACCGTGGTTTGCATAATTTTAGGGTTGTATCCCATAATTCTGGCACGAGATTGGTCACGTGACCCCCAACTGCGACGTGCCAATTCCGGCTGGACTTTTGAGACTGGCACTAAGGCCTCTTTTGGAAGATTTATGCTTCGAAAGGACGACCACCGTATCTCCATTAAGTAGGCCTTGTTAGAGTATTGTCGACGTTTGACCATTAGTTGGGAACGTTATAACGACTTGTATCCTGTATTGCACTCCCGCTCTCTTTCAACCATATGCTGTCTGTTTCAGTTTTTCTCGTTTTCTTTTGTTCCTTTGTGTCAGGTTTCTACAAAACCACCGCTACCAAAATGGAACTCCACTAAAAACAACAGAAAACAGACTTCAAAGCAAAAGCATCGATCTGATAGGAAGACGAGTGAGACGGATGGGCGGCCGTCCAAGCCATCTTTAAGAAAATCCATTTCTGATGGAAATATTCATCTCTCGGCTATAACAAACAGTGAGTCGTCAACTAAGAACAATGCTTTAAAGAAGTCAGTGACCTTTAGTCAAGATGTTATTAGCAACGGTAGTAAAAATTTAGACTGCCGTAAATTAGATAAGCCCGTTGACATTGCCAAAGACCAAGTGACAGAAGAATGTTCACCCAATGTCAGTCTGTCAGCTGTGCATCATGGTGTTGTTATACAAAACGGCTTGGAAATGGACCAAGTGTACTTGAATGCCGAAGAAAGCTCTGATTCCGTTTTATCTGACCAGTTGTCAGGAGTAGCAGGGCATTTGCACCGAAAAACCCAAAGTACAAGAGCAAAGATTTTGTCTAAAATGAAAGAGATACCACACGATGGAGAATCGTGTGCTTGTAGAAGTGTGACCAGGCCTACTACGGCTTTGCTTGAAGAGTCGAAAAGTGGGAGACTGGCGACAAAAGAGGCGCCGTCAAGAAATGTAAAGCTTTTGGTATGTGTTTGGTTCATGTACGTTTTACTGTCATAGCACGTAAAGAGTGAGTGATGACGTTTTGCATCCACTTTGTTCAACCATACTGTGTTGCATTTTTTTTTCATTTTTTCCTGGGATTTTTTTTGTAATATAGTGGGAAAACGTGAACAACGATACAGTTCTGTATAGTCATTGCAACCCTCTGTTAGTAGGCTGACTTATATAAGATGAACACCAAACAAAAACTGAAAACAAAAATTATTCCTGTCGTTGTTCAGTCATTTTCTGTGGCCCTCTGTAAAGTGGACACCTCTCCATGATTGACCCTTAGTCCTGGTGAGTCCCAATGATGTTCGACGTAGACAGAGTAGACTGTACATGGCTGGTGGGTGAAAGGAAGCAGTGCTTGACTGTAAACGAGTCTTTTAGTCGTAAAATGCTTCACACCTTACAGTATGCTTTGACAAGTGGCTGTCAACAAGCCGGCATTTCCTCCACTTTTAACATGTTATAGAGCATTTTCAGTAAATCTCAAAACATTTTAATCATTTTTAGTTCAGTAAGAAAGTACTGATCAAGTATCAAACTATGTACAGTTTCCACTTTCAAAATGATGAACCAATCTTTCTCGTTTTATTGAAGTCAGCCATTTGCCTGAGAAGTCGCCGAGAAAGCTCACCGAAACTGCCTTTTGACCGCAACATAATTAGCTCACTCGGTAGAGCGCTTTAATGCACGGCGTGAGGACGTCGGCTCGAACCCCCCGGGCCAGACCACTACTCAGTGAGAAATGAAGGTTCTTCCTTTGCCCAGCAAACAGCCAGACCTTAGCGTGGCTCAGATGACCACGTAAAATGGCGGTCCCGTCTCCAGTATAGGAGACGTAAAAATAGTGTCCTCAATTAGCACTTGAAAGAAGTATGTTGTTTACTACTATTTTATTTTTCAGCAAGGAAAGTCGAATTGTAGAGCCTTCTATTTTGTATAGGTGGATGCTTTCTTAAATTATGAACATCTGCCTGGGCATTTTGTTTTTCCCATAAACTTTTTCTGCCTTCTGTGTTTGTCAGTGTGGTATTTCTTTGTCTTCTTTTAGAAAAGTCGTCCAATTCGACCCAGTTCTGCACCAATCAAACGGCAGTCAGGGGTGAGCGAATCGAAAGTTGAAATACCAAAGTCTCCTCCAAGAAAACCACGAGCAATGTCTGCTACAGTACAGGTGTGTGGAAGAAGTAGACGAGTGCATAAACCTTTCACAATCTTTGTCTCTGTTGAGTAAATAAATACATTTAAATAAATAATTTGAAAACTGTTGGTTTTTGAAGAGAGGGGAAGACCGAAGAACCCGGGAAAACAACTTAGGCCACCTTCACACGGCACGGGGAGAATTTTCGACTTGTTGAAAGTTTGCGCGTTTAGGTGTTCACCTCAACGGTGCGAAAATTTAGACGCCTAGCCGATCAAGGTTCCGTGTGTGAGTGTCTGATCAAATTTTTCAGCCGGTCGAAAATTCGTCCGATGCCGTGTGAATCAGAGGGAACTTAAGCAACAGCGTTTTTGAGCGACGGACGTCAACCGGAAGTTGACTTTTTGGATCATTGGGCAGTGGTTTGGTTAAAACTCTCGGGTAAATCGTCTTTAAAAGAGGAGAAAGTTAGCAATGAAAATTTGATAGCGTCAAGGCATATGAAAAGGAAGAAAGCCTCACTTCCGGTTGACGTTCGTCGCTCAAAAACGTCTTTGCTTAAGTTCCCTAGTGTAGCCATAGAGTAAAGGCAGCCCTGTATATTCTTGCGATTTTACAGGTAGATATGACTTTTGATAACATTACAGTTTGTAATTAATTCAGTGTGGTGAATTCAGTGATGAACTTTTTTTCTGCTAACTCTGAAAATGTCTAGAATGTATAAAATGCGATGCTTTCTAACTCAGCTTCTTTGAACTACCGATCTCACTTTCCGTGGACGGTGCGAAGATCGACAAGACAACTGCGATCTCGAATGGCGGCGCGCCAGGTTAACAGCTAGCAGCCAAACTTTCCAGGGTCGGCCAAGGGAAGGGGGAGGGGGTTATGGAATATCAAAATACCTGAAATAAACCTTCCAGTATATACCAAAAATTATATTAAAACTCGTGTAAAATACCAAAATTAAGAAAAACACGGTATACCCAAAAATATACCCAAAATTGGTCGTGATGGTATACTGTATACCCAATTTTAAGCGTGAAAATACTGTATACCTGAAATTAAATACCCCAATAAATTATACTGTATACCCAAAAATCCTGGCCGACCCTGACTTTCGTTGCAACTGTCAAAAGAAAAAGAAAATGAAAACACAAACAAACAGTAAAATTAAATCCCACCTTCCCGCCACAAAAAGTCAAAATGAAGAGATTTGAGACCGGAGGAGCCTCGGGGAAATATTTTTCTAGGAAAATGAAAGGGCTGCTGTTTCTAGAAAGGGTTTTGTGATTTATTGAGATGAAAGGCGGAATTTATCAGCAATAAACAGTAACCAAACTTTTATTACACGCCAACAGAGAAAGAGGACTGCATCCGAGGGAGCACACAGTCGCCCCAGACCCTCCTCAGCACACGTAGGCAGAGCGATGTGAGAATGTGACCTCGTTATTTGGCGTCGTTATTAATTCATTTCCAATTTTACATTAACGTATTGCCGTTAGTCAATTAACCCCCTCGTTGACTCGTCTTTTGTAACTCCAACAAAGCCCAGCGCGATGCACACAAAGCGTATTGTCTAGTAAGCTGGGTAACAATGGGAATGTCACTAAGTGCAGATTCTCCCCTGGGAATCTTGTCCATTAAGCTCGGTTGCATTTTTTACTGTATATTAAACTTGTTTTGCACTAGCGGTATTTTCGCTGCTAGAAGTCTGCTGTGTGTCAGTAATGAGTTCCCTGTGTTCACAATCCCGCAGTCCTAATGCCAAAGATGTCCGGCGCAGCCGTGAAGCAGCGCAAGTTCTCAAGGAAGGATATCTGTTCAAGGAAAGACCTCCGCCACCATTACCGCCAGGTCTGTTTTCCGCTTACGGTTTGTTTTTGTTAACAATTGGCAACTAAACGCTTTGTCTTTTATAAGTACTACAGTTGAAAGTTTGAAATGCGTAAAATCCTTGTATGAAGTGAGTTAAAAAATCAGCGAGTGTCCCAAGAGGTGATACTTAGTAGCACTGATTTTAGTGAATATCACTTAACGATTTCATACACGGACTCGAAGTTATATTTTGCCTTAAAAATTCAATTCACAGAGCACAACTCTAGCACTATAATCTCTGCAGAATATTTCATATCAGTCGATATGCATCGAATGATAAGTGTGAACAGTATAAGTGCCGTCTACATCATAATACATAGGAACAAAGGGAATAATAGATCAAGTGAAACGTTTTATGAGAAATCATCCAGAGAGGAGCTTTATCCTCTCTTGGAAATGTTGTTTCTCTCATTCATTGACACGGAAACACTTCAAAAAAAGAAACTTGTGCTTTCCCAGCAGGAGTCGAACCAGTGACTAGTTCAGCTTCTCTACCACCAAACTGCAGGAGAAACGTTGAATCTAAGGACACACACAAAAAAAGATCCAACGCGTCTCCACTCTTCTATATCATGACATAATAAACAGCAATCTACAGTCTACTCTTCAAATCTGTCCCGAGATCAAGTTCTCTCTTTATCACCACCTGGCCTTGGTTTACGTTTAACTTAGATAGTAGAACTGGTCGGCCATGCTTTACGGAAATGGCTAACTGGCTTGTCTTTTACCAGTTAGCATTCTTAACTTTGATATATTCAGTTTGAATTATTATACTAGGATCGTACGCCCCCTCGCTGCGAACATTATCGAGTATAAGAGAAGAAGCGTAGTTACTTTGATCATTTAAAGCTTATTTTTTATGACCTATTTTTTGCAGCTCCGAAAGAACGTCAGCCAAAGAGGGAAGTGAAAAGAGTCGCGAAAGAAGAAAACAACAACGAACAAAACTCCTGGAATAAGGTATATGTAAAAGGCTGGATAATTTTGGTTTTGTACTGGTAGCGGATTCCTTCCTGCGTTTTGTTTGTAGAAAACTCTCTACCGTTAAGAACACTAAAAGTAGTTAAGTCAAGCTACAGAGTTGTGGTATATTTACGAGATTGAAACCAACTGAAGGAGATGGTTATAAGTTGAGAGTTGAATGTTTTGGGTTTGAGAGGCATGCATTAAATAGTATAACCAGCTCAATGCTGTTTTCAGTCCAAGTTGTTTGACATGACGAATATTAATTTTGTTTAACTTATTTTTAACCGTTTTATTCCTGATAAAAAGTGTCCTTTAAGAGACTGAATTGTAAATTTTTCTTCAACAGAGCAGATTTCAAATATCTCTTTACAAATGCCTTATTCCTAAGGTGGATTTTTTTAATTTCTGAAAGTACAGCTACACCTTACCCTGAAGGGTTGTTCGGTTCATGCCATAGACTCTGGTTGTTAAATAACACGTATCAAGGAAAACCTGTGTGGAACATTACACTTTTTACGTTGTTTTGAACCGTTTTACTATCCGATTAGAATACTAAGTATTTCGTGCACTTATCTGATGTCTCATTTTAATAATTTTGAGAACACGTGTGCGTTTAACATAATGCGCAAATTGAAAAGGCTGATTTGGTTTCGTCATACCCTAGCGGTATCTGGTCAGTGGTTATATAATGTAAACGAAAGGGCGTTTTATTTTTTCATTACAGCAACGAGAAAAAACCGTTAAAATGATTTTACTGTGAAAGGTTTGAACCCAGGAGTCATTTCAAAAGTAGGTTGAGTTTGATCGTCCGGGTGAACGTAGTCCTGAATAGGACTGTTGTTGTTGACAGTGACTGACGTTTCGACAACCTGTGCGGTAGTCATCTTCAGAGTCAAAGTGAGTTGTATCACGTCAGTAGATGGTATTATATACTCTGGTTATTGATCTGATTGGTCAATAAAGTCAATAACCAGATCAATAACCAGAGTATATAATACCATCTACTGACGTGATACAACTCACTTTGACTCTGAAGATGACTACCGCACAGGTTGTCGAAACGTCAGTCACTGTCAACAACAACAGTCCTATTCAGGACTACGTTCACCCGGACGATCAAACTCAACCTACTTTTAAAATGATTTTAGTTCAGTGCTTGGGGCAGCGTGTCATTGGAAGCGTATAAATTGTGCGTTTCTTGCCGGCAGCCTTTCCCAGTCGTGTGAGTAGTTGTATTCTCTGCATAACACATATCTAGCTCTGTACAGGGGGAAAACGGCTTTATTTTCCATTTTTAGTAAGAGGCGTTGAAAGCTATCTTTTAAAATGCTTATTGCCTTATTTAAATTTACACCTTTTCATTAAAGGAAAAAAACGAAGTTGTGGCTTCAGAAGAATGCCAAGAGGTGTTTGCGCGGCTACAGGAAAAAGGGATTGAGGTATCCATGGAGACAATTAAACGGTATGACGACAGCGCCGTTAGCGATGTGCGCTTTTTTGGCTTATTTTTGCTTATGAAAACAAAAACTAAAAGACACCTGTCTTCTTGAGAGAATGTGCATGCCAGTGTAGTTTCCCTAATAAAATGTTACTGACTACCAACATACCGGCTGCCTATTTAACGTGGAGATGTTCAATACCGTAAATGACCAAATAAACGCTCATTTCCCAATAAACGTCTCTTATTTAATTAACGCCCCCTCTACGGTGTTAAAATTGTATTAGACGCCCCTTTCTAATAAACGCCCCTTGTCTAATAGACACCCTCTATGAGAATTACTCCAAAATACTAGGAGTTAGCAAAGAGGTGCAAAATCATTCAGTTCATTCAGTTTCTTGCTTGATTTACCAGAGTTTGCGTATTTCATCTTGTTCTATGTCAAGTTCAAAGTAAGGAGTAGAGTAGTGAAGGCAACACGGTAACCCTGAGCGAAGATTCTGACATCGATGTTGGGATTTGAAAGAGCGATATGGATCTCTAGACGGCCTAGACGTATCAATTGATGGATTGGATATTCCGCTATTTCTAAACTCTCTTGATATTTTTGTCGAAAGCATATTAGTTTTGTTGAGCTTGTTACAGTTATGAGACTTGGACCCCTAAAATTAAATAGAGGCCCCGGCCGTTTATTAGGTCATTTACGGTACTTGCATTGATTTCTATAGTCACAGTGGTACTTGCATTAGTAGGATGATCTAATGGAAGGAGAATGGCATTCTAAGTCTGGATAGGACTAGGTTCTACTGCCCTCCATCGCCACTACCACTATCACTTAGGCGACCACCAAGCAAAAACCACTTTCACTACAATTAACTCCACCGCCAACATCGCCATACCACTACCTTTACACCATAATTACCTGTACCCCCACTGCCACTGGCGCTAGCAATGGCACTAGTACTGTCACTAACACTAACGTCATCACCACGACTTCCTCTTCCACCACCACTGCCACCACCAATTTTACAAGGGAGTTTGACTGAGATGTCTCAACGGCGACAACAACGAGAACTTCAATAAAGTAGTAGGCTTAATGAGCAAAACAACAGCAGTACACGGGCATCACACTCTGCCTAATTTTATGGAGAACGCAAAGAACTACGACGAGTTTTTCTTCAAGTTCTCTCTCTGAACTTGGGTATGGGTCTTGGGAATTAATCTTCAAGATTACTACTTTGGGTCGCCTACACAAGGTCAGCGAGTAAGAATAAACGCGGAGAAGTTTAAAAGAATGCCATTTTTTTCAAATTTACGTTTGATATTTCCGCCAGGGTCGGCTTCGCTCAAGCTTTGCTGTCACTTCCACTGCCACTGCCATTGCTGCTGCTGCCACCAGTGTGACCACTACTAACCTGTGGTCAGCCGTTGGACGTAACGGAGATATAAGAAGGGCGTGACCGCAGGCTAGACCATACAACTTTCACCCCCATGTCCACCCCTACAAATTAGTGGCACTACTGGTGGTGGTGGCGGTACGACGTCCATAAGGACTGCTAGTTCTACGTCCACTGACATCTACTGCTACCGTTCCTACTGTCGGCGCTGCTGTAACTACAGTGTTAAAGCTCTTCAGGCTTTGTATGCAAAGAGCTCCATTTCTAGTCTATGCAACTGAAAAGAGTACTGCCATTCTTTACCGAACTAAGAATTCTTTCTGAGAGACGTGGATTGCCCAAGTGTAGGAGCACCTCCAGTGTCAAATTTTTTTTTTCAGTAAACTAGAACTTTATACTGTTATGTCTTTCATACTTCATGTTTTCTTTTCGTAGAGGATTGATGGCCCCCGCGAGGAAAGCAAATGATTATAGTATGGCCTGTTTCGGTAAAACTTCAGGGTAGGTTGTAGCGTTTAGTAACGTTGACTGTTATGTGGTTTTCAAATAATATCCTAATGAATTGAGAAGGACAGTATTGAGTAGGGACTGGGAAACAACGCGACGCCGTACGCGAAAATGCTGAAGAGGGACTACAGTATCCTTTGCGACCCTGGTTATCGAATCTATAGTCCGCTTAGTTACTACTTGTAAATGAAGCTTGAGTAAGGATAGGAAGTAGCTGTGGGGAACAAGGAACGCACTGACGGTTGTGTAAGGTTACAAATGTACAGAAAAAACCGGCGACTTCTATTGGCGCTTTCCACTCAACAAAAATTCCGGTTTGAAATTTTGGAAATTCCACGTGCTCTCTGGAACGGTACATTCCGCTTGCACATGCAGACCCGACCCAAACCACCGCGCGTTTGGTTATTGTGCTTGTAAGCAGGATGAAAAAAGGCGGTATTGGGGACAACAATTTTGTCAAATTGAAAGGGACATTTCGGTCCGACCGACCAAAATGACCAGATCGGTCAAAGAGGACCTCCTTCAAAGATGGTCCCAAATATTCCGGTCTAACCGAACCGAAATAGTCCGTTCCATTTGATTTCTAACCGAAATTTCCGGAATTTTGGGCTGAATGGATAGCGCCCTTAGATACAGTGTATTTTTTCTTCAGGAAATAAGAACTTATTTCTTTTGTTTTCAGAATCTAAATATCTCAAAGCCTGCAGATTATCATTTATGTAAGAACCTGTTTGGGCTAACTTGGGGAAGTACAGGTTCTTAGTCGCGGTTTTTTACTGTATATTGAAAAAGCTGACCAAATAAATAAAATTTTATCGGAATAACAGGGCGATTTCGGTGGGGTAGTTGGACAGGTAATTCCTACTTGTTCTGAGTTACCGGGTTCAAACTCTAGCAATCACACTCCATTACTGCAAACAACCGCGCAAAAATGTGGCCAACGGGATACTTGTCTTTGTGGGCTCTGATCTGCGAACAGGCGGAGAAGAGTATGTCAACTTTTGGTGGGCAAAAATAACTGATTTATGGACTCAGGTAGTTAATAACTATCGCGAAGGTCGTTCTTCAATGGTTTTCCTTTCTTCGCAGGCTTCTAAGTCGACCTGAAAACTGGCTTCCAGAAGAACACGCTCGTGTGCAGGTTTGGGATAATGTCCTAAGTAAGTCTGACATCTGCTCCTTGATCTTGTTGACCTATTATAGTCATTAGGCTGATTTAGCAACAGAACGGGAACGTCAGTTGACGACGGCGCGCGCAAATCAAACAACTGGCTTGACCTATGACAGAGCGACAAATTGGGCACCGGAAGTTGCGTTACGTCCTTTACGCGAGCTTTCCCGTCGTCAACTGACGTTCCCGTCCTGTTGGTAAATCATCCTATAATCATCCCACAACGTGGCGCCCTTGTCTGTTGTCCTCTCATTGCGACATTTTATTTTCATTCATTCAAACTGAAACTGACTGATAGAAACATTTGTGTTAATGGAACTTGTGTTATGTAAACTAGAGGGAGCTACATGCTTATGAGAAACCATCTCTTCACGGTGGAAGGGGAATTACAAAGCTGAGATACCACCAGTCTGTTGGTGGGGTGGTGATCCCTTAAACACACTTTTTCTGTGCAAATCGTGCGCTAAATTATCTGAAGCGTTCTCTGTAGTATTTACTTTCTATTCGTTTCAATCAAAAGTAATTAACTTGTATAAATGAAAGAACGTCCTTTCAATTCTATTTCAGAGGGTTCCAAGTGATGCATGTGAAACATGAACTTTAGATTTAAGCCTCGACTGTTGGAACGCCGTATTTATGTAGCTGACTCTGTAAGTAGGTGTTCGTTGATGGAAAGTGCATGGATGCTCCAACGAACTCTTGGTTCTGTTCTTCCCGGCTAATTTAAGGAAATTATGTCTGTCAAAATTGTTTGTAGTTGAGCCAAAAATACCCTAAAAATGTTTTAGCATCTTTAGCTGGTTCAATAGGCGTGTGAGTGTGATTCTTTTTTTCTTCCTTTTTTTATTTAGTAAAAAAGGTATTTTATCATACTTGGGTGTAGAAAAACTGTAAATAGTTTTATCATATTTCACTGTTCAGAGAAGAAAGGAGATGAACATAAATGTATTAATATATATGATATATAAACTTATCATTTTTACTGCGTTTACATTGCATATGGTTAATTCGCAGTGCTTCATAGTGTAATATATGGTTGTTATTAAAAGGTATGGGAAATACTATTTTGTACATGACGTTAAGTTATCACGAACATTATGAAACGTCCTGTGCAACGTCGAGTGACTTTAAAAGTTGTATTTTCCTAACTTTTGTAGAGAAATTGCTCTTCCTTTAGGGTATGAAGACAGTGGATCTGTGGAACATTGAATATCTGCAAGGCAAGATGTTCCATAACAAACAACTTAAAGGAAAGAAATTTGCAGTTTTCTCTTCACCCTTTTCTTAGCTTTAGATGAAATTCCTTATTTTTTCAGTTTGTTCCAGAAGGTTACACAGCAGAGTACAACACGTACTTTGTGGTAGTCTTTATTCAACAGTAAGCGCCGCACTGATTGCATCATCAGACTGTGTTACATCAAAGAGGTCCCCCGATATAATAGGTTTCTTCGATCCAGTTATCCAGATCCAAATTTTCGCTTCGGCTAATCTCGATCCCGAAGTTAACGCACCTTTTAGAAAATGCCTCACGGAAGGTCCAGATTCCCCTGCCTTTTCGTGAAGAATTAGTGGCAGATCTGAGTCGGATAGTGGTATGATCATTTTACTGAAATGTGGATAGCTTGCGTTAAACCGAACCTTAAGAAAATGTAGCTCGCTTTCCTTGGATCTCGGTTCTGTTAGACATCATTTACTGAATCCCACATCATCAAGTCGCCAATTTCCGTGTACCGTTCATAATCCTAATCCTCAGTAAATTCTCACTTGCTTTTCCTCTGAAATCCCAAATCTCGGTCTTTGAATTTGCCCACATTCATCATAAAACACGCATTTAAGTCCTCAACAAGGTTCTACTTTTATTGAAATCAAGGGTATTGCGACGCGTACGAGATTAATCTAATCACTGGAGGTCGCGCAAAGCTGACTTAGCTCATTTTTTAATTAGGAAGCTAAACGGAGGCGGGGGGGGGGGGGGGGGGGGCAAACAAGGGGGTTTAGAAGTTCCATATTTGAATTACGAAAGTGTGAAAAATCGAAGTAAAAATGGGCTGTCGGATTTATTGTGAAAAAATAGCCTGCGTAACAAGGGTTTCCGTTAGGTTTTGGAGCAAAGAAAGACCGAGGAACGGGATTTTCGGTTTTGACCGCGCGAGAAGTAAAACAAAAGCTCTTTTACTTGCGCAATTGTCACGCGGTCTTTGAATCCCGTTCCTCGTTCTTTGCTCCTAGACCGCAAAGAAACGCTTGCTACGCAGGCTAGTGAAAAAAGGATAAAACGATTACTTTTAAAAAAGGATTTCAGCTATTGGCACCGGAAAGAGTTCAAGAAATACTTCATATGGGAAATCTACCGTGCCATTCTCTTTAGTCATAGTAACCTGATGTTAATAATTTTTCCCCTCTACCGGGAGTCATTAGCGAACTTAAGCAAAGACGTTTTTGAGCGACGAACGTCAACCGGAAGTGAGGCTTTCTTCCTTTTCATATGCCTTGACGCTATCAAATTTTCATTGCTAACTTTCTTTTCTCTTTTAAAGACAATTTACCCGAGAGTTTTAACCAAACCACTGCCCAATGATGCAAAAAGTCCACTTCCGGTTGACGTCCGTCGCTCAGAAACGCTGTTGCTTGAGTTCCCTATTAATATAGCTGCGTCAGAGGTGTGTGTTCGCACTGACGTTTTTGTGCATGCAAGAACAATTTCAAAATTTTTAAAGTACTAAGTCACCATTTGGTAAAACAGTATCGTATGTCTCACAAATTGAGCAACTTTAGCAAAGGAAAGCTTTAAGTCGAGGGACATCGTTAGTTTTCTGAAGACGTCAGAAAAAAGTTACAACCGTTTCTGCGATTTTATAACTTAAGTAGATTTAAGATACGAGTCAGGCACTTTTTCTTTTTAAAATCTGCTTGCAGGCGAAAAGTTTAATAATCTTTTTCTTGACTCTCATCCGTTCCAGTTAAGATTATAAGATTAGTAGGGAGATACGTAAATTAGTTCTAAATCCCCTAGTTTGTCTGTTCAATGAATTATATTTCAGGAGGCCGGGCTTTACGTTTTACATGGTATTATTCGCTATTCAGTTCCCAACTAGACATGTGAAGTTTTATCGAATTTTGTTTTTAGCACTGTTAGAAGTGAAATAAAAAAACTGTCACTCTTATTTCCAATAAAAGGCATTTATTTAGCTTACTAAATCCTAAGAGGATTTCTAAAGGCGTGTGGTAACATTTTCAGCTAAATATTTTAGGTCATGATCAACGCAATTCAGTTTTAAAGACTGTAATTCCAGTAGTTAATACCACCCGTTCAGTTAAGTTTTATGACTTTTTCTGAATGATAAGGCCTACGTGACCTTTTCCAGTACCCTGATCTCAAGATAATTACCCCAGTCTCGGTCTTTCCGCTTAGTCAAAACAAACCTCTTATCTATTGTAACCAGCTCAGCAATTTTTTTATTTCATGTTTAAAATAGATATTTCTATCAACGAACTATTAAAACTACGTTGCCAGCTGGTTCGCCTTTTGAGGAAATAAATATTTTAATATGCGTAATAAAAGTATAAATGGCAGGAAAACTCTGTGATTTTGAAGTTCTTAAACAGGAAAATGATCTGAAGCCCAAGAGATACTTTATAACTATATTCCCATTTTGTTGAAAAAAATTCCATGTTACATTCTTTCCAACTATTGCGCAACTTTACGGTATGCGTCTCAAGGCTGAAAAGTACGTGCAAATGTTGCTTAAAAGTGCCCTTATTTGTTGCGCATATAGGTACATAGAGAATGAGCAATGTAGACTGTGAGGCGATGTTGCCATTTTTCCTCAGAATAAATGGTTTGATAATTTAAACTTAGCAGAGCATGGGACAGACCTGTGACTTTAGTTTATACAATGGACGGCTGGTTTTAAAGCCTTTATAGTTGTCTGTGTTCGGAAATTTTGTTTGTTACTCATATTTTAAAACTACATTTCCTTCACTTACTCAGTTAATGAGACCCAAGTCAAATCTAACTGCAAACTCTCAGTTGTGTTCTTGAATTTGGTTTAGCATATCATATTAATCAACAATGACTTCCAAAGTAACTACAATCCGATTTACTCTTGTTTTAAATTAGCCATTTGCCTGAGATCCTATTCGCCGCAGTTAAGTGCAGTTGCGTAACAGAACCCCTTAAATTCATGCAACAGAAAAAACAAATCACACCATTAATTTAAGTTACAGGAAAGTGAAAAGTACCGGGTGAAACTGCTGGTGGAGAAGATTTCATTTCAATGGCGAGTAGGAGTCAAAAGGTAAAAAATTAAAACTTCGTTTTATTTCGTTATAATAGACTCTGAGACGGGTTTAGCCAAGTGTGAACGCGCTAATGTGGCGCCAACATACGCCCATCTCGTGACTACAGTCTTATCAATATCTCAACTGGGTACCTCTTTCGCTTGATCGCCTATCAATACTTCCACCTCGTTACTGCTGAAGCTTAAATTAGTTCATAATTATATTTCGTTTATCATTGTTTTAAGAGCCTATTTAATTAGTTTTATATGACAGCAAGCCAAACGAAGAAAAATTCAGGACGACTTTTAGATGAAGACTTTTATGTCTTCAGTCATGGGCGTCATTATACGTAAAGAAATATTTGACGTTTGCAGGCACCTGTTTGGTACCCTTAAGCCCTTTAGTTTAACATAAGTTCATCAGGTAAAGAGAATTTAGTTTGATCACTGTCCTTAGAGCTGGTAGTTTCTTTTCCGTGGAAGTCAGTGAGTGTCAATATATTTCAATTATATACGTACGCTGAACAAGCCATTCATCATGTCAAGTTTTCTATCCACTGTGATAAGATAATTTTCAAATGGCGCCGACAGATCCTTCAGTTAATGAAGCCGACTTAGTGAAGCTCGTAACAACATTTTTTGGACTATGATGTTAATGATGGCTGGAACAGTTTTCAAACTTAGCTTATGTGGATTTGAAAAAAAAAATCCTTTCTCTCAACAGAGGGCGAAACTCGAGTGCCCGTCAAATTTCACGATTTTTGCACACTTTACTGTAGGCTATTCCAGAGCAAATATAGAGGGCATCTCGAAGTCTAATTCAGTTTTTCTTTGCCTGCGGCGGCTTAAGACCAATTCCCTTTTGTCCTAGAAAAATCAACATAAAAATGAGAACTGATTAAATCTATTGAATTGGAAAGAAACTAACCGCTATGAAGCGTTCATTAACTAATTTCTAATGCGTTTTTTTTTTGTTAAGATCACATGCTTTAAAGAGTTTTAGAGTCTATTCAATTTATTCAATACACTGCTTAACTATCATGACCAGACGCTCGTGAAATTAATAACAAAAGAATCTCTTCAAGCAGTATTGCTCCCTGTTGGCGGTACCTCCTTTCTACACGATATAATCATTAAACAGGGAGCAATAGATTCTTTTGTTATTGATTTCACGAAATAGCAGACTCACAGACACCTGTTTTAGAACCTATCAGTATCCAAACTCTCGAGCGATGGCATGCAGTGTATGTTTCTGACAGCTGTGCTGGGATCTACGTTCGCGCATATTGCAAAATGAGTGGACATCATTAGCTATTCACGAGTGATTATGCTCAAAGTTGAAAGATCAAGGCCGTAATCTCGTATTTTTTTTTCTTTGTAAGTCCCAACCCTACCCTCCTAAAAACCACCTACACCAAAAAATTCAACTGTACGATAAGCGCTGCCACTAGTAAAAATAAACTGAGTGGTTTTCAAATGGTCCTTAATTTGAATACTCGCGATGACTGGTAACTTTTTCCCACGGGCGCAATTTAAGCTAATTTATAGTAGAATAGACATAGTTAGATCAGGACAGTCTCTGGCAAATTGATTTTTGATTGCGGACAGTGCAACAAACTCTCAGAAAACAAT
The DNA here is from genome assembly GCA_038088405.1 of Porites divaricata. Classification (NCBI taxonomy): domain Eukaryota; kingdom Metazoa; phylum Cnidaria; class Anthozoa; order Scleractinia; family Poritidae; genus Porites; species Porites divaricata. Next base: position 17,017,405 of record JBBMOI010000003.1, read on the forward strand.
TTCCTTCAGAGACCCATCCAACCTGATTTCATCATTGGCGTCTCCTGATCAAAATACAGTGTACGAATATATCTTCGAGAATAATTACTGAGTAAT
>JBBMOI010000003.1:17022500-17157500 GCA_038088405.1 Porites divaricata
GAATTCATTTGAAGAAAAGGGTGGACCATTGTCACTGTGAAATGTATCTGGAATTCCATGGGTGGCAAAACGTTTCTTCAGCTTCCCAATCACTGTGGCTCCTGTCTTTGACTTGTGTAGCTCGTCAATCTCAAAATAATCAGAGAAATAGTCAACCGTGCACAGGTAGTCCTGGTTATTAAATGTTAAGATATCACAGCCAATCTTTTCCCAGGGATGCTGTGGGGTTTCATGGCAAATAAGGGGCTCTTTCTGTTGGGCAGACTGAAAGGTGTTGCAGGTTTCACATTTTGAGATGAATTCTGTCACTTCCCTGTTCATGTTGGGCCAGTAGACCACTTCACGTGCCCTTCTTAAACAGCCTTGAATGCCGATATGGGATCGGTGGAGCTTTTCCTTGATCTTGGGTCTTAAACTTTTCGGGATGACACATTTGGGACCCTTGAAAATAATACCATCTTGTGTAGCCAACTCGTCCTTGACTTTGAAGTACTCATGCAGTTCAGGAGGCAGTTTCTTTCTTTGGCTAGGCCAACCATTTAGAATCGTTGCTTTAAGAGCCTGCAGGACAGGATCTTTGGCAGTTGCTTCACGGATTTCTTGGATCTGTGGCTCAGATATTGATAGGAAATTCACAGAATGGACCCTCTCGACTTCTTGATCTGCCTTTCCTGGGTAGTGTTCCTGTGGTAAGTATGCTCTGGAAAGTGTATCGGCAAGATACATCTCAGGGCCACGCCTGTACTTGATTTCCACATCGTACTGCGTTAACCTCATCATTAGACGCTGTAAACGTTTTGGAGCAGCAGCCAGAGGTTTCTTGGCGATTATCTCTAATGGCTTGTGGTCTGTCCACAGGGTAACCTTTCTGCCGTATACATATTGGTGATTATGCTCCATGCCAAAGACTTGTGCAAGTAGCTCTTTCTCGATTTGAGAGTAGTTTTGCTCAGCTTTCGTGAGTGATCTGCTAGCATAGGTTACAGGCTGACCTTCTTGCATAAGGGCGAAGCCAATTCCTTTCTCTGAGGCATCTCCTTCACCCTCAACTGGCTCACTTGGAGTGAAGAACTTTAACACTGGAGCAGTGGAAACAGCTTTCTTGATCTTTGTAAAGGCTTCTTCTTGCTCCTGAGACCACTCCCAAGGAGCATCTTTATGGGTAAGTCTGCGGAGGGGCTCAGACATATCAGATAGGTCTTCTAGGAACCTTGAGAGGTACTTTACTGTGTTTACGAAGCGCTGTACAGCTTGAACATCTTCAGGTTTGGGCATGTTGCAGATAGCTTCTACTTTTTGTGGGTCAGGTTTCAATCCTTCATTAGTCAATAAGTGACCGATAAATGGAACTTGGGAGCTCTTGAACATGAACTTCTCTTTATTGAGCTTAATGTTCCTTTCTTGACATCTTTCTAACAGACTTCTTAGGTTCCTGTCATGGTCCTGTGTTGCTGTTAAGAGGGTAGGACCCTTTCCTGTTATCAGCAGGTCATCAAAAATTCTGTGTACACCGGGTAGACCTTCTAGGTTTTGGTCAAGCTTTTGCTGGAACAGCTCGGGAGCAGGTGAAATCCCAAAGGGCATACGTTTCCAACAATAGCGTCCCCACGGTGTCTGGAAGGTGGTCAGTAAAGATGACTCGTCATCAAGCTCAATGTGTAGGAAGCCATCTTTAAGGTCTGCTTTGCTGAAAACTTTGACATTGGATAGCTCAGGAAGAACATCTTCTATTACGGGTAAAGGGTAGTGCGATCGCTTCAGTGCCTTATTCAAATGGACTGGGTCGATACAGATTCTCAACTTTCCATTTGGCTTTTCCACCACTACGAGGCTTGACACCCATTCAGTAGGCTCCTTTACTTTCCGGATCATTTGTAGTCCCTCCAGCCGGTCTAGTTCAGACTTCAATTTATCTTTGAGTGCGAATGGGACTCGACGGGGTGGATTAATCACTGGTGTGACTGTTTCATCAATTTCAAGGTGCAGTTTCCCTTCCATACAGCCTTGTCCTTTAAACACATCCCCAAACTCTTCTATCACTTGATTCAGGGTAAGATTCTGAGTGTCAGTGGTAACTTGCTGAATGTTTTCTTGGTGTACTGTTACCAGATTCATTTGCTGAGAAGCACGAGATCCAATAAGCGGTGTGTAATTGCCTTTCACAACAACAAATTCAACATTGTACTTCTTGCTGTTCTTTGGGTTACGCATGCTCACTCTACATGTTCCAAAAACAGGCAAAGTAGACTTGCTGTACATCTTCAAAGTACGGTCAGTCTCAGTAATGAGTGTTCCGGGGGACACATATTTCTGAGGTAAGACATTACATGAAGCACCGGTGTCAATTTGCATTCGGATACTTGCTCCTGCAATTTCCATTGTCGCGAAGATTTTCTTCGTTGACCGCATGTACATTGCCTTCATATGAGTCAAAAGACACTGACAGCAATTCTTCTTCGGAGGAATCTTCAGAGTTGACCATGTTAACACCATTCCGTGGTCGGCTATTTTTACCAGAAGTACTTCTGCACATTTCAGCAAAATGATTTGGTTTATTGCATGCACTACACAACTTTCCAAATGCAGGACACTTGGTACGTTGCTTGACGTGACTTCTTCCGCAGTGTTTACAACGCTTTAACAGGTCTTCCTTAGGTTCAGGTAGGGGCTGTTTTTTGCATTTGACCATTGCTGCGTCGTTTCGGTGGCGCTTTCGACTTTTTTCGCTTGTCTACTGCATTAACATTATCTGCTGGTGTCCCTGTGCTCGACGACTGCCCGCTGATGGCCTTAAGATGAGCACTAGTGGCTTCGGCTGATCGACAGATATCCAAACACTTTTCAAGCGATAATTTAGGCTCTTGCAACAACTTTCGTCGAACACTATTGTCGGCGATGCCACAAACAAGGCGGTCGCGGATCATCTCATCTTTCAACTCGCCAAATTCACACGTTGCCGCTAGCGCTCGCAGAGCGGCAGCGTAAACATCGATTGATTCGTGAGACTCTTGTTTGCGATTGTTGAACTTGTAACGTTCGTAGATGACATTTGTCTGTCCAATACAATGGGACTTCCATAGATTCAAAACGACATTTATGTCTTGTTTTTCCTCATCGGAGCGAAAAGGCAGGCCATTGTGTACTTCGAGCGCGTCGGGGCCAATGCAAGTGATGAAAGTCGCTACACGAAATTTACTTTCCTTTTCGTTTAGCTTTGTGACGGTTTCGTAGGCGTCCCAAACTTGCTTCCATTTCTTCCAGTTCTCGGAGAGATTTCCTTTCAATTCCAGCCGTCCTGGTGGAGGTACATTGGTCGTAAAAGTTAGAGAAGTAATTTGCTGTGTTGAACCAGCGGAGTCCGATTCAGGCGGTGGAGGCATTTCCAAATTTCTTCGTGCTACAGGTCGCTCGTGAAGGCTTTAAGAGTTCGAAGACAATTTAGGAGAAGACTTCTGACACCATGTTACGATTCCGATTAGATAAAAAAAACTATCACAAAGGTAGTTGGAATCTTGAATTTAATATAACTAAAAGACTCTCGGCTTTGAACAACTACGAGTCTCTGTGAAAACACGAGGTTGGACTTAACACGATTGGTCAACTTATATCACGTGACAAATGCGTGACATAATAACGTTACAACCAGTAAGGCGGCATCAGTTTCATCGGCTTCAAAAATATTGCGCATGGCATTTATAATAATAATAATAATAATGCTAACCGCAAATTCGCTAAAAAAGGGCTATCCAGTACAACTGTACAAGTACTATTTACAATTCATTTCGATTAAAATTAAACCACCTAATTCGGATTAGTTAAAAAATTCATTTCAATTAAAATAAAATTATTCGAATACTAATACTAATCTAACTATAAAAATCCCTTTTACAATTTCACTTAAAAACTATTCAGTCAAAGCATCTTGTACATTATTCCTTTCCATTAAAAAAATAATAATAAGTTAGGATTTACTTTTTTTTACACATCTCTGAAGTAGCTACACAATTCTCTTGCCGGAAGCCGAAACTTTATAATTGGGCCGAGTTTAGATATTTGACCCGTCTTTCGTAGAAGGCCATCGTGGCCAGGCCAAGATGTTTGTTTTATCCTAGCACTTGAAAAGCAAACCTGACATGCTTGGCCTGATATTGTTGTTTTTATAAGCACCAACTTTTTTTTATCTCCCGTTAAGTTAAATAAGAGCCCTTGCAGGGAGACAAGTTTAAAAATCAGTACACATAACCTTACCTTCTCTTTTTCTTATCTTTTTCTGAGTAAGAAGATCGTCAGGAATATATAACAACAAAAAATAAATATAAGTATATATTTATGCTGTAACTGTAACTTCAAGATAACAAGGAAATCCGAAAAAGTAAAAATGCAGGCTTCTTTCATAATGGATGGATCAGTTAATTGTGCCTTTCGTTTTATGTTACCGGCCAGGTGTTAAATTTAGATTGTAGTGAGTGGCATCTTGTTGGTTGTATCAATATCTATGTCTGGGCCGAGTGAAGTCTTCGTCTGTTGACAAGTATTTGATCCACTTCATTCAGGGTCGTCGCGTTTGCCTGTATGACGACCAAATCCCTGTCTGCGGCGGCGTATTTTATTGTTTATGCGAAACAGTAAGTTCTCTGCGCATTCATTAACGCTCAAATTTATGTAAATTTAAAATCATCGCGTGAAACCACAGGCACAGCAAGACGTATTCAGCGACCAAATCGGACTGGTGGCCGATGCAAGAGCGAAGAGCCTCCATATTGAAAAGTGAAACATCGACGGGCGCACGGAAATCTTACGCCGAGGGGTCATACGTTATTGAAACTGTGTCGTAATTCTTCGGAATTCGATGTGCAGACTCTTACACGAGTCACGGAGTAAAGTGTGATGGCTTTTATTTGTCGTTTACTACTTGCATCGCTCCTTATCACCGCTACTCCATCTACTGCGTGCCCAGTATCGTGTAATTGTTCAACAACAGACTTGAAAGTAGCCGTTAGTTGCGAAGGCGAAGAATTCACCGCGATCCCAAGCAAGCTGCCAGCGAACACGACATCGTTGTAAGTAATTGATCTGGTTTGTTATTTAAATTATACAATTTGTCGTTTTCAATCTGCTTCTAAAACACGTGTCTTTGTGAAAGTGCAGTTTATAACGTTTTAAATCATTAATCGTCTCGTTTGATCGCTTAAGTACAATTTTATAGACGGAATTGCATGAAAGCTTCGTACGTTATTATCGTTGGAAGTTGAAATGTAACGTGCGACTTGTCTCATTATAATAATTGATGGTTCGTTTGCACGATATTTCTTTGGCACAGCTGCATGGTAGATTGATTTTTCTAGGCCCTTGATTGTCGAAATTCTCGTAGAAAATATGGGGCATGGAACCATATCATGCATTGCAAGGTCATAATTTTATGCCTTCCTGAAAACAACTTGATGGCACATGATGAATGCATACCGTATACTGGAATTATATGACATACCCTGTGGAAGAAAACTTTGTGGATTGCCTATAATTTCTGATTAAATAAAATTTAAATTTGGTCACCTTTATAATTTATATGTGCCGAATAGACCAGTTTCTCTTTTGTTAGACTATTAATTATAATATTGTGTTGGATTTTTCGTCCGCCTCAAAGGAAATCCGTTTCTCCTCACGTTGAGTATGATGACAGCGAAGAAACTAGAACATATCACATCACCGCCAGGTTTAAACCATCACAGTTCGATCGAAAAAAAATTCCAGGTTTTTCTTTTTGTTTAAATTGTATGTCATGTATGGTGTTCGATTGGTGGAGTCTAACTAAAGCTTAAGCCCGTGATAAAATCAGGAAAGTGTACTCATCTCGAGAAGCAAAGAAAAAAAAAACTAAACAACTGAGTTTATTTGACAGAAACCCCAAGATACGAAATGCAAATATTCAATCACGAGAAAAATGTTCTGCATGTTAACTAGGTATAAATATCCGATATGATCCGCGGGAAACTCATAAAAAAATATCACAAGAAAAGCAGAAAGATAGATTGTTATCTGCCAGTTAAAACTCTTGTTAAATGTTTAGTTTCTATTAACATACAAACATGGCATAATTGATTTTCGAAGCTTCGAAGCAATATTGACGTTTCACGATTTTGTGTTTGATTGTTCAAATTAAAATTCACTACACAAACCGCGGAATTATTCGGATTTTCATTACTGGCGGTATAAACCCAAGCCCCCGTGTGCCCTGGTATACAATCCGCTTATCTCGTAGCCACAACTTGTGAGAGCTCTCGCCGGCATCAAGGATCAGCGATGATCGCTAGACGCTCATTTGTATTTATGTTTTTAAAGAGTTTCGGGTGGAAGTGCTTGTCATAATCTTCTTGACACATCAATGAATCTTTATAAAAGGGCATATGCTAAAACCCAGACGGTAGATTCTGAATGCCGTATAGAAGTCAATTTTTTTTATTGATCCGTTCACTTAACTCAGCGGTTGTGGTAAATTTTGTCTGGAGCGAAACCAAAAATGACCTCTTTTAAATCGGTTCATATAAAACAAGGCTTCTAGATTGTCATTGTAGAAATGCGTTGAAGCCATCCAAAACTGAATGAGCTTTGGGTAACATTCTGGCAGTAACGAAACGAACTTAAAAAATGTGACAGTGCTTATTGGCTTGAGCTTATACCTCTTTTCAGACGAAACGAAGTCACCTTTTAATTCCCCCCGGGGGATGACTTGTAAGAGTGTCTGCTATATATTACTGCAAGTCTCAAAAGGTCAAAGTGAGAGTTGTATTTCAAATTTTCTTGTACAGGTTGTTCAAGAAAGTAAGATTCTTTTTAAACACAGTCTTGAAACTCTTAGCTCTTTCTCAACTGCATGATATCTTTATAACACGGTACTGATACTTCCCTAAAACGGATACCTAGAGTCCGCACTTGACGTTCTTTAGTTATCAGTTGTTTCACTCTCTGTAAGGCGCGCAGACGCCTCTCTAAGAAGTACACCGGCAACGTGCCTGTCTCAGCGGACTTGGTCTCCGAGAGAATGGACTCGGTTATTGGAAATTTTTTGCTTGGGAAATTTTGTAAAAGTTGGTCATCTTCGTTGCGAAAAGTAATGGTTTGTACATTTTTTGATTAGGGAGATGAAAAATGATACAGAGCGCGCATACTTCAACGAAGTCTCGGCCAGAGTGAAAAATCAGAAATCGGTTTGCGCTCTTTGTTTACACTGCACGCACGGATGGTTGCTCGATCAAGCTCAAGACTGTGATGGGGCGTGTCACATTGCTGGAAAGAACTGGCATAGATCGGCATAGTCAAGAGCGTCGTTTGACTCACAGTTAAACCACGCATAAACTCTATCGGAACTCTAAGTCTCTTTCGCTTATTTCTAGTATTTCTTGCAATTTTGAACTAAAGGCTGGCCAAATTTTTGTTCAATTCCCCGTGAATAATGTAAATAATGGTAGTATCCTATTATCTTATTAAAAATAATCCGATCAGGAGGTATTGTTACGATCATTGTGATGTTCTCGGCGTGACCTTTCGTGCCATGTACACACGTTGGCTTGGTTCCGGTTCTTGCATGATTGTTGAGATAGGGTTAGGATTTTCACAGCTCGATACAGTAGAAATAGTGACACATACCTGACAACTTTAGCCGAGTAAAGTTTTGAATTCTTGCTCGTTATCATAACTCCTTTTTCAACCAATCAAAAAAAAAAATCACTTTCTCTAGAGTTTTCTTTCCTATGATCCATACTTCTACAAGTTGTTAACGTGTTCTGTCATATTGTACACGTGAGACACGTAACTAAGCCGCACTCTTGTCGATTACCAGTGAAATAACCAAACGTATGGGAATCCGGATTCCAGAATCCGGGAAATTTTTTCTTGTGGAATCCGGAATTCTGGGCTTTGGAATCCGGAATCCCACTAATGATTGGAGTCCGGAATCCAAGTTCCACTGACAAAGAATCCCGTATCCACGGTGTGGAATCCAGAATCCAAGGCTGTTTCACATTTCCTTACATGGGGCGAAATGAATGGCGGTGTGAACTCACTTCCAACTTATGACATTGGAATGTCGCCTCCCACCTACATTTTTGTCATTACCCATCATTACCAAATGGAGAATGCATGTATTAAATGTATACTCTGGATGACCACAGACAAATTAAGGAAATATGACGACGCTTTTTGACCGCTGCAAAATTTTTTAAGACAAGCTGGAAACAATTAGTGGTTCGAGTCAGCTTTATTGAGCTTTCTATTCTAACTTTTTATACGTGTCTTGTTAGCCGGTGATCATGAATACAGCTTTCTCTCTTCGCTCCTCCACCAGGAAACGTTCCTACCGCAGCATCGCGCGAAGAGCGAGGAGAGACGCTAGTGGTTTGTCAACTTTTAAATCATATTGGTAGAGGTTTTTGTCTTTCCTGAAAATAGGCGGAAAGCCTAAAACCAAGTGGAGCATTAAAATTTGCAGTTTACGTGCCAGGACATTAATTATTTGTCTCACGTGATATATTTTAAAAACCGGCAAACATGCTGAAAACGTTTAAAATGTAATTCGAGGGAAATGTGAACTTCTCTTTTGAAATGGTTTTCAATACGTAGTCTGCATGGAGGGTTCATAGCTTCAAAACAATTCTAAGTGCTTTGTTTGTTTGTTTGTTTGTTTGTTTAACAGAATACTAAGAGATCCTGTGAAATGTGATTGCCGGTTTTACCAATTTTGGAAAACACTTAAAGAAAAAGGCATTGTGCTTCAAGGGTATTGCTCAGACTCCTCGGGCGACCTAACTGGAATTTCGATCGACAAACTCAAGGAGGGATCATTTTCTTGTGGTGAGTGTAATTTTTTAAAGTTAAGCTGATGTTTGGTTTTCCCTAGAGACGAAGTCGTCATCGGAGTCATAAGCTTTACGGAATCGGACTCGCAAGATCAGAAATGTTGCCTTAGAGAAAACTAAACTGTTGGAAAGTAAAACGTTGTTCGAGTGAGGTCTTAAACTGCTATGATTACAGCCAATTAGAAGCACTACCCGGATCTGGGTAGTGACGCCTCATCAACCTCGTTCCCAGGGTCCTCTCCTACCCGTCCCTGCGGAGCGAGAGAGGGACGGGTAGGAGAGGACCCTGGGAACGAAGTTGGAGCGCCATGAGTATGGAATTTCTAAAGAAGTTCATTAGACGTCATTTCTCGGAGAAATCAGTGTGGTGTCGCGAAATGTCGGCTGTTTTCTCATACACTGACGTTGTTTTATCTTTCTTTTCGTTCTTTTCGGAAACATCGGCAAGCTCGCGAGCGAAGCGTGCACGCGGGAACGAGCGCTTGGCGCGGGAAAGAAAAATAAAGGACGTCGTCTATTTTCCGGCTTCTTCCCCCACCACTACCCCCTTGCGGTGGCGGTCAATAAATCTCCTGCGGTTTACATTTTATCACCCGCGCTCGACTGACTTTAAAGAGAAAAAAAGAGGGTCTGTGAACAGGCTAGTGTTCTTGGGGCAGTGTATCCATTTTAATGGAACAATTGTCAAACGTCTATTGCCTAAATTTCAGCCGTCTCCTCGAGTCGCAAACTCCCAGTGAGTGACGCCGGTCCTCAGACTATACCCACTGCTGGCTTCTAAGTTCTTCCTTGAACGCGCACTGAGAGGTTTTTTATTCCAAACTTATATTAGTGAACTTCAAACTCTCCGGGAAGAAAGCCTGTCGCAAAATAGAAGTAAACACGTTTTCCTCTCCACAGATTCAATAAATGTACTTCCCAGTTCATCGGCCATTTCAGAGAAGGTATCAAGTCATATTGGTGATGGAGAATTACGGTCATCTCCAGCCGAAATGGCGCCAGTCACATCTCAAGGTGCCTCCGCGGTCACATCATCTCAGGCCGTTGTTGTGATGGCTGCATCTCCAACAAGCTCAGCAGTAACGCCATCTCTATCAAGCATGTTGTCGACTTCACCTGAAGCCCCTATAGTAGGACGGTTACATCAAGTTAACTCTGTTGTAGTATCATCCCATTTCAGGCCTTTGATGAGGTCTTCTGTAAGTGAACATGCACCAGAGGGATCATCTATCGTGAGTTCGTCTGTTGAACCTACTCCTGCCGATGTCTCGCCGTCTGTTAGTGATATCACTGATGCTTCGACCGCTGTCACAGCGCCACCCACCATCAAGGGTAAAAAATAAATGATTTGTGTTCATAGTACTACTGTAACAAAGAAATCAAATGTAATAATGTATTTATTACGATTATGCCACAACGTCTGGCTAGTGATTTTGCATTACCCAGTTTACACAACCTAGATAATCCTTTTTGCCCTCCTCTCAGGCCACAAAATACCAGGTAAATCGTCAGACCTTCTGAATCCAAAGTTGGGTCTCCGTGGAGAAAATGTACTGACACAGTGCACAATTCGCCAGTTAAGAAGCGAGTACGCTAGGCCGAGTTAGCTTTCTCAAAAACTTCTGGGATCGTTACTGGGGACGCGCCGGCCAGTTATGGGCAGGAGCCTATGATAAGTGGGCTCGTGTTATTGGCCATTTTTCCCTTGTCCCAAGACGGTCCCAGGAGTTTACGTACCCACAGAGCTCTCTGCAAATTGCCGACCGAGTGCCATTGTAGCAAAACAAAATCCTCTCTTGAGCAAACTGAATGAATCTACTTTAATAGTGATCAGTTAACTTTGTTTCTGTGATGTAAAATTGTTTTGTTCTTTAAGTTGGATTTCAACTTGCCTACGAAAACAGCCCTTTGGCCAGGAGGGAAACGAAACGTCGCTAGTGGCGAGGAGCGAGGAGACACGGCTGTTTTCGCAGGCTAGATTTTAACCAAAGAATCTCTTCAAGACCATTTCAGAAGCGCAGAACTAAACCTTGGCTGTTAGTAGCCAATATTTCTTTTGTAGCTTATTCAGGAACAACATTCCACCTGGGCTCGATTCCCCCCGCCCTCTCGGTCCTCCTCAGAGAAAGAACGTGGGCTCATTACCTGGACAGCGGTTGGTTATCGAGCCTGCCTTCCACATTGTTGTTCATTTCAGATAATTTTTAATTGTTACTTACGTCCTTTGTTTGTAGAGCCTCCAGCTATCGTCAAGTTCGTCGAACCTAAATCAGTACCCTTGACTAAGGAGGTGCAAATTAAATGTGTTGCCACAGGCAACCCACCGCCTAAAGTCAGCCTTACTTTTAACGATCAGCCAGCTGAAAGCGTGGATGGTGTGACTGTGACACCAAGTGATTCAGAGACTGAGATCAAATTCAAGGCTGTCATGGATTCTTTAATTTTTTGTGAGGCTACGAATGAGCTTGGAAGGGATATACGTAAAATAAGGATATCAGTGAATCGTATGTAAAAACTGTCCTTGCTTTTCATTTCGTTACGTTATTTCTAGCAATCCCTTGTCTCTTCCGTTCTATTTTAAAATTTAACTCATTTTTCTTGAAAGAAACCCATTTGTAATTTGTTCTTCACTGTTTTCTATTTTCTTGTATCTTTTAATGCGATGAACGCGAAGACTGGAGGCGCGTGTCAGTGCGGAGGGTGTGTCGGTTGTGCTTTGTTCATTGTTTATCATGCTCCATTTTATGTCGCAAACTACAACAAACAGCGAGCCAAGGGAGCGTAAGCGTGAAATTCAAGGAATGAATCGCACTAACGTGTCACATTCTCGTCAGCTCGCGCATGAGAAAATATAGGATTGGGAACATTCCAGTTTGTCGCGGTCCTGTCAGTTTACGTCAAGAAAGCACAGAGTTTGTGGGGAGTCTAACGTTAAGGAGAAATAGCTTACAATTTATTTTTCTTATTCGACTTTATTTACCGCATTAACCTCGCCAAGTTGTTTCTATCTTATAATCTTTAGAAACCGAAGCAAGGTACTTGCTGATGAGGGTAAAGTTAATAAATGAGGAGTTCAACGAAAACCTTAACAACAGAGAATCTAAAGAATTCCAGGACCTCGCCGAGAAAATCGTTTCGCAGGTAAAAGGAAATGAAATCTTCCAAATTAGGATAAATTCATCTGTATGTTGCATTTTTCTGGCAACAATAGTATATTTTACTAGTAAGATTACGTTGTGCGTTCGACCGATCTCAATCCAAAGCTCTACTGTCCTTCAGTAAGTTGTTAATGATATTATTTAGTCTTGCAAAATCTGTGGGATGCCAAATGCGTGCTCCAAAAACAGTCCAATCGACGAAGCTTGTCCTGTACAGTCTCACTCCCATCTTGCTTGGGAAAGCGTCCTACGTTTTAAGTGAAAATATGTAACAGCGTAGTTAGCTAAGTAAACGTACTTCTAAAATCAGAATATATAATATGGTGGAGTTCTAATATATGAGTAAATATTGAGAGGTTACGGTGCTGTTGGTTGTCGTTTTTCAAGTTTGTCTAAAGTTACGTCTTAGCGTTCTTTATATTCGTTAGGTGCGGTCCGTGTTAGGTTCTCTCTCAAGTTTCCTTGGTGCCAGTGTGGGGAGCTTTCGGTATGTATGCATATGTTTAGTTAACTATCGATCATTCGCTACTTTCACACTCCCATAATACAGCTTGTTTACCCCCCAAACGTTTTGCATAAGCATTGTTTCCAATTTCTTTTGAGATTTACAATCCTCCCAAGAGAACTTGAAAACAATACTTATGAAAAATGTTTGGGGGTAAACAAGGTGTATTATGGTTGTGTAGTATAGTTAGGGCCACAGGCATGTTCATGTAACACAATCTTTGTTGTAAGAGAAACCTGTTCTGTTACTGAAAAACGAGGCTTGTAAGATGTATATTATTTCTGTGTGATGGTTTGAATCGGATTTCCCCGCAGTATAAAATACCGCCGTCTTAATTGACCAATCACAGAGCGAGAGCTTGTATTAAAAGGAAGATGTTTCCGCCGTCGTGACTACTTAGGTTTTAAAATTGGGTTTTCGTAAGTAGGAGTCTTTTACAAAAGAAGAATTATATTTCTCAACTTTATTTTGTGAAGTTTCAGAAAAAATATATATATATATATATAAAATAAAAATATAATATCGACTGGAAGCTCGCTGTGTTAAAGCTGAGGCGACCTATTTATGTTTTCTTAGTAAAAACGAAGCTATTTTGAATTTAAATTAGTAACTTAAACTTATATTTCCAGACCAGGTTCAGTAAAAGCAGATATATTGGTAAAGACAATCGAGGACGGAGGTGACTCAGTTCAGAAAACACTTCAAGATGAAATCAACAAAGCCAAGCTAGGAACCATACCTGTAGATCGCTACTTGTACTCCTTTGAGCAAACACAAGGTACGAAATAAGAGATCGGAGACCCAAAAATTATAAAAGGCAAAGCAAAGAAGAACGGGACAACCGAATCAGTACTAGGGAATACTTCTTGGCCTATCAGAAGCGGGCATTTCAAATTCTTCTGGCGCTGGTTCAGTACTAGAGGAATTTAATATATCGGAGCCATCTTGTTGTTGCGGTAATCTGATTAGCGATTTCGCCCGAATTGAGGGCGTCATTGAGGTCACTGTGATTTTGTAGCAATTTTGCAGCATTGCAGTTTTACACGATCAAGCGGTATGCGGTTTTTGTAAATTTTTTTTTTTTTTTGCAGTTTCGCGGATTTTTATGTTTTTCAGTGCAAATTTGCGGTTCCCCCCCCCCCCCCCACGCCTCCTTCTTAAATGTCCCGTTTCTGACCAGTTAGCTGCTCCTGAATTTCAAAAAATGTCGTAGTTATCAATACCACATAGATTGCGTTATATTTGTTAACGCCAATGTAACCTTAAAAGTCTCTAGGTCGACTGTAAAAGGTTACAAATAGCTGGCAACCTATCAACTGTGGATTCTCGCAGAATATTTCTGTAGAAATGCCAGACCTGCGTTTTGTATAGGGTTCTTTATTGATCTTTGATTGATTTTCTCCAATCAGCTTGCCCATCTGTTTATGAGAACGTCACGTGGGATAATGCGGCTCATGGTACTACCAATGTCCAGCCTTGTCCATGGGGAATCCAAGGTTGGTTTTTTTGCCCATTTTAGAGCTATCCCTAAGCCTCCTTATTAAAGCGAATCCTAGTGAACAACAAGGAACAACCATTCTTCTGAAAATAAATAAATAAATAGACCATTTCTGAGTTGCGCTAAGCCTCAGTTTCAAAGCGAGGCTAAGTGCGAAACCATTGATATGAAAACAACTTTTCACAGCAAGGAGCCCAAAAGTGTGACAGCTTTTCATTTCTTCACATTCTTTCGTACAGATTTAATCCAGTCAGAAGCCGGCTGGAAACTGTCCTCGACTTCTGATTGGATAATGTCTGCATGAAAGAATGTGAGTTAACTAAATGAGTTTACACTTTTGGGCTCCTTGCTGTGATTCTTTGCACTTAGCCTCGTTTTGAGAGTGAGAGTTTTTGAAACTTGGAAATGGTCTTATAATTTGTACGTCATGATCTTTATTTCCAGAGTAATAAAGATCAAGAAGAAATCCTCTCGAGCTATCAGAATATCTCATTTTCTCTGCCATAAATTAAATTCGATTAACCCGAATTAGAAAGAAGAAAGTGTTACGCATTGTCTTCTTTATTCATGATCACCAGGTTTCGCTCGGCGCAACTGTTCGTCTGGGAACTGGTACTATCCGGACTACACAAATTGTAAGAGCAGTGAGTTTCTCAGTCTCAAAAATCAGGTACGTGAAAAATAATAATAATAATAATAATAATAATAATAATAATAATAATAATAATAATAATAATAAACTGTGGATTGTGGGATCTTCTGGATGTAAAGAGTGAAGCAGGACTCTTGCACGCGATCATATCATTCAGGCCTCAAACCTACGCGACAAGACCGCAGGGGGGGTTTCATTCATAACTGAGTTTGGGATTTTTTAAATTGAAATTTCGCAAATTGTCTCGCGGTCTTGTGGCTGCGGGTTTCCGACAACGTTACCTGAAGTTCAGTTGAACCTCTCCAAAACGGCCAACTTGGAGACAGACGAAAGTGGCCGTCGAGTCCTTTAGTTGCTCCCTTGCTTAGTTATTACTTTTTTGTTAATGTAACAAAGTGGAAGCATCTAAACAAATAAAATAAATAAATAAAATGTATGGACCGTCCACCGAAATTAAGTGGCCGTCAGTTGAGGTTTGACTTTATTTGCCTCCTTCAAATGGATCAACAAAAATTTTCATCGTTCATAAGACATGTTATTTATTGCAGATAAACCAATCAGTATCTATCGAAAATAACAAGGATGAAACAGAGAAAGATATCCTAACAGGTCTAAAACTTCTCTTAAACTTGACAACGCCGAACGAGAACTACGCAATACTCGCTGGAGACCTCGTCACAAGCACAGAAATACTAAAAATAGTTGTGGATTACACGACACGTGCAAGTAAAGACGTTGTACGCACTATCGAAGAAGTAAAGGTAAAAAAAAATTATCCCTGCTACTCCTAGCTGTTTTAAGTAACTGCGTAAGTGTTTTTGTGCTAACTAAAGTAAGTGAGTAAGAACGTTTGTGCGTACGTGAGCGAGTGAGTGAGTGAGTGAGTAAATAACTGAGACATATGATTATGTTTTTTTGACAGACCATAATCGAAGTGGCCAACAACATCCTTCATCAGCATAATGAACAGGAGTTTATCGTCGCACAAAAGGTATTTTAAAATTTGTCGGCTGCAGGTGTTAGGCCTTACCACAGTATTGTTTTCTCTCGAGCACTGAACAATTGAACACTGACACTCGGTTTCACCCTTTCACTCTTAATAGTGAAATAATTAAACATGATTGAATATTCCTCCGTTTTTTTTTTTCATGAACAAAAAGCACGACCATGCATTTGCAGTTGCCGAGGCTTCTTTATGATTGATGCTTAAGTGCCAAAGCTTCGACGACTGATATCGGCTCTTACACGTCAGTCGTGAATTTTCTTTGCAGATATTACAGACAGCATCAAAGTTTATCTTGGCTCTCGAGAAATATGGTCTTCAATCCGCGCAGGTCGCTTCCATCAACGCAAACAGGAATCTCAAGATATTTATCACTGAATATGTTGGTGAGTTGGTGAGCAGTGATAGTCTAAAAAAATTCACTTCCTTGAGTAGATCGTGCGCACTCCTGTCTGTAGTTGGCAGGGTTCCTACAGAGAAAAAGTCTTGAAATTTGCCCAGCAATTTTCCAGGCCTGGAAAACGATTGGAAAATAGAGATAAAGCCTGGAAAAATGGTAAAAAGTCTTGAATATTTTTTTCAAAGTTGCAACAAATGCTTTATAAGTGAATTTTTTTTGTTTTGGTCAAATCTTATTCAATCTCGGCCTCGCACGTTTGCACCTATTTGATAGCCTTGAACCTGGAAAAAAATTGTTTTGGAAAAAGGTCCGGAAAAAGTATTGAATTTTGGATCCAAAAATCTGTACGAACTCTGAGTTTTAACCTTTACTTTTTCTTTTCTTTTTTTTTTTTTGCGCAAAATGAGGGATCTAAACCATCCTCTTCATCATCATTTTAGCGACAGGCGCGGAAAATAACTGTCCCAACACCTTGAGACACAAATCATACCAGCTTTATACTTTTATAAGGACGTTACCGCCTGCAGTAATTTAGAGAATTTTGTAATTGCTTCCTTCTACCTCTCGTTTTTGAAGTATGAACACATATCTCAATTTTAATCGCAGCTAATCGACCATCGTCTCTAACTGTAGCATTACTGATTTACGTTTTCTCACATATAAAATTTTTACTTTGATAGTTATGGGTGCCGGCGTAGCTGATCCGGAGACTATATCAGAAGACGTCATATTTCCAAATTACAACTGGCCTGACTTAGCAAGGGTCAAAGAAGAGTGGAATGTGACCACCTTTGTAGTGTTAAGCAAGCAGATGATCAAAGACATGAAAGACATGGAATCTTATAATGGTACGATGATATCAAAAGAAACTGGTTAGTTTTAAACGGCCTTTATTTTTGAATTAGCACATCTGTTTCGGTGCGGTACCAGATTGTCTGATTTGACCTATCAGAGCACAAGGATCTTGCAGTCGGACAGGTCAAACCGGAGAGTAAAGCAGGCAATGAAAATTAAACTTCCTTGCCTATGCTAACCAATTAAATTGAGGCTAAGAACTGACTGGACCAATGACCTTCACTCAGGTATGTTCAAGTTCCGAATTTTGATTTTGTTTGGATTTTGTTTATGCTAACCAATTAAATTGAAGCTAAAAACTGACTGGTCCAATCACCTTCACTCAGATATGTTCAAGTTCCGGTTTTTGTTTGTTTTTTGTTTTAATTGAACCGTCGGATTACAATATTTTTTAAAGATTTTATGGATGGCGTTTATACGAGTTTCACAACAGTTTAAAGTTTTTGCTTTGGAAAGTTTGTTGTCAGTTGATGTAGTAACAAGGTGAAATGTACTTACATTTAATATTCCATTACTGAGTCTCTCGCATTTTGTTGCTGACTCAATTAATTGGTCACTAATAGGGTTTCATACAACCTACAACCTAGAGAATCGTGCTTGGACAAGTTGAAGTAACCTGAGATCAGGCCCAATTTTAACGGTTCTCATACATTCTCTCTAACGGTTACCGCTAAAACTCTTTTCGTTTCGCTTTGCCCGCCGGAATGTTATTTACAAAGCGAAACAAAAATTAAGCCTGATCTCACGTTAAGTTAAAGTAACTTCCTGAACTCTACTCAACTCTGTCCTACTTTGTCCAGTTACCATGGCTTATTGTGTCGTAGCTTAAGGTGGCTGAACACAGTTTAGGCAGTTTGTGAGTATATGTCATTTATCAAGTCATGGCAAGAAAAAGGTTGCAGCTCACAAGCTGAAATTTGGCAAGTGAAAAATATACTGATGAAAGATTTTGCTTGACAGGTAAAATTTGACGTTTTCGCAGTTTCCATGGCAACATGAACGACTGAATACAACCTTAGATTTTCACTTTTGCTCAGTTTACATAAAATTCGCTCATTAGCTTTTCTATAAACCTGCACTCAGCTTATTATAATTAATCATTACCATTTGAAATTTATTTGTCCAAATTTTAACAGACGGGTTGTTAGATAATCAATAATGTAATTGTACTGTAATTATTAAATGTGTCACAAAATTCGTCTGTTCAACTTCCATTTTAAAGTTCTCATTATTTAAAATACGATAAAAGTAAAACTTCTGCCAAATATCACAAAATGTTAATGAGTAGATTTTGAGAAATCGTCTTCTGTGTATCCATTGCTTTTTCGCCACCATGTTTGTTTGTCTAATTTAAAACACTCGCCGTCACGCGAGTTGCCACTGACTGGCCGCAAAACTGTGTTCAGCCACCTTAAAAGTGTCGAAATTTCTCATCAAAATACTTAGCATCTAATTTTATTTTTGTACCAGGTAAAGATGGAATCAAAATTGCCGCATTTTTATACAGGACACTGACAAGGATTCTGTCGTTTGAAAGGTACGTTTGGCGTACGGGGCCTGCTTGTTCGAAGCTGGGTCAAGATAATCCAGGGTTAATACAAAATTGGAATTCAGATATGAAAGCCGCTTAAAAAAGCAAATTCAGCGTAATTCTTTTTGTCTGTAATTTGATGATTGGATGATCTAAAAAGAACAGAGGAAATCATGTGAGAAAATGATCTTCAAAAAAAGAAAAAGAAAAGAAACCCGGATTAAAATTTAACCTCTAATCGGCCTTCGAACAACTGGGCTGGCGTTTTGGTACAAACAAACAAAAAAACAAAATCCACTGGAACAAGGTTCTTGGACGTATTAATATAATCTGGTTTGAGTAATTCGCTTATTTTATTGGCGTTTTTTTTGTTAGTGCGTACAGTGACAAGGGTCTCAACTTTGAAGTCAACTCGGCAGTGATTTCTGCCTCCACGGACCCGAAAGCTGCTACAAAATTGAACGATCCCGTCGTCATTGCCTCAAGTAACCTCCATGAAATGGTTGTAAGTTGACGTAAAGAAATTGAAAGCCACATTTAATATTTATCTGTCAATTTTTACATCTTTATGCGGGTTTAAAATAAGTTTCCTTGTTTTTATATTTTATTTTCCTTATGTTTAGGATAACGAGCAACCGATTTGTGCATTTTGGGACTTCAATTTGTAAGTAGCTCCCGTTAAGTTTTCATTATGTACAAAATTATGTAACTAAACTAGGGGAATAAACAGAGACCAAGGGAGTGTGTTCGAATTCTAAATTGATAGGTTATGTACGACGTACTGATTTTTTTTGTTATGCTATGATTTTCTTTCTTCGCCCTAAATACTCTGAAGAACAGTCTTCACGTGAATAACGGGTTTGGTTTATTTCTTTGCGATGAGGAATCAGTTTACAACCAAACTTTTGTGTTTCACTACCCCACCTACACAGCACCACCGTTTCTTTAGCGACTAACCAGATTACGCGGTGAAACTGGCTTTCAACGATAACAGTGTGAAACGTTTTTTGATCAACCAATGACATTTTACTGTGAATATGGTATGTTGCAGGATTGCTTGTAGACTGAGATTTCTTCTTCGCTCTATGGTCATGTCTGGCCGCGCGATACCAAGATACCTCTGCTTTAGATGTATGAACAAGGAGTAGAAGCTACCTTTGGGGTTCAAAATTAGAGAGCTTTAGATTCTGAGACGAGTACGAGGACGAGATTTTCTCTCAATACTCAGTATTGCTCACGCGTGAACCAGCGCCATTTTGGCGGGAAAACACGATAGCCATCGTCATTCTAGTACGAGTTTTAGCGAGAATGTCGTAGTGGCGGGAACAAGTTATCAAATGTAAGAAGTTTTATCATAGGGTGGTCTGAGGAAGGCTGTAATACAACTAACTACAATACCCTGCGGACAACATGTCAGTGTGATCACATGACTAATTTTGTAACTTTACACAGGAATGCCCCGCATGGAGGGTGGTCTGAGGAAGGCTGTAATACAACTAACTACAATACCATGCGGACAACATGTCAGTGTGATCACATGACTAATTTTGCCGTTTTAAGAAATAAACCTCTTCCTCCCGTGACGAGCCCGGTAAGTAGTCAGTGCGTAACTTACACGTTTATGTTTACCTCGTAGTGCTCAGTTCAGAACAAATTGTATATTTAAGTGTTTACTAAAAACGACTGAGGAACATTTAACGTTCACATGATTGACAACTGGACTGAATAGGGAAAACGTTCCCATTTTTAATATCGTCTTTAAGGGCTGAGGTGATTTCGCGTCATAAAAAAGGAACCAGAAGAAATCCATACTAACAGACGGGCGTGGTTTATTCCGCCAATGAATTGAACAGAACTCGAACCAGATGGGCTGGGTGATAGCGTTGTATGGGAGGAAGAGGGATAGAGGAAAACGCGATGATGTTACCATTAAGTTCAAATGAATCCCCTTCCCTTCAGTAGTTCGTTCGCGTTGTAATCTTGTAATTTCAGTTTTTTCCAAAGTTACATTTGAAATTTTTCTTAACTTTGATCTTGCACATTCTGGGTCAACAAAACAATGGGAGCACAGCAGTACAACTAAAGGAAGCATGAACAAAAATTCTCCGCGATATTTAATCTAAAGCCTGATTTAAAGTTAATGCAGTTGAACCATCTTGAAAAATACAGAACATAGAAATGAAAAGATAGAAATGAAAAGATAGAAATGAAAAGATAGAAATGAAAAGATAGAAATGATATGTTCCGGTTACAGTATGATGAAGGTGCTTTCTTTACTTTGCATGTTCCACAGATAACAGGCTCCACAAGTGACTTCATGCATTGTATTTACATTGCTTGTTGGATTATCATCGCATTTGCTGGACTCACGTTTTTGATTCTTTTGATTGTTTGTTGGTAAGAACCTCTTGTATTATGCAACTTCTACCATCGTACCTTAATTAATCACCCTGTTGGACATTGATAGGTGGTGCTGCTTTGTACATCCTTCAGTGTTTATGAATGTTAAACTGTGATACCCGTCTTAGATTTCTGGCTTAAGTTGGTCATTTTGAGTTGTGATTTTGAAAGTTGGTTAATTTTGTGGAAAGTTGTTTTGCGCTCCTTGCTAAGTTACAAAAGGCTGTCCTGAAATTTTCTCAGCGGTACGTATTTATGTATCTGTCTGTTGCGAGCTTTCTAAAGGGCGCTGAATCTTCTCGCCTGAGAATCTGTTTCAATCGGTACTTTTTATCATGCTGTTCAAGGTTAGCCTGCGCCACAGATGAAACTAAACTCTGGTTAAGCCCGTCTACGAAACAGCGGCGAAATCTTTGTTCTGAGCCTTCACCTATGTTCCAGGATTTGAATACGTGCTATTGATTGGCCTGTTAAAGAAACCCATTGTCGATTTGCCAATCAAGATGAAAGGTGATTCGAAACGCACTTCCGGCAATTCGTTGGGTCCCAGAACAAGGATTTCGGCTCTGCTTCGCAGACGTTACCGGAGTTCGATTGCATCTACGACGCAGGCTAGACACAGGCTATTCAAGGTGAATGAAAACTTGTTAAATGTAATGCTTAAGAAAAAGCTGTTTAGGGTTGATATCAATCAGCCGATTTGAAACATTATTCCCCTCAATGTCACAAGAGTAGGAGGGATCCGTAACGATGACGTCATATAACGTCATTTATCCCACAAGCCGCCATATTTGATCCTCTAGTTTGTTTGTTACGATTCTTTCTTTCCTTGTGCTGGGTGTAGGGAATGAATTGTGTGAATTTCATTCTAATTTTGCTTATGTATTTTTGCCTTTAGTTGGTTGAAACCAGATCGAACATGGGCGATGCACATGTGTGTTTGTGCTTGTATTATTGTCGCCTTTGTTTTAGTCCTTCTTGGTCTGACGTCTTATAACGACTTGGTAAGATCACAATTTATACGTGGTATTATTAAAGTTTTTTAATGGTCAAAATCAATTGTTTTGGAACGTCCTGCTATTGAATTAAGTTAAACATGAGGCGAAACGACGCCGGGATACCAAATGCTACCATCTAATGCCTCGCAGAAACAGTTCCCCTTATTGAAAGAGTCAGACCTCGGCAATTGAGTTTGCTTGGTCCTGTGCTCCACTTGTCTGAAAATGAGCCTGTCAGAGAATTTGCAATGTATGTTTCCTTTCAAGGGAGGAGGAAACCCGGAAGAATCCGAACCTTGTTCACCAGTTATATTCATTGTCTTCTGGGGGATCCTGATAGCTTGCTAAATGACAATTAGCTGTTGGAAATAGCTCGATGGAAGAAACTTGTGGTCGACTGCTTTGCGGCCGAGGGATGATGATGAACATGTCATTTTTTTACAATACCGTAAAACCTCTTTTACCCCCCCTCCCGGAGGGCTTATTTATTTCTAGCATGTTTGATGGGGGGCTTATTTGAGAGGGGGGAGGGGGGGTATTTAATTTAGAAAAAACGATGGTGTCAGTTCTCCATAAAGAACTAGAATACAAAGTGGAGAAGCTTAAGAACAAGAAGGTTAGAGGTCATGCAGCCGAGGATCAGAATCAAATCCGAACTTGCGGTAAATAAACCATCCCGAATAAATAAGTCCACACGAAGTTTTACAGTCGTGGTGAAATAATACAGTCTCTCATTTATTAGTGAAGAGTAATTAGGGGAGGGGAGGGGAGGGGAGGGGAGGGGGCTTATTAACTTTCTTCCCCTGAAAAGCAGGGGCTTATTAGAGGAAGGGGAGTTATTTGAGAGGAGAGGCTTAATAGAGGATTTACTGTTTTGTTATTGTTTCCTTTCAATCCTCCCTATGATACGAATTGTCAAATTTTCGTTTGTCGGAGTTGAAGGGGCTGTCGTGGTCAGTTTTCATGAAATTTTTGGTCAAAGCTGAGCAACAATTATTACTAGTTAGTAAAATCCAACTAGTGGTCTATTCAGTCATCTTTTGTCATATATGGAACTTTAAAAGAGAGATATCAAATGACTCTACCAAAGGGGAAATAAAGCATTATTGTTTTTTTGGTCATTTTTCGACAACACAGAATAGTTTAACTGGCCCAACTTTTTCAAGTTGCAATCCGTTTTCATTCGGGTCATCGAAAGCCAAAGATGTACACTTATAGTTGAGTTACATTAGCAGAGTAGTTTTAGGTAAAACTGGCAAAGATTATTTCAGGGTTTTCTTTGACTGCCGTTCACTGTTTATTCTACAAAAATGTCAGTTGTTTCACGCCAGTTTTATAGATAAGAATTGTTTTGAGCTGTTTTATCTGCCTATCTTCTTTTTTTGGAAATTCTCAACTTGAATATGACTTTTGCCGTTTGCGTTTGCCGTAAACGTGAGTCTGGCTCTCTTTAATACCCTATGTGATGCCGGACCTCAACCACAATCAAGTGAAAATTTGAACCGAACGATCCACTCCGAAGGTAGATTTGAATGGATAAAACCGAAAAATCGAAATTTTGATAACCAAAACCGTTTCCTAGTTAACAGCATCTTTTCTCGGTCTTTTGTCATTTTTCCTTTTTCAGGCATTGTGTAACCTCTACTCCTTTTTGGCTCACTATTTCTATTTGTGCGCGTTTTCGTGGATTTTAACCGAGAGTATTTACATGAGAATCTGGGACACCATTGGTGGACCAAAGAAAAAGTACTGGATTTGTTATTTCTTGCTCGGCTGGGGTGAGTATGGAACACTATTCTTACGATTCCTCAATACTTGAGACCATTAAGGAGTCACTTAAGGTGAATTTCTACTGTCGCGTAATTTTTACATGCGTGCGGGCGTAAAATTTACATGCGTAAATAGAGATCTAGACAATGTGTGAGGGGTCGCACGTAAACTTTAAAGTTGGTTGAGGTTCAACTTCTATGTTTACGCGCGAGCTTTAGTGCACTGCCTCTATTTTACTTACGCGCTCAAGTTTACGTGCGTACGCAATAAAAAATTACGCGGCGATAGAAATTCACCTGTACCTTGAGCCTGAATCTCTCATATTGACCCTGTGAATCAACACTTTCTCTTGTAAGGTTTGTCATAAAGAGAAATTAAAGCGCCTTCTACAGAATATTTTAAGCACCTTTTATAGAGCCTCCTGAATGATAAAGCAAGCACGGGTACATAAAATCGAACCATACGGTAGTCAAAGATTTGAATATGTTCACCTTTAACAAATACCGTATTCGCAAATGTATATGATTATTTAACACATTCATGGTCATTTGCCGCCCAATAATTGCAATCTACGGATATGAATATGAACTCATTAGACTCTATTTGAAGGCCGGCTTGGATCGCACTGAGGCGCACCAGGATCATCGGGTTTGAACCCCATTCCACCCTGAACAAGGACCATGTACTAAAATGCTTTGTAAACTACAATTCCGGACAAAAGTAGTGGGACAACAGCAGCTCATTTTAATGTTCAAAAACAATGGTTTTCCCCTTTGTGAAATGCCCCGTCCCTCTATTCAACGTTGGCATATAACAGAGAACAATTACGCGCACAAACACTTAGGGGAGTGGGGGAAAGGAGGAATAAAGAGGTTAAAATAAGCAGCCTTCCCAACACTTTTGACGATGATTAGAGTGGACAAAGGTGACGATTTTTTTTACTGTTTGTTGTCTTCAAGGCTTACCTGGCATTCCAATGGTAATTACATGGTTGATCGTCAAGCTTACTAAATTCGAAAGCTATATGTCGTAAGTATCGCTGTTTGTGGAAGTTCCATGCTTTCTGAGAGGTGCAGCTTAAGATAACTTGTTGCAAGTAAAACATGTTTTAGTGATTAGAACAACAAAAAAAAGAGCTGTTACTGATGTCGTTTCCCACTTGAGAATAACCCAGCCTCATCAACCTTCGTGAATCCGCGAAACCCGCAGAACATTATTATATGCAAATGCAAAATACACATAAGAGCGGTTCTTCGTATTTGTAAATAATGTAGATTTTCCTTATCTGAGAATAATCATATCGTACTTTAATTTTAAAAAAAAATAGGTGTTGGATGACTATATTCAATCCTTTGACGTGGGTGTTCTTTGCTCCGGCAGTCTTTTTATTCCTGGTATGTAATATGTTTGTTTCTCAGCATGAGTAGTAGTAACAATCGTTGCTGACTTGTCTTACAAGCTGTTTCCATTTTCTGCAGATCTCTTGCATTGTCTTTTTGAGAGTATGGACAGCAATCACGGGTCTACCAAGACAAGGACTCAAACAGTATTATTACAGCACAAGATTCAGGTATCATCAATCAACCATTCCCTCAAACCGACAAGGCCTTGTTCTGTTCATGTTGCGGCATGAGGAGCCGCAACCCTATCTCGGTCAATGCTACTTGACTGCCTTAAAATGCGTCCATTTGCAGCACTTTTTGGAAAGATAAAAAAAC
The DNA here is from genome assembly GCA_038088405.1 of Porites divaricata. Lineage (NCBI taxonomy): Eukaryota > Metazoa > Cnidaria > Anthozoa > Scleractinia > Poritidae > Porites > Porites divaricata. The sequence goes on from JBBMOI010000003.1 coordinate 17,047,841, forward strand.
CTAACACGATGTTGAACTTTGTCTGTATATAATTATTATCGATTTAAAACCTAGTTCTTAGATACATTGCATGAAGAAAAGCAAACCTGCTTTTCCCGAATAAGCTTCCGATTTTCATAGACTACTCTTACAAGTTTTAATGGCGACAGAACAATCCCTTTGGAAGTAAGTTCAATTTCGTGTTTTGTTGTTGAGTATTTTGTTTCTAATCTGTCATGTCCAAAAAGGCCCACTTATCGCAAACTCACTAAAACCGAAGAGGTCTTAAACAAGAGTAGAGATCTCCGCCCAAGCAGTAAAAAAAGTAGCGCTTTGAATTAAACAGTGTGCAGAATTCCATCCAAACCTAAGTTCGTCATTCTCACTGTAAATGAAAGTATGGTCATTTTTTGTCTTTTTTCAGAGTTCAAATTCGTTACTGTCTTATTCTTATGATCATGTTTATCGTCACGTGGCTGGTGGGAATTCTTCTGGTTCAATACTATTGGAAGGCCTTGTTGTGCATTCTGTTTATCATATGCTGCGTAATCACGGTTAGTGTCACACATTCTTCATGGGCTTTTCAGTAGTGTTTAGGGCTTGTTCCAGATATCTGTGTTTCTTTTGGTGTCGTTGTCTTACACTTGTTATAAGACCCACTTTTGCCTTTTATGTCAATTTGTCAACATTTGCGGGCTTGACGCAGACTGCCCACTTGAAGGAAATTATTACGTCTTTTAACCTAAAATTTCGCCTTTTTTCCGTTAGTAGGTTAAATAAGAGTATTTCTGATGTGTGAATTGTTTTCTGTTTTCAGGGATTCATGATTTTGTTGTTTTACGTCATCATGAATAGACAGGTTAGACATGCCATTTTGTTTTACGCATTTTGTTTTACGCAATTGCATAAATTGCGTTCACTGCGACGATCATTTCTTCATTTCATTTCATTTCCGCAGTTCATAAATGATTTATTTCATATATCATTAACACTCATTTCTTTCACGGGAACATATGAACCCACAATTGACCTGCTCCCAACGTCAGTGGCTTCATAGCTCAGTTGGTAGAGCATTACGCCGGTAAATCGCGAGGTCACGGATTCTAACCCTGTTGAAGTCCTGAATTTTTTTCAGGCTTCTTTACGCAATTGCATAAATTGCGTTCACTGCGACGATCATTTCTTCATTTCATGTAATTTATATCGGTGCGGTACATTTATTTTCCTATCAGTTGGGCACCCTAACTCCCTGTGGAAACAGTGAACACTTTTCATTCAACTAAGTTATGCTTGATTTTCCTCCCGAACCATGTTCCCAAAAATACACAGCTCCATCAATCGACATATCAACCCCACATAGCCCACAATCCCTTGATTCGTTTTGACAAGGGCTCACGCTCAATTCTCTTCGCGGTGGTAAATTTACGTTATGAACTCATCTGAGAAAACCAATCTTTTTGTTTCACCCTCTTCCTCTCCTCCCCACCACACACACACACACACACACACTCCAACAGAGCTCAACGGTTTCTTTGAAAACTAACCCCTTCATTTGGCGTTACCATTGTTTCGTTTTATTTTCAGGTTCGCGATGCTATTAAGAAAAGCTGTTGTTACTGCAGGCGAGGCCGCCGAGGAAACTACTGGGTGGGCGGTGAAGACGACGCATCTAGAAGGCAACCTGAAGAAGAGGTTAGAGTATGCGTTATTCGTGTTTTCATTTTGTATCTTTCTTAATTGTCAACATAAAAACCCTGCCTTACTTGAATCATATACGCTGCAAGCAGCGACAGAAGCCATCGTGAATAAGCCATTTCCGAGTTGCCCCAAGCCTCCGTTTTATAGCAAGGCTAAGTGTGAATTGAAGCTATTGAATAGACCATTTTCGATATATTAAAATTCATACTTGGCTCCGAGGCTTGGGGGAATAAAACAGAAGAAATGTTTTATCCATCACTGAGCCTCGAGATGATTTCTTTTGTTTTATTCCCCCAAGCCTCGCTGCTATGTATGAATATTAACATATCGGAATTGGTCTATTGACAATAATTTTTTTAGCCCTTAAATGCATTAGTTGATCACGTGATCAATTTTCGGTAAACAAGAAAACAGTTCGCTTTTGAAAAATTTTGTTAGCACGAGCTGAAATAGGATATTAAAATTAGGTAACCTGTAAATTTTCAGCCATATATCTCAAAAGTACCGATTGCAACGGCCGCCGAAAATGAGAAGGATTTGTATGGGAAAAACAACGTTCGCCATCCAGTCACGCTTGAATGGTTTTCCATACAAATCCTTGTAAATTTCGAAATTTTCAAACTGTCTTGAACTATTTCCTCAAGCATTATAGGGCTCAAATCTCCGTTTAATTCATAACAGGCACTTTGAGCCCTTAAATGCGTAAGGGAAATATTTCAAGACAGTTTGAAAATTTCGAAATTTACAAGGATTTGAATGGAAAACCATAAACAAGGAGAGAGAAAAACAAGGAGTTGTATGGAAAACCACTCAAGCGTGACTGGGTGGCAAGAGTTGTTTTTCTCATACAAATCCTTCTAATTTCCGGCGGCCGTTGCAATGGCTACTTTTGAGACATACGGCTGAAAATTTACAGGTCACCTTATTTTAATATGCTCTTTCAGCTCCTGCTAACAAAATGTTTCAAAAGCGAACTGTTTTCGTGTTTACCGAAAGTTGATCAAGTGATCAACTAATGCAAAAGGCCTATTTCATTCTCATTTTCACAGGAAGGTTTTGCCCTTAACATCGTTTTGAAAGTGAGAGTTTTTGGAACTCGGAGGTGGCTTTTAAAGTGGCTTACTTAGGGTGTGTTAGATTGACTATATTCCGGAATGAGAGTAAATGGAATAATAATAATAATAGTAATAATAAATATTTTAAAAATAATAATAATGATAATGATAATAATAATAATAATTTTTTTTAAAAATTTATTTTAAATAAAGAGACATAACCTTTTATTGATAACAAAACTAACTACTAAAACCTATTTACAATTAATCTGAAGAAGAAAAAATTTTAAAAATAATAATAATGATAATGATAATAATAATAATAATTTTTTTTAAAAATTTATTTTAAATAAAGAGACATAACCTTTTATTGATAACAAAACTAACTACTAAAACCTATTTACAATTAATTTGAAGAAGAAAAAATTTCAGTCAAAGCACTATTTACAAGTCATTTCACAAGCTCCTGTTCATTTCGATTAAAAAAAATTCATTTCAATTAAAAAAACTCATGTCAATGAAAAAATCATTATCATTACCATTACTATTATTACTCGAATTAAAAACATTTCATCTCAATAAAAAAAACTGTCTACCTCTAAAAATTCAAAAATTTGCCTTCAATTGTGTAAGAAAAATAAAATAAAACATCTATAAAACATCTATAGCGGTTGAGTCTAAGGAAGTCCTGCTTGACCCTTCTCTATTTCTAAATCCCTGTCCTTAATATCCAAGTTCCTCCTTCTCGGGGTTCTCGATCCCCTTAAGCATAGGAGCGCGCTCCGCAAAATTGCAAATGACACTTTCGCCCTGACCCATGAAATTGTTGTGGCGTAGCTCTCTTGCTTTTTTGTAGATAATAGCTCGGCTAATCTTGAGTGGTATCTCAGGCATTCGTCAGCCATCCCTCCCGTCGTTGTAAATACTAGTGGGGTGAATGTGCCTTGCTCTATTTCTGTGACGCGAGCGTTGTATTTTCGCTTCTTTTCATTCTCATGAATCCTGTAGATTTGCTTGGGGCTAAGGTCTCTATACGAGTCAGCATTGGGATGACACACCCTTATATCAAAAAATGCAGCCCTCTGTCGCTCCCAGAAGCCCCTGCAATGGACGTCAAGGCGTGCATCAGGGGCTTGGTTAGTCCCTCTGGCAAGCTCTTCGCCTGTAATAGGTTGTAATGTGGGTTCAACTTGCACATCGTAGCAAACCATGTCAAGCAGCTCGGCCTGTAGATCACGTGTTTCATTGTGGCGCTGAATAACTAAGCCTCCACGCTGGCAGATCATCGCGTGATCTACAGTAAACATGCTCCCACAAACGCACACTGACGGATTATCGGATTATAATAATAATAGTAATAATAATAATAATAAAGATTTTATTAATATGTCAAAAGCCTAGCTTACACAGAGGATAAACTAATCGTGGATACCTAACTACCCAAGTACCTAGAAAGATCATACAAACAAATGAACAAACTCGGAAACCTCGCCCGCCGCATTAATTATTCTCAGAGTTACACAGGTCACAGTTCTTAGGAAGTTCACGTTCACTTTTCTTACCTCGTTCCTAAAAGAAGCAAGTGCTACAGAAATCATTTGCTTTGGCATTGATTGTATTGCATTGCCTGCAAATATGCTTGAAATATAATTTAGTATGTAGCATTTAAGTTGTCCAAAAATGTCGGTACAAGAGATTTGTAACAACACTTTTGCTTAGTCTTTTTTCGGAATATTCTCGATGGAACGCACCCTTAACGTCTTCTTGGCATATTTAAGGCCGCTATATTTCTCCTGAGTCAGTCTGTTTTAGGTCGCGTGTATTGTATATCATCATAATAAATTAATTGCAAGAGTCATCGGAACAAAAACCAGGCATTACGTCTTTTAATGGTGGTATTCATTGTTCGCCTCTTTGTTTTGTCAGTATCGGCAGCAACAGAGGCTGCAAGAAGAGGAATGGCTAGTCTCAGAGCAACAACAACAAGACCCAGACATGGACGTGGACGGTGATGACAAGTCTCACGAATACGAGGAGCCCTTCTTACGACAAGAAGCGAGGCCTGTTCTCATGTATGAGGGAACGCGACCGCTAGATTCTTCTACAGAGAGCTTCGATCCCCTGTACGATAGGGTGACAAGCCGCATCGTCGAAGAAGTCCATTCCAAACCTGGTCCTTCGACTGAACAGGATGGAGTTAAGACAGAACCAGTGTATGCTCAGGTAAAACGCTTAGAAAATTCCTGTTATACAATGGCGTAAACCCAGAATAACGAAAATAGATAAAACGTATTTCTCAAAGAAATAGATTAAGTGCGTTTCTCGTGATAGTACCTAGACCTCGAAAGTCTATTTATAAACCTTCGCTGTGGCTTGTTTCCTCAACTTACCATGGCTGAATTTGGATATGTTGTAGTTCATTTTTTTTATCTCAGATAATTTTTATTTTTCCTTTGTTTCAACTTCGTCAGCATACATTACCATACCCAGAACAAAATAAAAATAAAAATTACTTGAGATAAAAATATTAACTACAACATATATCTAGTACATTACGTGCTCTCGTGTTTGATATATTGCTTTAAGTAAAAACTTGCAACAATAAAAGTTGGAGTCGTAAATGAAACTCCCAAGTATTTACTCAAGATGTAGGGCTTTTTGTACCAGGTGATCTGTGACGTCATTGCGGGGGCCTGGGGAAAGAAATTTTAATGCCGTATCCCATAAACCAAAGCTAACGGGAACAGATTGAATTGAATTGAATTGGTGCGCGCTTTGGTTTATGGGATACGGCATTAAAATTTCTTTCCCCAGGCCCCCGCAGTGACGTCACAGATCACCTGGTAGGGCTTTTTGTATAAAACCATTGTGGAGACTTTTTTTTAAGAGGGTAACAGTAGCCTGTGAGCAAGCTCTCCCGGGAGCTCTGGCAGCAGGTGGGAAAAGGAAGGAGAGCTTGCAATTACGTCTTTGGAATTTGAATTCCACCTCCAATTCCCCTGTAACTCCCGGTCGACTGAGCTGTCAGATTTCCGCCAATCAGCGCAAAGAGGAAACGAGCGCGAATATAAACGAACACTGAAAAACACGTTCCGAGGGTAATAACGTCATTACTGTCTCTCCGCCAATCAGCATTTCGCATCGACTTTTTCGATGCGGATATTCAAATTCCAGAGAGGTAATTGCAAGCACTCCTTCCTTTTCCAGTCCCGCCGCCAGAGCGCCCCGAAGAGCTTGCTCGCAGGCTAAAGTAACACTTGACAGGTTAACACTTGAGTTGACAGTTATAGTGGGAACTGATACACTCTTTTGTGGCCCTTAAATAATGCAGACTCAAATATACTTTAGTTTCCTTGTGGTAAGTTTGAAATTAGTGTCTGGGACGTTTAATCGCGAAAACTATGCACTATCAACATCAAAGCTGCCTTCTCATTGGGAGAGAGAAGAAGGATTAGCGTAGGAACAGTTATTTACACCAAAGCTGTCTTAAGAAAGTTCGGCTTGACCAATGTGTCTTTTTTTGTTTTGAGCAGGTTGTCAAACCAAAACGCCTAAGGCATCCTGAGTCAGACAGTGATGACGATGATGATGAACTTCTAACTCCCGAGGAGCGGGAAGCCCGCGGGATGCGAGGATTAACTCGTGAACAAGTCATTCGCATGGCCAAGAAATCAGACGCATCTAAGAAAGTTCTGACAACGTACTACGAGAGTCCCAAAGGAAGCAAGGAAGACTTGGGCGGACCAGTTTACTTGATGAACCAGGCTGAGATGGATGAAGAACTGAGGCAGTTTAGATCGTTCTTTGCTCGAGACAAAACACCTCTCTCATCAGAGCCTACGACAAGCACCCCGAAACCAGAAGATGCTTCATCCACGCCTGGTGGCACCACTTTCAAAAGGGAAACGTCGCTGCAGGTCCATCAAAGCTACCAGAGGATGGAAAGCACGTCGAGTTCGACATCGCAAAGAACCTTTAGTGCAGCGGAGAGTGAAAGGACTGTTACAAGTGTAAGCTACAAAGAAGAAACTAAATTTGAGCAGAGTGTTGTCAAGGAGACAGTGGTCGATTCTTCTTTACAGGAACTGGAGCAAAGGTTTGATATGGATGACGACTCGCCACATAAAGCTACAGCTGTGGTAAGATTACAGACTTAAGGCTTTCTTATCGGGCGGCACCCTGCAAGTAGAGCCGCCGTTTCGGGGGGCACTCAACGACCGTCCTCCTAAATGCATTGAAAACACTTTTTAGACATCCAGAGTACTTTTAAATCACTAGAAATGCATTCTAAGCAGCGCTATAAACTTTGTATTTGTTAGGTCATCCTAGGGCAACTTGAGTCTTTTCGAAATTACAAGGGCTTCAGCAATATTTTCCCGAAAATTGTAGATGCAATGTTAAGTTTTACGAAGGTTAAGGTTTTTTCCTGATTCCTCCCTCCATCGCATTCTTGAATCCGAAAATTGTAGGTTGCCTTTTTTTACGAAAATAGCTTAACCTGGGGAGTGAAATGCGAAAAATAAAACTTAAGAAAATCGTCGGGAATTAATAAGAAAAGCGTCGAAAATTGTACATGAATGGAACAGTCTTCTAGAAATTTTTACTCTTCCTCAAGCTATAGAAAATTCTAGGCAATTTTTGCTTCTCCGAAGCACTCGTTCTCGTCCTCAAATCTAAAGCTATATATATATTCACGAAAAATACACAAACCAACAAATATAACTGGTTACAATGGAACCTCCATATAACGAAGGGCAAGGGATTGACAAAATATGTTCGCTATAACGAGGTTTCGTTATGTCGAGGTTCTTTTTCACATAGATGTTTTACTATTAACGGGGCAAAGAGGATCGGTAGCTGGTTTTAGTGCGGACTTCGGACTTCGTTGTATAGGGGTTCAGTGTCGAGGTTCAAGTCCACTATTTAACAATTAGTCGCCGAAGGCGACGTGAATAGAGTGTTTTCACTCACGTGGCCAACATCTATGCAAATTTATTGGAACAAAAGAAAGTGTTTGCATAAGAAAAGAGTTCAACTCCCAGAGGATTGGTTTGGACACCAACAAGGCCGCCGTTTCATTGTTTTGGGACACCAATATGGCTGCCGTGACGTCATGTGAAAACACTCTATAATATCGGCGAATAGTCACCGAGACAAAGTCGAGGTGACTATTCGCCAATATTCACGTCGCCTTCGGCGACTAATTGTTAATTAGTATAATTACATTGATGATTATTCGAGAAAATAAAAGCATTGATTAATTTCCGACCCCGAAACATCAAAAAATCTGGCTGCCATTTTAAAAACTGCTAGCCTTCAATGTGATAATCACCGCGCGGTGATTATAGCGGGATAAAGCGAAGCTCCTAGCCAATCACAGAGCTCTATTTTCGATAATCATCAATGTAATTATACTAAAATACACGGAGTCCTAGTGACAGGGACTTTCCCATCTTAGCTCAGTTCAACTTAAGCCAATAAGGCCTCGTTTTAATACCAGCTTCCCACAAAAGGCTTCATGAATTGTGATATTTGATCTAAGGAATCCATTCGGAGTTGGACTGCAAAACAGCCCGTATTTTTTCCTGGGGTAAAATCGCGCGCGAGAGCATTCGAAAGAAAGGCGTTGGTTGAGGGTTGATTTCCAGTGTCGCGTAAGTTTTACGTGCGTAAAATTTACGTTCGCAAATAAAAAAGAGGCAGTGCACAAAAGGTCGGTCGTAGGCGTAAAAGTTGAACCTCGCTCAACTTCTCGTTTAAGCTCAGCACTTTTTATCTTGCCTCTATTTTATTTTCGTGTTTAAAATTTACGTGCGTTAACGTGCGTGACCAAAATCGCGTCAGTGGAAATCAACCTTGAGGGTAAAGACTGAGATTGAGACTGGGAAGAGACGCGAAAACTAAGTTTTCCTTCTCTCGCCACACACGCCTGCTGGCAGAGGCATCTTTCCCGCCGTCTGCCGAATACCAGGCAAAAGAGGCCTCGGCTACCAGGGAAGCTTTACGAGCGTGTGAAGCCCACGCGCTTCGCGTGAAAGTAGCGAGAGAGTGTTAGCATCTGCGACGGCAACGGCAACTTCCTTTCTCTTATTCCATCTCGTTCAATTTATCAAATGTTTTGAATTGTTCTGGAGTTGAATTCTAACTTAAGGGACCAGTGTATCTAAGTTCGCAAAAAGAAAAATTAAATCGTTTTCACGTCCCTCATAAAACGTGAAATTAGGAAGTTTCACGTCGTAGTCGTGCAACCAAGACAAAGAAATGAACAAAGAAGGGTCATGCACGTGCGAAGTTGTTGTTTTGCCGTTTTTGTTGCTGTCGCCGTAGTCGTTGTTAAAGCTTCCTATTATTACGCCTCAAAACCGATTTTGAAAAAAAAAAACCCGACTGTTTTGCAGTCTAATTTGGGGTGAGAATTCTAATTCCCCCAAAACACACAAAATGCCATTTTGTTTTGAAGAATCCTTTTATAGAATAACTAAGATAGTACGCGCGCTCTGATTGGCCGAGAGGCGTGTTTGCATGAGAGTATGTAAACATGGTTGTGACGTCAAGATGTTTTGCTTTTCGCGCGTTAATCACGCAAGCAGGAATTTGAAAAAGGTTTTTAGTTGAAAAACTCCACAAGTTTACTTTATTTACCCATTTCCTCGTCGGTTGAAACTTGAAAAATCTTTAAAAACTTGCTGTGTCAATTTGTTTTCGCTTGAGCTGACATTTGAAGCGGGAAAAACCCGTATTTTGGAAAGCATTTATTTGCAAAACAAAGACTGATTACGCGTACAAGCTTCGTGTACAAGACTTCGCGACTGGTAAGAATTTCTCTTTTAATCAATGCTCTAAACAAGAGAGTGTTGCGTTTTTTTCTCGGGAAAGTTATTTTATAAAAGCAATTGAAAACTTTTTCCTCTGTTTGCATATCCTGATATAAACACTCGAGGGGTTGGGAGAATTCTCGACTGTTATGCAAACCCTCGACTTCGTCTCGGGTTTACATAACTGTCTCGAATTCTCCTAACCCCTCTCATGTTTATATCAGGCTATGCAAACACGGAAAACGTTTGGATTTTGCCTGGTCAGAAGAGAGAGGTAGTGCCATAAACACCACACCAAACTTAACAGTTAACCATTCATAACGAAGTTCATGTTTGTTTTTCAGTAGAGTCACGATGATGGTAATCTTCGAGAAAGTCTCTTCAAATATTTTACGTCAACGCATCCCAAGCAGGAGGAAGGGGACGATTGGTGTGAATTACTTGAAGCACTTAAAGAGTAAATACAGTTGGAAGTTTGAAACACTTTATCTCGCAAGATACCAGAAAGAAATTACAGAAATAATTTGGCCTACATAGCTTATACAAAATGCTGAACAAGTTATAGGAATATTAAAGCATAAGATAACGTGAAGCAGTAGAGAAAATGTAGAAATTTTTAATATGCTATCCCAAGTTCATTAGCAATAGGTTCTCATTAGACGAAAAGTAGATTTTAGTCATATCTTCAAATGTAGATGCTTTGCATGTATATCTTCGGCTTTTGTAGGGTTATGGTAGTTTTCATATGTATTTATTGCTTATTTACCGTTATTTCTCGTGTCTGTTGAGTTCCAACAGTTAATATAGAAACATACTCAAGATATGCGCCCAGGCGAAGTTTTGCCAGATTTTAGTTTTCGTGATTCTATTGAATCTTTTATTATTTTTGACAAATGTCTCAAACATTCTTCAGATTAAAAATGGATTTGCCCCTATCTTCAGACCTGACGTCCGATAATCTAACGCCCAACCTATATTACGTGATTCTCTCAAAACTAACCCCCATTTTCAAATCAGGTCCCCTTTGAACGGCAAATTCCACCCGGCATTTACCTTTGTAGCTTACTAAGGGCGTGTATCCTCGGTATTGTTTTTAGTCGCCTCTCATCAAAGCATGATACTTAACCTCTGCAATGAATAGTGTGGAATCCTTAACTGTTTTAATAGTTGAGAAACTGTTTTAAGTAGTTCTATCTTCCTAGTAAGAATTTTATACAGATTAGAAAACTGATCGTATGTGCCAAGTGCTATACGTACGTAAAGAAAATTTTGAATATTTTTAGAAGTCTATGTTATAGTTAGACGACACGTCAAAAAGTGCTTTTTTGTAACCAGTTACGCGTTCTAAACGTTAACGTTGGCTTTAACTAAGCAACACCATTATATGCAAGCTTCAGGCGTAGTAGGCTATGAGCCCGAAAAAAGCAACGATTAGGTGTAAAGGATGACCAACTTTAACATCTCTATGAGAGTGTGTGTTGTTGTTTTTTTTAATTCAATAAAAGATATTTTAGTCTTTCTATTCAGTGCATCGCGGCCTTGAAAACATCCTCCAGTGAAACCGTTTTCCAGTAATTTGTAGTATTCGTAGAAAAATAATAGCTCTGAGGGGTTGCCGAATATCAAGGGTAACCATTTTTAAGAGCCCTAACACTTAGCAGTTACTTGCACTTTAAGCCAATGCAATAATAACTATGTTAAGTTACTAATAGACAGTGCAGCTATTACAGGGGCTAGGTCGGACACGTGATTTCAACACTAGCCTGCCAGTCAAATAATAAACCTCTTTAGCTTGTATGTTTTGTTTTCCCAAAAGAGTTCCGAGGGGAACTTGATCCAATGTCTTTTCATAAATTATGCGTAGATATGCACGTGAAGAAGACGAAATTTGAAAGAAACGGTTCCCTAGAAACTCCTAGAGTATTATCACATGACCTTTATTGGGAAAACAAGACATGCAAGCTAAAGAAGTCTATTGACGTAAATATAAATATCACGGCTAGAAAACTGTAGAACAACTCTAAAGAAATATAGCCTATAGGGAACATGAATAGGCAAAAATTAAAATGAATTCAAGTAAACTCAGCTGTGAATTTTGGGCTCAATGTCTTACAAGTTGATCACAACTTCTTTTGACAGTGTCATCTGAGGAAACTGTCCACCTACCCCTCCCCTAAGCCAACATTATCACTCACTTCTCACTTAGGGCAAAATGTTGGCTTAGGGGAGGGGTAGGTGGGCAGTTTCCCAGTTTCGCCCCATGTAGAGTAATCAAATACTGTCTTGGACTCGGCATTCTACGCCGTGGATTCCGGACTCTATGAACTGGATCCCCGATTCCTTGTCAGTGCAACTTGGATTTAGGATTCCAATCGTTAGCGGGATCCCGGCGCATTCCGTGTGCTGTATTCCGGATTTCAAAGTCCTGGATTCCGGAGTCCACAAAGAAAAATTTCTCTTGTTTCCGGAATCCGGATTAGCTTACATGGAACAACTGATTTTACTATGCTCTCTCGTCGTAATTCATCTCCGTTAGCGTCCTCAATATTTATAAGACAAGACCTATTATTCAGATAGAAATTGTAAAATACTCCATTTTTAGATATAGTTGCAAAGTGTTTAGTATACAGAGCTCATACTACTCAGTTTTGTATAAACTTCGTAAACAGGCGCTAAACAGGACAAGTGCCTGGAGACGGTCTTTCCTTGTATTGATGAGCGTGACAGACAGACAGGATCAACACAATGCTATGCTTTTTCTTTGTTGTTGGTGAAGAAAAAAACTCACTTACCCGAGGGTTTGGGGAAAATGCACTGTACATAAAGCTTGACAGTCTGTCATGCGCGGAAACTGGGTAGAGGAAAAGAACTGCGCTATCTTGGTCAACCCTCGGGGTAGCCTGCGTCGCAGATGCTATCTAACCCCCGTTAGTGACGTCTGCGAAGCAGGGCGATAAATAACTCAGTACTACATAATCTTTGTTTCTTTTTCTTTGAATGAAGCGTTACGTTTCTCAAGAAACTGTGGTGTTCCTTTGGAGAGGGGGGGAGAGAGGGTTGGGGGGTGGGGTGGGGTGGTGCGTAGGGACGGTAAACTGCCAGATTTGGTTTTGTCAACTGAGTTGAAAAACTAGATTGGCCACCGGATGACACTCAACAAAGTTTTGTACGGGGAGGCTTCGCTCCGAAGTCCAACCCCTTACTACTTTATTTATCATTTTTGACATAAAAAGTACGCCTATTGTTTACCTTGCATTGACAAGTGGTACCCGTTTTACATAACTAGTTTAAAACCCTGCATCCCTCATAACTGTTGTCAATAAACAGTATTTTAAATACGAATAAATCCTAAAACCGGGAAATTTTCTTTTATTTTCTTTCGTCGCTTGTGGAAATTTGTCTGCGTTCGCAGGCTTGTGTCAGGTCAGTCTCAATCCCGTTACACGGGCGGGTGACCAATCTTATAAACCAGTAAATCCGCTCATTCATCCGAGTTCTATTATTTTGTTTAAAGAAATATTTGGTTTCAAAAATAATATCCGGATTCGTTTGGAATGGGCCTGAACCAGGTCCCAGAGTGGGCCTTGAATCCACGTGCGAAACCCATAAGCCTGACTCTTTCCCCGTAAGTTCCTCCACATCACATATTTTAATTAACAGTTAATGAATGAGGCTGAGTATCTTATGAAGAATTATGGAGATCGAGGAGGGTGTTATTCGTTGAGGCCGTATAACACCCTCCGATATCTCCATAATTCTTTATATGATACGAAAGCCGAATTCAATAACTGTTTTATTAGTCATTCAAAATAATTCCTAGTTTAAAAACATAGCTAAAACATGCGTACCTCCATTGATCCATCGATGTTCAGTTCATCTTCGATAGTGTACGTTTAGGTTTGTCCAGCTCCGCAAATATTCTCCAAATAACAGATGTCGCCCTTCGAGTTGTCTTCTTGCTGTTCTTGCCATGTTTTTAGCTATTTTTTCGCCTAGTTCTTACTCTTGAAACGAGTGAAATGTCCGCCATTTTTTCAAGTTCACAACCAAAACAACTCAACCTCTTCCCCAGGTCTTCTCGGTTAACGGTGCCTTTACCTGCGAAAACGCTGCATTTTTGACGTCATTTCCTCGTTAAAGTCAAAATTCTTCCAAATTTGGTCATCAGTAACTGGTTACGGTGAATTAAACTTGTGCTTTTAGCCAATCAGAATCGGGGAAACATTCTGAATGAAAAATAACTCAGTTTAAGTACGCAATATTGTAAACGCAATGTAACGAACTTGTTTCTGTCGCGCGCCATCAAAAACTGAGTTAACGGTGATTACGGTTATCCCACTTCATCGTCCTTAAGGGTTCTCTTGTCCAAGATGTATTAATGCTAAAAGTAACATTTAGCTACTTTTAAAAGATTACCTATATTATGATTTGAGTGTAAACTCGTTACAAAACAAAGTGAATATTTAAACCCTCAATGTAAGTCAATATTGCACCTTCTCTCAACTCTACTGGAAGCAATTCAAAAAGGATCGTGGAAATATTGGAACTTGATCAGGTACTTATAATTTCTAGTTTAAACCCCTGTCAATTGAATGCAACTGACAATGTATGATTATTATAAGTTTTTTTATGTAAACATACTATCTGTTAGCTTGACAGAAGAGGAGATTTTTTTTCTAAAATCATCCAACTTTTCCTTCTCATAGTTAAGCATAAATTTTTGGATTTCTTTGCAATAGTTTAAAGCTTATTCGTTAATTTTAAAGATTATTGCTATAAGTATTATATTAACGGACACTTCGCCTTTAGGCTTGGCTAAATCTATATATTACTCTTATGCAGTAAGATGGGAAGGATTGGAATTACTGGAGCTTAATCAGGTCCTTATAATTGCTGGTTTTTATCCCTGACGATTGAATGCAAATATAATGTATGATTATACTTATGCGGTACTGGGCACGAAAACCATGAGAGGTTCTTCTTCAACCGTAGGCGTTCCCATGATTGCCTTAGGCCAATGTTTTTGCTATCGTCCGATATACTCTCGACTAAAACATTCCGTTAAAAAATCCTTTAATCAGTTTACCTTTCTTGTAATTCAGTTAGTTAGGAAGTTTCAAGGACAGTGTCATGTCAGAATATCATATAGTATCCAGCGCATTAGCTACAAAATGATCATGAATGACAATATTCTTCTCTAACAATTGATCAGCTACCACCGGCCTGCTATGAAACATCATACCAAAAAAAGTAACTTTAAATGTACTTGCTTAAGCGCTTGTTTAATTCACTGCATCCACACTTTTAAATGGTCTTTTTAGCAAAATCCATTCATTTTTTTTCCCAACAGTGAAATCGGGTATTGAATGAACCTTTGCCCTGAAAAGATTGAGATACTTCCAGGTTCTACATAAAAAGTGTTCGTATAAAAGTGATCTAGTCTATAAAAATTAACCTTTAAGACTCGACGACTAAGAAAGATTGAATAAACTATTTATAACGATAAACATTACGCTTAAATTTAGAAACTGAAAATACCAGGGCCACTTGTCTCGGGTAGATTTTAAACAATTTTTTTTAAAAAACTGTATTCGGAAAAGTAATCATCATTTGAAGGATATTGATATTTTCTCTGAGGAGAAACCTAAAAATGCGGGAAATGCCCCTTCAGATCCTCTAGATTTCAAAGTTTTCTTGGGACACGCCAGATCTCTCTAATAGGCTTCAAAGCTAGTCAAAAGATCCTCAATAGCCTGGCTCATTTAAGAGACGTGTAGGGGGCTCCTTTAGGTAAATATGCAAAAATTACATTAATCATGTTTTTGAAAGGTTCTATACTCACTTGCCCTAGGTGACTAGTTAAGCTTATAAGAATTAGCTCTCAAAGTGGCATGGTACAGCAGAACCTCAATAACTCGAACTCAAATAACTCGAATTCCCCGCTAACTCGAACCAAATTTTCTTTCCTTTGATCAAAATTTCACTGAAATTTACCCCGATAACTCGAACTGTTTTTTGTTTCTCTTCAGAGTTCGAGTTACCGGGGTTATACTGTATTTCTATTGTGACTCTGCAATCTTGTATTTATGCTCTTACTCGCCAGCACTAGGGGTCACCGGCTCCTGGCAGCACGCAGTACTTATACATGTAAGTCAGCGCTTTGCACTATTACTAAAAATAGGTTTGTCACCTTGGACCTCCCGCGTGACTCAGAAAAACTTTGCGTTCTACTCAAAGGCTTTGTATGGGCAACATGCATTTCCGACATGAAAATTGTTCATAAAATTCACATGAGCGTTTTTAAAATGGTTTTTTGAGCTTTATTCTTATATATAAAAGCCAATACTGCTATAGGAAGCAAAACCTGGTCCAAGTAACTCAAAGAAACGGTTAAAATCGATCGGAAAATTAAGCGACCTGTTCAAAGAAGGCTACTGAAATCGGATCGGCAGACAGATGGCACTGAAACGTGTCGTAACATTTCTGACTGTGTAATACTCCAAAACCGAAATTGCTAAAGATAAAATTGAGTTTGTATGTGCTTCTCGCAAGCCTGTGGTAGAATTTCCACGCTGAAAAGCACACCAATATTAGCACAAACCGGAACTGTATAAGTTTGTTATGTTTTGTTGTGCGGCGAGGTAGGTACCATACAGTAATTTGTATCCTTTAGTAGCGAAATAAGTGGTTGCCTTCGCACTCGAAAAAAAAATTGAGCACCCTTTGCCTCTTAATTTAACCAAATGCTCCTTTTTATAAACAGCTTTGACGCCCTGCTCTCCACACATTTCTTAGAGAAATGCCGTAACGTAATTTTACCCACAGTAATGACACCGCACTAGAAATAAAATCACTTATCTGTACAGTTTATTCCACGTTTAACGTTGTCTTGGTACGCGTTAATTATTTTCAGGATATACTTTATCGAAACCAAGCTGGATTTTGTTTCTTTTGACGGTAAAAATCTTCAAAGACGATGTAAATTTGCAGGCGAATGTGTATTTCCTATACAAAACTCTTGTATGGATCAGGTGCAATGTCTGAGTCACAGCAGGGACCAGAAATTAGTGACGTCATTAGTGCAGAGCGCTAATACATCGTGTATACAGCCATTTTGAGAAAGGTTGTCGGAAGAAATGTGCACGCGACAATTCCGAAGGGTAATATGAGATATGATCAATGCACTGTTCCTGACACTGTAGCTGTCGAACCTACTTTTTTCTTTTTGCGTTCCTTAGCACTCGCAAACAAACGTCCATGGCCTCTCGTGTAATTCTCTCAAATTTATTTGAATAACAGTGAACTCAAAACCACCCACAATACCTTTCGGGGTTGTCGCGTGCACTTTTCCGACAACCTTTCTCGAAATTGCTGTATATCTTTGGTCTCTCTGCCTGACAGATCGTGATATCCACCTTTGGACAGATCTCTTGATATTTTTTAACTTCTTATAAAACTATAAATGGATTCGGTGGAGTTGCATAAAAAATTTTTAAATACTCTTTGCCCTTAAATCAATAATCTGCGTGTGAAGGAAGGCCTTTTGGCAGCTTATAGACTTTTTGCATAATTCCGACTTCCTGCTTCCGAGGCTTAAGGGAATAGTCTTCCAAGATGGCGGAAGGAAAGAAGGATAAGTCAAGGAAAGGAGTGCTTGTTTTTTTTTGGTAGCCTTCGTAGCAAACCAAACAGAAACGCTTGCTACGCAGACTAGTTTTTTGGTTGCTCAAACAGAGTGTACGAGGCAAAAGGGAAAACTACACGCTTTAGATTTTTTACATTTTCAAAGAATGTAAAGCTTCGTAGAACTTGAAAAAACCGTGTGGCGAGAAAGTCGGGAAAGGGACGGTTTCCAAGCAACTGTGGTTTGCAACGCGCCCTGGGTCACGCGTTCATTTTCGAACAGATCAGCGGCGCTATTGCGTGTTTGATGATGGTTATAAAAAAACGGTAGATAAAGGATTTAACATAAGGGATTTTACTGAACAAAATTGGGGAAAATTAAGCCACACATTGAGTTTTAACCAGCCAATAACAGTAGAACGGTTTGTCAGCAAGTTTACAACTTGGGGTCTAAATTTTTCCTCAAAATCCACGTCAATGTTTGCGATGGAAATACCTTGATCAAAACATGTTTGAGTGCATGCTATTAAATTTGTATTTCCTGTTTCATTCCCATTCGAAAGCTTTTTGTAAAAGACTACTACCGTGAGGGTTTAATACAACGGCTGTTCTCTTATTATTCTTTACGTCACGTATAAAAGAATGGATTCTTGAATAATTGTAAAAAAGGAAGTGCTTATACGCGTCTCGCTGCAGTTTTTTCAATTATTTTTAACATTGATTATTCAACAAGCTCGCGAGTTTCACCTTTGAATAGACGCTGCGTTCGTTGGAAGTCTCTTTAGGCTGTCTCCTCTACATTAAAGCCAAAATTTAGGCTCATCATTTACTCAAACGAAGCTTGAAAGATTTAAATCAGTACCAAGAAG
Organism: Porites divaricata; assembly: GCA_038088405.1. Classification (NCBI taxonomy): domain Eukaryota; kingdom Metazoa; phylum Cnidaria; class Anthozoa; order Scleractinia; family Poritidae; genus Porites; species Porites divaricata. The sequence goes on from JBBMOI010000003.1 coordinate 17,065,880, forward strand.
GCTATCAGTACTTCCAATTGTAATTATCAGCCATGATAATACAGCGTGGTCAAATTGGTCAAGCATGATAAATAGTGCAACCGAAAACAGGAAGTCAGGCCTTTTAGGCAAAGCATCTATTCAGATCAATCATACCATAACACATGCTGTGATTTTTAATACATAACGATGCAAGTGCTGCTTGTACACTTAATTTTAGGAGATGTCGAAATTGTCTCTATTTTTACGCAAATTGATCACGACAACATTGTTTTCGTTGTGTAACTATTAAAGCTAAGCTGCTTATTTCACTTCAACTTATGCCGTCACTTCAAAAAATGGTGACTGACAGTTTGAGAGGACACATTTAGAACGGTAGCAAAAATAGTGCCGGCTCCCACTGCACTGAGCTTCATTTTTTTTTGTTTAAATTCAAACTTTCTATTTATAGCTTTATTATATTGTCTTACTGTTAGTTCCAAAAATTACTGATAGTAGTGATGACATTGATAATCATAATAAAACGATTATTATAGTCAACTGAATCATCCTTTTCCGACCAATTTGCATCTGGTTGGCGTGAAAGCCTTGGTTGATCATATTTGACATCTTTATTATCCATCTTTAAACTTCCTTCCTTCTGTCTTCCTTCCTTCCTTCTGTCTTCCTTCCTTCCGTCCTTCCTTTTTGTTAAGAACAATTCTCCATTTAAAAAGAAACAACTCAAACATCAAAGTCAGGGCTACTAAGAGGGAACCAGTTGCAGCAAACTTTGATCGGCGAATTCACAAGACACATTCAACCACTGAGCTCTCTACTTCTTTTTTTAGAAGAATGTAGATTGTAGGTTATCATGTTAGACTAGATATTATTATTATTTTTCTGGTCGACTTCAGGATAAAAACATTCTGGTGTAAATTCTATTTTCCTAATACTATATCTTTCACAGTTGTATTCCGCATGTGCTTTTTCGCATGAAGTTTTATCTGAAGAAGGAAAGAGATTACCATACTTTAATTTCAGTCAGCAGTATAAAATGACGGTTGTTTAAAATAATGTGATTGTTTTATTAAAATGCAAGCTTGCACTTGGGAACTTGCACGCAAAAGAAGATAAGATACGGATGAATTGTAAGCACAAGCTATTTTATGCTGATTGTCGCAATGAGTGTCATTATTTCTAGCATACATTTTTATTTAATTTCCATTGGCCGGTATTAGTGACAAGTTCATATACTCAGGTCAATTTCATTCTCAGTTCGCGCTGATTGTCAAAGGCATCGTTCACCAGTGCACTTAAATATATTGAGGAAGTTGCGCTTTTTAGTTGACATTAGTACATTCCATAAGAGACTTTAATTTTAGATCCATTATAATATTCATTGTGTTTCAACATCTCTTTTATACACCCCCAGTTTACAGGCATAAGAGGATTTCAAGCCCAATTAATTATTGAAAGAGAATAAATATAATGCCTTTGGTATTAGCACCTGCTGCTAGGCCTCAGGTATTTAAAGGGAATGACGACGAAATCATTTCCATTTGGCCACAGGTTTGCGAGTCAAGAAGATGGGGCTGGTATTAAAGCAGAAGCCACACAAGTCAAGCCTTGAAATCCACGGGGATGACAATGAGATTTTGAGAGTTTTGAATGCGCACAGACATTCTAAAATATTATGCGATGTCAAGTTGATGGTAGATGGTGAAGAATTTCCAGCTCATAAAGGAGTTCTTGCGGCTAATAGCAACTTCTTTCTAGCCATGTTCACAACGGAAATGATGGAGAAAGACAAAACAACCGTCAGTGTGGACAGTGTCAGCGCAGCGTCCATGGAAAGGCTTCTAGAATACATGTACACGGGACAGATTCAGATCCACATTGACAACGTTCTTGAGCTGTTAGAAGCATCCAATTTTCTTTTCATGGAAAAAGTAAAGGGAGCCTGTTGTCAGTTCTTAGAGAGCATCATGGACGTTGAAAATTGTTTGGCAATTTTTTCCATTGCTGATGTTTTCTCTTGTTATGGCCTGCGTGGGGCTGTCACGCAACACATTAACCAAACGTTTACCGAACTTGCTAAATCAGAAACGTTTTTAAAGCTAGGTAAGAAAGATGTTATCAGGTTTTTGTCAAGTGATGACATTCAGATTGAAAACGAAGAACAGCTTCTGGATATCGCACTGAACTGGATAAATTACGACCCAGAACGTAGGACAAGCTGCATTAACGACCTTCTAGAAATGCTTCGCTTGCCCTATATTCATCAATCGCACTTTCAGGTTAAATTGGACCAATTTAATAAACACCATAGGCGAGATGGTAAGAAAATGACAGCATGGAATCATAATACTTGGAAGACGAATGCGAGAAAATCCTACCGTCGCGTTGAAGTGATTGTGGTAACAGGTGGTTGTGATAGAGGAACCATCCTTGACAGTGGAATATGTTTCATCCCTGCTGTGCAAAAGTGGACGCAAATACCAAACATGCAAGTTCCTCGGTGGAGGTAAAGTTAACTTTGCTAGATTTCTAATTTGTTCCTTTATTGTCAAATTGAAGGAAGGCTCGAGTAACTATTTCTGTACGTAGATGAGCAACCATGACACTCCAGGGGAATGAGTACTATTTAATCTCAAAGCCAAAAATTTTGCGTTGCGTATTTTAATAATGTAATAGATTCAGCTAACTGAAATTAACATATATTAATTCCGAATTTTTTATCAAAAATTATAGTTCATCCTTTAACATTGCGAGTTCTAGAAGGTACTGTGATGCTTTATTTGAAGATGTTACGTTTGTTTGTCTTAAGTTTACAATTTTACGAGCTGCGGTGTACTTAAAGCCGTTACGCAAACAACTACACGTTTTATTACAAATTGCGACAGATATTACGAAAAGCGACAATTATAACATAACTCAACAGCACCTACGGTGCTGAAAGGCTTCTCGTCTGACGTGCTTTTTTTCCCAGGGAGGGGATAGGGTCCCTTAGGACAGGGTAAGGGTATAGGGTCCCTTAGGATAGGGTAGAGGATATGGTCCCTTAGGATAGGGTAGGGGATAGGATCCCTTAGGGCAGGGTAGGGTATAGGGTCCCTTAGGATAGGGTAGGGGATAGGGTCTCTTAGGATAGGGTAGGGTATAGGGTCTCTTAGGATAGGGTAGGCGATAGGGTCTCTTAGGATAGGGTAGGGGATAGGGTCTCTTAGGATAGGGTAGGGTATAGGGTCTCTTAGGATAGGGTAGGGGATAGGGTCTCTTAGGATAGGGTAGGGTATAGGGTCCCTTAGGATAGGGTAGGGGATAGGGTCTCTTAGGATAGGGTAGGGGATAGGGTCTCTTAGGATAGGGTAGGGTATAGGGTCCCTTAGGATAGGGTAGGGGATAGGGTCTCTTAGGATAGGGTAGGGTATAGGGTCCCTTAGGATAGGGTAGAGGATAGGGTCTCTTAGGATAGGGTAGGGGATAGGGTCTCTTAGGATAGGGTAGGGGATAGGGTCTCTTAGGATAGGGTAGGGGATAGGGTCTCTTAGGATAGGGTAGGGTATAGGGTCTCTTAGGATAGGGTAGGCGATAGGGTCTCTTAGGATAGGGTAGGGTATAGGGTCCCTTAGGATAGGGTAGGGTATAGGGTCTCTTAGGATAGGGTAGGGTATAGGGTCTCTTAGGATAGGGTAGGGGATAGGGTCTCTTAGGATAGGGTAGGGGATAGGGTCCCTTAGGATAGGGTAGGGGATAGGGTCTCTTAGGATAGGGTAGGGGATAGGGTCTCTTAGGATAGGGTAGGGGATAGGATCCCTTAGGATAGGGTAGGGGATAGGGTCCCTTAGGGCAGGGTAGGGTATAGGATCCCTTAGGATAGGGTAGGGGATAGGGTCTCTTAGGATAGGGTAGGGGATATGGTCCCTTAGGGCAGGGTAGGGGATAGGGTCCCTTAGGATAGGATAGGGGATAAGGTTCCTTAGGATAGGGTAGGATAGGGTAGGGGATATGGTCCCTTAGGATAGGGCAGGGGATAGGGTCCCTTAGGATAGGATAGGGTAGGGGATATGGTCCCTTAGGATAGTATAGGGGATAGGGTTCCTTAGGATAGGGTAGGGTAGGGGATAGGGTCCCTTAGGATAGTATAGGGGATAGGGTCCCTTAGGATAGTATAGGGGATAGGGTTCCTTAGGATAGGGTAGGATAGGGTAGGGGATATGGTCCCTTAGGATAGGGCAGGGGATAGGGTCCCTTAGGATAGGATAGGGTAGGGGATATGGTCCCTTAGGATAGTATAGGGGATAGGGTTCCTTAGGATAGGGTAGGGTAGGGGATAGGGTCCCTTAGGATAGTATAGGGGATAGGGTCCCTTAGGATAGTATAGGGGATAGGGTTCCTTAGGATAGGGTAGGGTAGGGGATAGGGTCCCTTAATATTGTCTAAAATATCCTGCCTGTGAGCGAAATAAAATGAGTCGAAATTATTTTGCGAGGTATGTACTGTGCGCGCACAACACTGGCGAAACCTCTGCCTCGTACCCAGACGTCTCTCTCTCGATAAATATTTTCTCCTTCCCATGGTCCCTTGCGCTTCGTCATCAGTCACTCGCGTGTCACTCGCGTTTCGCGCTCTCCTCAGTGCGAAAAAGAAGCCTCTGAGGAGGATACCAAAATACAAAATATGAGCAAGTTCACAGCGACAAAACGTTGAGTGATGCCGGATCTCATGCACAGTTGTAGACTGGATCAGTACAATAACAACTTGTACAAAATCATAAAACGGCAAACTGATCCTTAAGATAAGCTGATGAAAAAGTAAAGAAAAGAACCTGAAACAAAAGATTTATATTTAAACAAATTTGCCTAATATTTCGGCATGAAAACAAACCTTCTTCGCGGGCTGAATGAAGGAAAAAGAAGATAAAACTAAAAGTTCGCGGTTACAAATAAGAGTAAATAGAGGTGACGAGGTAGTGTCGTATATCAACGAGCTTCGTCACGTCTTTTTATGGAGTAACCCGCCTGTCCTTATAATCTTTCATTTTAATTTGATCATGTTTACGTGATAGGTGGGGTGACCCGCCACATGTTACCTCACCTACCTGGGGTCCCCCACCTCCATGTAAACAGGCCCTTAATGAGCCTCCCTAGCCTTTATCACTTCGTCACGGTTGCTGCGTATGAGATCAAGTGGAGGAGGTTCTGAGAAGGTGGCTAGGCCGAATACCCACTGTACTGACGAGCGTAAGTCTTGATAACAGCATTGCAAGTTGGGAAAACATAAAAAATTTCTGAGGAGTAGCCTCTCCCCCCTCCCCGACCTGACTGGAGGTTTCAAATTTAAAAGCTCAATATAAGGAACTAGGAGACCTATTTCATTTCTTAATCCATCGCTGTTTGTTTCCTTCCTTTAAAGACATCAAATGGTGGGGTCAAACGACTACATATTTGCCATCGGTGGACTGAGAGACGTTTGTGTCAAGGGTCCTGTGATTCCTTTCGCAGAGACATTCAGCGGTGAAACCAATTCATGGGTCCGTGTCACACACCAGCCAGCCATACATGACGTGGAATTTGATTCATTCTGTGCAGCGTCCATTGAGAGCGGTGTTTTACTGGTCGGAGGAGTGGACCTCAGGACAAACCGCTGTACTTCCCGGGTCTCCTGTGCGCAATTCAATGATGGCTGTTCAAACGTTTTACAGTTGTCACCGCTGAAATTTCCGAGAGCTGGGCATTGTCTTGTGACGTCAGGAGAACGCGCGTTTGCCATTGGTGGATTTCAAACTCCATATGCGCATAGTAGTCCAGAAGGAATTAGAAGTGTTGAAAGCTATGATATACGGCAAGGTTAGATTTTTATACAGTCGGGTTTTTTTTTGGTATAACAGGGGCGTGGCCAGGATTTTTCCATTGGTACGCACAATTAAAGGATTGATGGTGAGGCCGAGGTGAGAACAACGCGTTCGAGTTTGCTATCTGCGCGCCACTTTCCCACTTTCTGTCTAAATAGAACATTTTGAATCACGTCACTTCGCTAGAAACCGACATTCAGGTGCGGAAAAAGTATGTTTTTTAGAAAAACATATTTTAAAGAAACAATCAGGGTTAAATGAATTGAGTCCAACCTTGCTTTTTCTTTTATTTTTAATGGTGTATTATCATTATCATTATCATTATTATCACTATATCTGTATCTCATTACTTTAATTTATTATTGTTATTATCATTATCTTTGACTTATTCAGCTACGCCCCTGTATAACATATACGAACCAAGCCAAAGAATTGCAAAAAAAAGTATTGCGACCTTTCCTTAGTCTCAAATTTACCACAATTTGATCTGATGGCGCATGGCAGACTGGCCAAACAGCGAACGATAGAAGAAAATAAGCAAAATTGTCATATCTCTTGATGGTCTGCCAGAGTTATGGAATTAGACACTAGTCGGTTTTGTACCTGTAGTTTTGCAGGTTTCAAATTTATGTCGAACATTCAGCTTTCTCTCAACCAAAAGAAACAAACAAATCAACAAATAAACCACCTCCCGCTGGCTTTTGATCGGCTGAGACTACAAGCTGTTTATTTTATCAATTTTCTCTTTGTTTCTTAGATGTTTGGATTTGTGTTCAACCCATGAATGAACAGCGGCACTCTGCCGCTGCAGTATCGTTGAAAGATCAAATCTTCATCTGTGGGGGATGTGATGGAGAAAACGTGCTAAAGTCGTGTGAAGTGTACGACGTAAAACTCAACAAGTGGCAGCACATTCCTTCAATGAAGAGCTCACGGATGAGACACTCTGCCGTGGTGCATGCTGGTAATGTTTACGTATTTGGAGGTGTGAGTGTCAACAGTGGAGGCATTGCTTTGAAGTCTGTCGAATGCTACAATCCCGAAGAAAACCGCTGGACAAAAGTACCTGATATGCCAAATGGAAGATCTGATCACCGGTCTCTTATGTATAGCCTTAGATACAAGTTCGTTTCTCATGTTTTTGACGTGTCATCGTGACGGTTCAACGAACAGTTTCTAATTAAAATGTTGAATCTTAATTTATTTTTGAATAGCAATATCGAATTTATAACGTTTAAATTTAGGCTTAAATAACCTAATCCTGAATAATGACCTGTTTACACCAACGCTTATACTTAACCACATTTTAAATGATATTATTTAGTTAAACAAATGAAATATTTCAAGGCCTTGGTGTTTTCAAGACATTAGAAGCCGAAGTCTAAAACAAATGATAGACAGGCTTTACTACTACCTCTAAGAAGGTAATTTTAGATCCATAAATATACATTTTTCTAGCATGATGCTATGATATATGCCTAGTTTTTGAAACTGCTGCTAAATGAGTGAAACAGTTGTAAAACATTCAGTTAAGCAGTGCAGATTTATGTTGCTTAGTTACTTGAGCGCGGTCGCAACACCCCCTTAACTTTTTTTGAGGTTATACTTACTCCGTTTCCATGGAAATGAAACTTGACAGAAAAAGCTCCATTCTCATTTCCTGCTATTACATTATTATATTTAAAATCTTGCCTTTATTTCAAACTAGAAACATCGAACTATGAAGCCTGCCGGATGGGGGTGAAATCTTAGGTTTTCATTTTAACTTACTTTCGACGGAATGAAAAATCTAGAACAATTTTGACCCCGAATAATGAGAATGTACAAAAGAGAAATACTTGAGTAATGATTTAATAATCCTGCGATTCGTGGCCAGATTTAATACCGTGACGTTAGTAAACTTAAATTCCAGTTATTCATGGGCCGATCATGTCCACTTTATTTGGACTTAAATAATGCTGGGTAATTTCTGTAACTTTCTGTTTTGTAACTCATGGGTTAAATTTAAGCCACCAAAACAAAACAAGCAGGCTTTATCCTCAATAAAACTACCCTTTAAAAGTACTCTTACTAAATCTGGATTGTGTGAGAATAGGAGACACAGACCACTGCCAGGTTGTTCGGGCGGGTTGCACACGGCCGGTTGGTACTTTCTTAAACTTGAAGGCAAGGCTCTGATCGGACACCTGAAGATTGCTTAGTTTTTCTAATCGAAATATTGGCAAATTAATTACCAATCTTAAGCTGTCTGATCAGCCTTGCCTTCAATTTTAAGTGTGATCATTACATTGCTGATCATGAAACTACACAAAGATCGGGCTTTCCCTCGCTGCTGTTTGTCCAAGTGGTCCTTGCAACAGCTGGTACTTTCTTTGCGCGCGTGAGCAAAGATGCCTTTCGCTACCCGTCAACTTGACTTTGCTGCTGAAAACCATGCATTGCGTCATTTCGTGCCAACCTACAGATAATTCATCTTTGACACCCATCTGCTTACAGATAGCTGCCTGAATAACCTATAGGTTGCTCTGATTGTCAGAAACTGTAGGCTCCAAGCTAGTGAGACCACAGATAGTGCGAACAATTTATAATTAAGACACGGTTTGGCACTGAACTATTGGGACTAAGCGCTACTGCGAATGAAAAAGTTACGCTGAGAGGCGGCAGATAAATATAAAACATCGCCTTCATTATTACTACCAGCTTTCTTCTTTTGCTCCTTTTTACTTCGCTACACAATCGCATGAAACAGAGTGGTGACGCAAAAATATAATTATCTTTCAGCTAAGTAAGGGCAACAATAAGTAGGGGCAACAATTTCCCCTTGAATCATTGTTTCCAACTGCTTACCATATACACAATACACCGCACTTTATAGCGATACCCACGCTGACGTCACCTATTTACGACAAACTTGATTTGTACCACGTGACCAAGTTTTCCCTAATTGGCTGATGCTTTTCTTTTCTTCTACCTCAAAAATGAGAAACTTCACGATATTTTTGTTTATAACAATTGTTTTGGATTGTTTTTAGCTGCACGTTTTCTATTTCAAGAAATTCTCAACTTATCTGACGTTTGCCGTTTGACGTAATGGTCACCCAACTAGCTTAGCTTTTTAGTTATTTTGGATGTCCAACTACTATATGTATTGTTATTAATAATTATAGTTCTTTCAAAAGTAGGTTGAGTTTGATCGTCCGGGTTAACGTAGTCCTGAATAGGACTGTTGTCGTTGACAGTGACTGACGTTTCGACAACCTGTGCGGTAGTCATCTTCAGTCTTTTAACTTGTTGTTGGATTGCAATTGGACATAAGCTGTTCTTTGTGATAGACGAGTCCTCCAACGACAGTACTTTTCCTCAGTCTATTTCAAAATGCCTCCTTATTCTGCTTCTCTACAATCAACGTCCTAACCCAAACACTACGATTTCTACGGGTTATTACCAGTATTCTCAGCCATAAGAACAATATACTTGAAACTGCTTTATGTTTTGTCTATAAGAACGCTATGTTTGATTACGTCTTATAGTTGCGTAAGCGGTCTAAACGGTGTTGTGCGAATTGCTGCATTTTTCAGTTTCGTGCTATATTGCAAAGAAGGAGAAACGGGAAACAACAAAAAAAGAAGACATTAACACCTCTAAAATAATGGGACAATTAGCGCATGGATCTTCATATTTTGAACTCGCATGCATGTGGATATGACATTGTAAGACCGTCCTTATTACGTTATTGTAGTAAGAAACCTAACCACACTTCCACCAATATCAGAGAGAATTAAATCAAAGCTTATTAATGAACACTTGTTGTAACGTACTGTTAGTTAGGTGTATATGACGCTAAATAACGATTGATTTAGTGTTAACTCGTTATCCTCCTCCTTACTTCTTTATTTCATTATACGAAATGCTTAATCTTCGGGAAAAAAAACTTAAACTTACCAAACTACTCACTGCACATTTTGTTAATCAGCGAACGCGGCAATCAACATGGCTTATAGCTTTACCCCAGCGCCTATACTGTACGTTTCAAGAAAAGAAACATTCAGTGCCAGCCACAGGCTTTTCAATCCACAACTCAGTCAAGAGGAAAACGAATTTCTGTTTGGAAAATGCACCAATCCTAACGGGCATGGGCATAACTACAGAGTGAAAATCACGCTGCGCGGAAAACAGGATCATAAAACCTCTATGGTTATGCATCTGGGAAAACTGACCAAACATCTCAAGTCAGTCATTGATCCACTGGATCACAAAAACCTGGATCTAGATATTCCTCACTTCAAGAACGTAATCAGTACAACGGAGAATGTTTCAATCTACATTTGGAAGAAGATGCAGAAGCTTTTGCCAACCGGTGTCTTGTACGAAGTGAAGGTCTCTTCCACAGACAAGAACTGTTTCACTTACCGAGGAGAGGGCCAGAGTGACCATCAAGATTAATCCGAGGTGTTATAACAAGGTTCCCTTCAAGCGGAGTTGACTTTGTAAAATAGTATAACATATTTTAGATCTTTTTTTTTCTTTTCGTCTTCCCAGCATTGTGAATAACACAGTTATTGGTGCGTTATATTATCACTTGTACATCAATATTATCAATTGAACATTGTGCTTTCATAGACTCTACTCTTTTCGAAGAGAGTGTTCGAGGTAGTTTTATATATATATATACAGTCAACTCTCTCAAAGATGGACACCGCTGGGAACGTCTTACAGAGATGCCCGTCTTATAGAGAGTCAGATAAAGAAAGTAAAGACAGGGACGAACTCTTGGTGTCCGTTTTGCAGAGGTGTCCGTCTTATAGAGAATGTATAGAGGTGTCCGTTACGAGCGAATCGACTGTAGTCACAGATAGGTATTTATGTCAAGGCATTGGTAAAGCCGCTGAAAAAGAACTGATGACAAATTTTTTTCCAACTGAACTTTGCCCATTAAATATTTATCACAAGGGGAACTGAAACCTGAAGAAAACAAAATAAAAGAAAAGTGTTCGTGTTCGCTGAGGAGGGTGACCCATCTAACATTCACCACTAGTACATTACTGGGCTATAACTTCGTTTGGTTATTGTCCCACTTAAAACCTCATAGTGGCACAAAAAAGGAGTAACATTAATGTGTATTGTATGTTGGGCACAGATGATTGGATGATTCGATTTGGATGATTAGGGCGTATTTGCAGTAACGACTTGGTCCAAAATTTGTTGCCATGGTCAACAAAGCTAATACGGGAAAATAGCATCTTCACTGTGTTTAAGTTATCGACAACAGCCATACTTATAATATGCGCTGGGAAATATCGCCCTACCACACGACATAGCGAAATGATTCCCGGATAAAGTTAGTTGACGTATCCCTAATGCCTCCCAGCATGTTCACATGCATTACTTTCATTGATTTTTACAAGGATTTGCCAAGATGTTACAAGTTTCAGAGGTCTGTATGAGGTTTTTCTACCTTGACCTAACAAGTTTTTGCACCTCAGCCTAAATTTTCTAAGTTTGTCGTTTGTAATCATCATTAATCTACTCTATCGGCATTTGCTAAGACTCGCACAATTTGTTTTAAATAGTTTCGAATAAGTAATAAAGACAACTTCACTAAAAATAAACTGAACTGCGTTACTTTATTTAACGTTATAAGACTATTATTCAAAATAATGAAAACACTCTTTGACATAAAAAAGTTGGGTTTTAATTCTACAGACTATAATATGCCGGGTATGACACGTCACTTCCTAAATGGTCGATACCGCGGATTTAACTTACAATCCATTATACATTTTCCGAGAGGCATGAACGAAAAACGTATATTACTTTATGTTTTCTACGAGAACTTCATTTATGTAAGCCTCAAAATCAGGGCAGGGCAGGGTAGAAGCTGTGGGCAACTAAAGGTTTATTGACATTGAACTTTAAATGATAGATCGATATTTCACATAGAGGGAAACGCTTATGATAAATTTTGTCCAAATGTCAATTTTGTATCTCCTCAAACAAAACAGTTTCAAATTATGGAAACTTATAATGTATTCAAGCTCTTCTTGTACGTGCAGCACTCTATGTCTGTCTTAGAGAGGTATCTGCCTTATAACGAGTCAACTAAAGGGAGTAAAGAAAGGCAAGGACTATCTCAAGGTGTCCATTTTAGCGAGGAGTCCATTAAGAGAAAGGTGAATGAATTCGAATTTGGCGCCTTACAGAAGAAGATCAATTCTGTGCCACTCGTTAGATTTAAGTTTTACACGTACCTGTAAACCAGCAGTACGTTAATTCAATACAGTTGTGCGTGTAGCCCTTAATTTAAATCGTACGTCTACGGCGATTTAGGGGGAACTAAACAGGCAATGTCACCATTTTTTTCCCTTTTTCGGTGGTAGTGGGGGGCAGTTCATACGTCAGCCAAATAACTTACTCCTTGCGAAAAATACTTACGGAGAAAAAGGGCGGAGATCAAAATGTATTTGAATATAGTTTAACTTACACGATTTTTTAAAGCCGAATGTTTACAGTTCTCTAGTTTCTGGTGCTGTTGCCTAGATTGAGAGGTCGTGATCTTGAATTCATAAAACCGAGCGAAATGTGGGGACGTTATTTTCGACTCATGCCCAATCGAACTCAGCCATCTGCACGAAATATTTCACAAAAATAAATAGTTCAATTTCCCATTTTATACAACAGGAGCCTAAACATATTTAGTACGAAAAGGACAATTTAATGCTCCCCCCGGAAAACATGTCAGTTTTAAGAAAGAGAGCAAAATGGATGACACTGCCTCTTTTTACACCAGCTTTTTTCATTGTCTTTTTTTTAAAAATCAAAATTGAATTTACTTTCTCTCAGAGAAAACTTTGAAAAGTCTGATAATTTGATTCTTCTTCAAGAATCATGTTCCGTACACATCAATAATCGAAATGACAAAGCAGAAACTCACTTTTGTCTTCTACGAAAAATAATATAACTTTTCTTGCAACAATTATACAGCCTGATTTATCGAATGATTTCATGTTCAAATATGAACTATAAAAGAAACATAAAAAAAAAAACGATGAGAACGCAACTTTAACTACAGGATAATTTCGTTTTTTCACAATACACGTCTTCTCTAAACTAAAGAATTTTTGTTTTTATAATAATAAATCTGCGCCTTAATTCTAAGGGGACCGCTCTCTAAACTTCCGTCCCAGGAAAGTGTGAATCTTCAAGAACACTAGCAAGCCAGCCTGCTAAATTGACTTCTCTATGTTCAAATCCAAGAATAAAGGGATGTTTCTGTTAAACAAAAAAGTAACAGTGTTCAAGGTTGGCAGAAAAATACCCTGGGAACCAAAGGTTTTCTCTTGCGTTCGGCGGGATGCTTCTTGTCGGCGGACAGATCTTCGGCCGCAGTCCGAAGCCACGAAAGACGACGCCGAAACGGTGCAGTAGTCTCTGGCACATACGATAGCAAGAAAGAAGGTACTGAGCATAATACGAAATGTCTCTACTGGAAGTTTCAGTGCAGAGCTGAGTATCGACGTTAGCGTTGAAGCTACAACTACTGCACTTATACAGAGGATAATATTAGGGAAAATGAGAATGTGATTATAACATTACACTGCGAAGAAGAAAAGAAGAAGGTTTGTCGCTAAAATTTGAGCGGTAACGTCTTTGGCCGCGGGAGCAAAAAACACATAAAATCAAAAGGGTTTTCGATCGATGAGGCCAAATATTTGAGTGTTTAAATCCTTGTTCGCGGGGATAACAATGATAGCGAACCGACTTTGGATATACAGTATGAAGCTTCGACCGTTGGGGCAAAGAAAAAGTCCGAATTAGGCAAAACTTTTCGCAAGCCACATGCATCTGATTTGGCCAGCGTAGCAGGCGCCAGCCTTTTTAGGGCGAAGGAAAAACTCTCGAAGAGCATCGAAATGACACACCAAACAGTTAAAAAAAAAAAAAACCGTACTTACCAATAATTTATTATACTTTGGTCTATGTCTGTAGTCCTTCACCAAGCTAAAAAGATGGGAAAGTACATCACGGTTATATTAATGCTGATTTGCGGAAACATATATTATATGTTAATAACAAACAAACAAAATAAGACTTGATTGTTCACAGTATTCACAGAAAAAAGTACAGTGTATTCAGTTCAGCTTAACTCAGGTATTGAATACAACACATTCTTATTCTCTCTTTCTCTTTTTGTTTGAATGGGCCGCTACTTTTTGCGATACAGCCTCTTTTCAAGTTTTAATTGAGGGGCAAAATATTTAATGCGGTTAAAAGCAATTCGGAACTGAGTTAACAACAAAGATCAGCAGATACGCTCATGGCGGTCAGCGGCAGCTGAGTTCGGCACATCCTCCGAGCGTGCTCGGTCGTAGCCTCAAGGCACTTTCAACCACTGTGCGACGCATGCGCTACCTTACATGTACCTTATATGGTCAGTAAGTCTTGCTTGATGTTCACTTACCAAGTCCTCACGAATGTATTGAGGTTCTTGGAAAATTTCCCGTCCTTAGGTAGCTCAGGGGGATCTTCACTCATGACACGAGACAACACTTCAAACTCTGTGGTGCAGTTTCTGTATGGAAACTCTCCTGTCGCAAGCTCAACCTGAAACATAGGAACTACAGTAAGTATACACAACATAGAGCTGTAAAGCTGCTGTAAATAAATAGAGGAAGACACCAAAACAGCATGAATCTCAGTTTTGAGTTGTACAACAAATGCTTTATTTGCATGACCATAAATGAATTACAGCATTGCAAACACTATTAGTCTAAATTTAAGAACCAATGCAACTAATCAGTACGTGCAAAACATTACAAAACGTTACAGTTCTCATTCATTCATTCATTGATATCAATTTGGTTCTCAATTCAAAGCATTGCGAGACAAATGAAACTAATTGACAGTTACTCAAATAATCAGAAGAATTCATAAGAGATATCAAAGCATCGTGTGAAAGTGATTTGAAGTCAGGTATTTTAGTTTCTAGTTTGGAGAAAAATGTGTCTCTAATCTGAGAATAAGCCTTACAATCTAGTAAGAAATGATTTTCATCTTCAATTTTGTTACCTGAACAAAAGTAACATATCCTTTCATCGCGAGGGATTTTTTCGTATCTACCTGCTTCAATTCTAAGTTGATGACTACTTATTCTAAATCTAACCAATGCTTTTCTAGAAGGGTTTTTTCTTGTTAAAGCTAGGTACGGCGAGGGGCTATATTCGTCTTTGATTGTACAATAAAAACTGAGTTTTTGTGATTGTTGAAGGGTCTGATTCCAGTAAGAGACGTATTTATTTTTCATTACGCCGATATACCCATTAACTATTGAGTCACTCAATGAAATACAGGAAAAGTCATAGTTTAGATCATAGTACTCAACCATTTTCACGATATTAGAGTAAAAGCTAGTTTTTCCGTTATGGTGAAGGTCAATTGAAATTTGTAAGGCCTGTTTACCTACAGAATCTTCATCTTTACCTATCAGATAGTCTAAGTAATTTAGAATCTTTTTATTTATATCAATGATCATGGGGAATTTACCGAGTTCAGCTCTACAAGCAATGTTGGATGCCTTGTTATGTACTTGTAAATAACGTTCACAGAATTGCAAATGGGTTTTTTCAATTGCAGAGCTGTCCCAGGAGTTAAAATCTGATTTAACAAAAGCACCCCAAACTTCACTGTTGTAAGTTAGAATTGGTGAAATCATGGAGTCAAAAATTTTACACGCAAGTGATAGCTTAAGACCATTCAAATCCGTGTGCCGCCTTAGGCTGAAGAGCGCATGAAGAGCTTTTTGTCGGAGGTGTTCAAGCGAAAGTGTAAAATTTCCGGAAGATGTGATGCGAGTTACTAAGTAAGTATAGTTTTGGACAACGTCGATTACTTCATTGCCTATGCGGAAGTTACGTTCACATTTTCGTGTACATCGTTGAAAAATCATTATTTTGGTTTTCTTAGGATTTATTCTAAGCATCCATGAGTTGCAATATGAAGATAGTACGTTAAGGCAGTTTTGTAGACCAAGTTTGGATCGCGATAATATTATCAAATCATCTGCGTAAAGGAGAGAGTTGAGTCTGGTGCCATTTGGTAACACGAAAGGGTCTGATAAAACATTGTCAAATGAGAACGCTAGACCGTTAAGGTATAAGTTGAAGAGCAGAGGGCTTACAATGCAGCCTTGCCGCACTCCTCTTGCGTATTGAAAAGATCGCGTTTTGTTATTTCCAATTCTGACAGAGCAGGTAGACTTCGAGTATAGACTTTTAATTAAACTATAAAGTACAGAAAGTACAGTGTAAGATATTCTGTACGCAGCAGGTCGTTTGCACGTGTGCTAACTGTACCGAAATGTATGCATGTTTTGTTCGTTTTGTTACCGTAGCTATTTGCAACATAATGCACAACAGAACAAAAACGGGCCAGGTAAAAACCCATAAAAAAAGAATAAGCAAAGACTGCAGAACACTGTTGGAATATTAGACAAACATCACAAAACATTTGTTTAACAATAAAAAAATAAAGTTTATGTCTTCCTGGTCCTACCAAGTGATTTTGTTATCTCTCAGTCCTGCATCCCTGTTGCATAAAAAGCGCCAAAGACACAAAATAAATCATTGCACGCGTCGCGTGGGATGCAAACATCGACCGATGGATCTGAAGATGTTTTTGTAGAATATCCTGTTCGTGTGATTTCTGAGGCTGTTCTTGTGGCTGTTGTTTAACGAGGTATATTTCTTTTAGTCTTTGTTTTGCTTTACGATAGAAAGAGTTGTTTATTCCAGTAAACTGGGATACAGAGTTTTGGAGTCTGTCTTCAGATTAATTATCTGCATACAGGGTGCAAAGAAAATTTATTTTACAGCTTGCCCTTCGGGCAAGCTGTAACCAACATCTACCAGCCCGAAAAAAATTTTTCACGGTCAGTAAGAATTTATTAGGAATTTACATGTAAAACATTTGTCTTACAGTACTCTTGTAATTTTAATTCTCCGAAAAATATTCGCTTGCCCATCGGGCAAGTTAAGCGCAGAATTCACTAGCCCAATCGCAAAATCCACTAGCCCCGGGCTGTCGGACACGACTTTCTTTGCACGCTGTGCATAGTTACATAAAGACCCCAAAAAAATCAGTTTCGGACTCATTGTTTCTTGAACTGGGACTCACTGGTTCTGGACTAGGACTCATTGACTTTTTGCAAGTTGGTACAAATCACTGTCATACACACAGGTCCACAAACTGGTCTTAGCAACATATCGGTAGTTAGAAGCATCCACAGATAAACCTTCTGAAGTTGTGTTTACTAACACACAAGACAATTGAACATGTGTTTAATAAAAACTGCGGAATTATTGTCCTCACCAGAGTTATTCCCAGGCTCCACACATCTGCTCTGACATCATAATCTGGATTTATTGGATCCGGAGGGTCAATGCGCTCAGGCTGTTGAGACATGTGCGTTGGTAAGAATTACATATCATCTTTATAAGGGAAGCAATGTCATGACTTGTCCCTTGCACGTTTTGATAACCGTTTGATATAAACCAGTTAACGAACCACGGAACTTGCTAGAAAGAGCCACTTAACCCTTTAAGCCCTAAGAGTGATCAGCATCAAATTTCTCCTTGTAATATCAATGCTTTGTAAAACAGAGAGGTCATGAGAATTACGGACATGATCACACAAGATAATGAATTTGCTTGATATTTTATCAACTTCTGCAGGAAATGAATAGGGGCAACAAATGAGAATTCAATTTTGATCTTGGGGTTTAAAGAGTTAAAAGCTAGAGCCCCCATATCCACATATTTCCTTATTATTAGTTGAGAGAATGTGATCCTTTAGATTGCCATTTATTTTAATTAACTGTCATAACCTTTTTTCTTGATTATCTATTGATATTATTGTTAGGACAAAACTGATTTTGGTCACTCTCAGGAAAAGCTCTAATGACAACCTTGGCACAAAACTTACCGCCATATAAGCTGCACACCCAGCACTTCTTGTTTTGGCTTTAGAATCCACCAATCGACCACTTATGCCAAAATCACAAAGTTTCACTGCACCGTTCTGATCCAGCAACACATTGGATGGTTTAACATCTAGCAACGAACAGATTACAGTCTGTACACTCTCATCAGAGAAACAACAGAACAAGTTCATTTTATTTATTGTCCTTTCTACAACCCTATGGTTTTATGGCACAATAAATTTCAACCACCCTGATTATTCTTTCTTTAGTCAATTTCAGTAATACAATGTATGACCACCTCGTTAACACAACAATCTCTTCGTGACTCTTGGTTTGCCACATACACGTAAATGAGGTTTCAGGGTGTATTTCAGGAAACTGGACCTAAGTAAGCATACAGACTTGATGTACACTGCACTCGACAATTTTTTTCAACTTACACTGTACACAAATTATTTAGGACTATATTAGGAATGAGAAATATTTTGATAACTTTTAGAAACTACTTATTACACACAGTCATGTACAAACATACTACTTCAGAGAAGCCTACAGTGACTTGGCTCAAGCTGTCTCTTACTATCTACATTTTATTTCCTATTTTTATATCTTGCTTGTTATTAGCAATGCTAATAAAAATTAATTACAAATTAAGTGTTTACAGCCAACTCTCTCTGAGATGGACACCTTTGGAGCCGGCACTATAATTATTGTGTCCGTCTTACAAAGATGCCCATCTTATAGAGAGTCAACTAAAAGGAGCAAAGAAAGGCAGAGACAAACTGTACTGTGTCTGCTGTGTCTGTTTTAATGAGGTGTCCATAAAGAGAGAGTTAACTGTGTTGAAATTTTAAGAGCTCTACATGATTTTACCACAGCAATGTAAGTACCTTATTTAAGGATTATCATTCATTCAAAATATTTCCCTGATTCTGACTGGCTAAAAGCACTTGCAAAATTCACCATAACCAGCTACTGATGACCAAAATGGAAGAATTTTGTGATTAATTAACTGATCACATCAAAAGTGCAGCTTCCTTAGAGGTTAATGCACTGTTAACCAAGAAGACCTGGGGACAAGTTTGTGTTGTTTTGGTCGTGAAAACAAAAATGGCGGACATTTCACTCGTTTCAAGAGTAAGAACTAGGCAATATAATAGCTAAAAACATGGCAAGACAGCAAGAAAACAACTTGAAGGGCGACATCTGCTATTTGGAGAATATTTGCGGAGCTGAACAAACCTAAATGTGCACAATCAAAGATAAACTTAACAGCGATGGAGGTAAGCATGTTTTAAACTAGGAATTATTTTGAATGAATAATACAACAATATTGAATTAGACTTTCATATCATATGAAGAATTATGGAGATCTCAGAGGGTGTTATTCAGATAACACCCTCCTTGATCTCTATAATTTTTCATAAGATACTCAGCCTCATTCCAGTGTGCAAAGAAAGTCCTGTCCACTAGCCAAGGGCTAGTGGATTTTGCCTTAGGGTTAGTGAATTTTGTTCTTAACTTGCCCGATGGGCAAGTGAAGTTTTTTAGAGGAATTCAAATTACAGAAGAACTGTGAAATCATTTCTGCACATCAAAATGTTTTTGGGGCTCGTTGAAATGACCTTTGGGCTAGTATATGCTACAACCAGTTGCAAAATGTTGAGACACTCTCACGAAAACACAACCTTTCTTGCTTCAAATCGCTGCTAGTCACAGGTCTGTGAGATAAAATACTGACCTCCCTCCTCCCTCCCATTCAAAGTTGTTCCTCCAAGTTTTGAGCATGATATTGTATTGCTAGCAACTTTGATAAGGGGTGGAGGGGGGGTCACAAGTACAAGATCATGGACAGGCCATTTAAGCCAAAATAAGGTACAATGTCTTAAGTACTTCTGCAACTGGTTGTAGCTTCAGCTTGCTTGAATGGCAAGCTTTAAAAATGACTCTTTTTGCACCCTGCATTCATAAATTGTTAATTACTTTTTTATTAGTTGTGTTGTCCAGATGAAATTTTTTGTGGGCTATGTGATTGGATGCGATTTGTAAGACAATAACTGATCTCAAATTGTATCCAATCACACAATTGCAATGGCATTATTGTCTGACAGGTATAGTTACAGTTTATGTACCTCTGTGCATGACTCCATGAGTTTCCTTGAGATAATTTAATGCTTTGACAATCTGAAACAGAATACACACTTACAGTCTGCAAACATGTTGTACATAATGATTACAATTTAATATAAAGTTACCCCCATTGCTAAAGAACTGATTTTCTCTGGCCTTGCGATGTTGGTATAGGATCACAGAATTAAACAAAATCTGAGAAACTACATGGACAGATGTACCTGTACAATTAATGGAACAGCTCAGACATACATGTACACCGATACAGTGAAGGCCTACCTTGTAGCAGATACATGCATAAATAAACAATGTAAAATCCGCTGTGTGACGTAAAGTTTCCATGTGAGCTTCTTTACATGTATGTGGATTACAGAACTTTTGCAGCATTTGGGACCAACAAATTTTAGCAAATCTGGATTTCAGACTTATAATAATATGCAAGTGCTATTATTAAATTTTCACCAATATAGTTGTTTCTAGGTTCAATGAAATATAAGTGATTCCCTTGCTTAAAGACTGCAAACAGTGTACACCTCATTACCTTAAACATTGCTACAGAAAATTGTAAAGAAAACTGTAGACTGCAAAACAGCCGGTTTTTTCTCAAAATCAGTAAGGAAATCGGTAAAGCGTGGTGTAAGAGTCTGACACGCGCAAAGCGTAGGGCGTGATGTAGGGCATGTGGGACGAGAGAAAAAAAACCAACTGTCTGTTTTCCATACTACGAGTTCATTCTGACCAGGGGGTTCAAAAATGTCGTCGAGCTGTCAAAAATCTGTTCACAACTCCACCCTCTTTGTGAATTCGATACACTCGTTGATTGATTTCGCGGGAGAATAGCGTGTTATTGTCGGCACTTGGCTTCGAATCTTGATGCTGTATCCAGTAATTTCTAAAGCAGATTTTAGTGTTGTTTCTCTGTGAAATAATTATAGTGTCTATAGTGAAATGTAGTATATATAGTGGAGGATCAAAAATGAGTGGAAGAGGCACTATGCCAACAAAGCCTGTGGCTTCTCGAAGAGGGAGAAACCAAAAGAGACGAGTGCCTCGGATAATTGCAGAATGTGCAGCTGTTGCTTCAAAACACAGTTTGGCGATTTTAAGAGTGGATGGATAAGCTAGGAAAATATGTTTGTTGCGTCCACCAGAAAAGGAGAAAAGTTAAGAAGGTTGGCCGATCTACTAAAAACCGAACTTTTCGTTGTCGTCGAGGAAGGAGAATCTTTCTCCTCAAGAGTTTGCTCTTCGTGCGGGACAAAGGTCAGAAACTGTGCTACGATGCTTTCACAAATTAGAGAAAAACTGAACACGCCAACTGATAATGATCAATTATTGCGATTGAAAAGAATGAGCAAATCCCCTGTTAGAATAAGCGTTGACAGGCCAAACATGACTCATAAGCTCACGGCAATGTGAAACGTGACCTTGAGTGTAAGCTTAAACAGAAGTTTTTTTTTCCTTTTTCTCTCTCGCATGGAGGTTACTAGCACTTCACAGTGCATGTACCATTCCCAACTTCAGTTGACTGAGTAAATCTTGTTTTTGCCACACCACGAAGGCTTTCCGCTTACATTACTAGTAATTAAGAGGTCATGAAGCTGGGTTGTTACATGCAAACTGAGTAATCATTTCCTGTAGTTTATGCTTCTGTACATGTCCCTGATAGGATTTGATCTAAGATGCATTTGTAAAGTGTTTTAATTTTCTTTGACCTCTGTTTCTTACGGCTTAACAAAGTTTCTTTGATTTTCTCTGTAATGCCTGGATCTGAATAACTACATGCATGCATGTGAGATTATTTGTCCGTGAATGTGGTTATTTCCTGCGGCCCAGCTCTTTAAAGTGTTGTTTGCAGGATGTCGAATTTTCATGGATAGTAAGATCTTCAGATATGAGTTGTACATTTTAGCTGTGGGTAGTACACAAAACACATCATTTTCCCTGAGCAGCGACTGCAAAGCTTCCCTCTGCTCTGATTTTAAAGCAAATCCAACTTCTTGGGCGAGCAAATCCAGGGGATCAACATCAGCCATTATACAGCGAAAGCGTCAGGAATTCATCAAGCAAAATGACTTATTGAAAACATTACTTGACAGCTTGCATTGAATTTAGCCAATGGGAAAATTGCCCGTGGCTGGGGAAGGGGGTAATTCGAACGAATATAACATATGCAAAACGGACAGTCTGTATTTTTAGCGTCTCTCCCCAGTCTCACTCTCCATTTTCAGCCTCGTTCCAGACCTTTCATTTGACTGCTCGTGCTTACTTGAATACGCAAAAATACGGACTGTTTTGCGGTCTAAGAAAATTGTAATGTACATAATATATTATTATTTGAACAGTCGATTACATTTGTAAAGGAATAATTTTGTTTGTTTCTCAGGAGTTAATTTTTAGTTTCCTGAAATATTTAAACCAACTGAAGATTTTATTTCTCTGAGGGTACACATAACTCACAGAGTACTGTTTACAAACTCTATGTTACTTGGAACATCATTAAAAGACCTTTACAGCTTGTATGTTTTGTTTTTGAATCCAATTCACACCACTTGATATGTTCTTAAGGGAATTTGCCTTTTGTCTTTTCCTAAATTATGCATGCATGAGGATAAGAACATGTAAATGCATTAGACACAACACTTACAGAAACTGATATTTTCCCCAACACCTCTTCTGGAATTGGTCCACTAAGTTTCTTCATTAACTTATCCAGGCATGTTGTCATCAACTCCATACAAATAAACACATCAGACTACCAAAATAATACACAAGCAAATAAAGCCCAGATAAAATTAAAATAGTACTCATGTTGCAATAACGTTTTACATCAACAAAGCAAATTCATTTGAAAAAAAGTGGAGATTTTCATGGTGGCATCATTTTATCAAGTATCAGAAATAGCATTTCTTTGCACAGAAGCAAAGTCCTGAAGCTGCATTCTGATAAGGTTTCAGTTTTAGTGAAAGATGACACTGAAAAAAACAGCCTGTTTTAAAACAGGACACAAAAATACATAATTGGAATGCAGGGCTGTCTTTAAGATTTCAAGCTGCCAGGTAAATACAACAAGTAGGCGGGGAATCAAACAGCTAGGGGTTTCTTTTGGTTCTATGTTTCTTTTAATCATAACTATAACAAAATTGTCAAATCTGATTGGCTATCAACTGCCCTGATTTCAGCCTTAATTGGACAGTTTAATAGGACAGTATGCATCATGCCTAAGTAATTGGACAGTACGCGCAGTCTCGCGCGCGCTTCAATGGCTTTTTTTTCACTGCTAGCAAAACAAAATTTCGAATTTCTTGTGTTTTGATTTAAAAAATAGCCTATTATATTACAAATTTTGTTAAAGTTACGACTAATTGGTAACAGGACTGAGTGGAGTCCAATTTGGTCTGTAATCATACTCGTGATTAAACAAATCGGACTCCCGCTACGTGGTCGTCCGATTTTGTTCATCACTCGTATGATTACAGACCGAATTGGACTCCACTCAGTCCTGTTACCATTACTAAATTCCTTTGAAAGTAGCCGAAGGCCACATTCGTAGTAACCGGGGGAGACGTTGACAGCCCTCGTTATGAATGAACAAAAGTCAGTAACCTTCAACAGTACCAACAAGGGACTCACTCTGGAAATATATGATCCCAAGCAATTGACAATGAAGGGGCAGCTGTGGCACTTCATAACTATTTCAAGGTCCATTAGAATTCTCTTCTGTTCTTCTTTGTTTTGACTCCGTCGCATTTTCTGTTTGCCGGTAAAAGTTATCATTGTTTGTAAGTTAAGCAATGTAAGTAACTTATGAAAAAATAGGTGCAGTTAGAACTTTTTTCATCATTGTTGAGACTTGGTATTTAATAGCCTGCGAAAACAGCAGACTCTCCACATCCATCACTGCCAGGGATGTTTTGCCAGGAGAGACATCAGCACCTCAGTGACAGGAATTCCATACTGATGACATAAAATCTATCATAAAATCTATGCGGAATCTGATCAGGAGCCCTGATTGGTTGACATAGTAGCTATATATTTACGAAGGACAGACAAAAGGCAAAGGGTCACAAAGGTCAAATGTATAGGGGACAAATCTACCACAAAACAGTCAATTTTCATGGAAGATAACGTTATTCTTCTTTAGAAGAAGCATTTGAGATTTGTTTGAGCTCATTCGCTGAAGAATACAAAACTTTACCACAATTGACCAGGAGAAAGGTAAATGGAACAAATTGACATAATAATAATAACAGTAAATTAATAATGATAATAATAATAATAGCTTTATCTTTTTACAAGATTTTAAAGCATTCACCCGTACAATGCAGCTGACGTGGTTGTGTCTAGCATGAAAATTCAAACATCATTTTCTTAACTGATCATTTTTAAAAATTGTCCAATGAATGAACTGTTTGTTTTTTTTAACTGTTAGGGACATTCCAGTCAATAGGACTATACATGTACATTGTATAGATGGACTTCTAACCACACCTGCTTAAGAAAATTACTTTAATAAGGAAGTCAAGTATTGCTAACTGCAGGGAAACAGTCTATGGTCTGTACCTTGACTGCCATGACATCTCCTGTTTGTTTATGCTTCATCTTGCACACTTGGCCACATGTTCCGCTTCCAATCTCTTCAATGGTCTCCAAATCATCAATAGTAAAACCAAAGCTCTGATGGACATTAAAAAACACTGTACTTGTAAGCTTTATAAAAAAGATTTCACAGGATTACATAAATGTTTGTCGTATACTGTATGTTGTAGTTCAATTTTATCCTTGGTTCCAATTCTTTTCTCGCTTTGTTTTTGGGAATGGTAATGACTGATAATGCCTTAGGCAAATTGATTGACACAACATGAATATGACCTCAGTTACAACTACTGTAATTTACAATGTAAACTGTGTTTTTACTAACCGCATCCCTTAGCTTTAGGATTCCAGTCTGTTTGGTAATTTCTTGAAGCTTTATTTCAATTTGAGCACTGCAGTGTAGAAAACAGCAACTTAATTGCCAATTAATATTAACCCTCTAAACAAAACAATAACAACTTAATTTATTGCTAATATTGTGCTCTGGACAAACCCAACACTGAAAGAAGGGGATATAGGAAACATCAACGACGTACCATTCATAAAAGCTAGTGACATGTAATACAGATCAAATAATTAATCAACGTCATGCCTAAGTATTTTATTCTAGAAATGTATGTGTATTAACAATGCATGTTGTATCATAAACCTGAAAATAGCTGTGGTTACTTTGAGCACTTCCTCTGTTAGCATAAAGCCTTAAAAAGTCACAAAGTTCAAATAAAGAATGTTCTTGAGGGCTTCTGAGATCTTTATTTGAAGGTTTCTGGTTTCCAAATACAATATAAAACAACTAATAAATAGACTTACTTTGAAATTTCTCACTTGAATAGCACAAACAGTGTAATGCACACATAATGCAGAAGAAATAATGCAACACTATTTATATGTTGTAGTTCAATTTTATCCCTGGTTTTCATTTCATTTTCTTTTGCTTAACACTCATTCTCATAAATACATGTAACCATGCTCATGAAAAAGGAAAATAAAATTTGAGATAAGAATAAGATAATTGAACCTCAACAGACATAGCTAAACTATTGTTGCCCATAAGAATATTACCATGTATATGTAATTTCTTAAGACTGAACGACAATATTATTATTTTATGCAAAGAAAATTAATAAAAATACCCTTTACCTGTCATCATCTTTGTTTCGACTTCCTGTTGCTCTTGTACAACGGCGTTGTCTTCCTGACCTTGGCTGGGATGGTACACATAAATTGCCTGTGGCAGATAAGATAGAACAAATCAGAGCTCTTTCATTCACTTGATTACTGGAAACATTCAAATTTGCATATAGCATTTATAGGAAATTTCTTAGTGTAGCATGGTATAAAAGAACAACAAATCATTTTGCATGTTTTGATTAATGTTTTTAATATGATTACCATGCACATTAATTTTTATGTACCTTGTATAGTAATACTAATATCCCTTTCTTTAAGCTAAAAACACTGCCTTTCCTCCAGTAACTAAGTGCTTTTCAGTAAAATGTATATCTAAATTCATTGTATCTGCTTAACAACCTCTTCCTTACAACTGTACTTCGAACACTGTTATCAGTACAAACTAAACAGTAAACTAACACGAAAGATTTATTGAAAATCCCTTTTCTGTTCCATATTTCAACCACGTCGAATAAAACAGAGACGAACTCTAATCTACAAAACAAGATTAAACACGTTTTGAATAATTATTGAGCTCCACTGGCATTTATCAAGCTGTATAATTATTAAAAGCTATCGAAACTTATTAACACATCTTCACATATATTCTAACTTACGTTAGAGGAAGATACGACACATGCAAATTGAAGTTTATAACACCTCATTCAAATACATGAATGACCATCTGCCAAGTTCTTTTTAAATATACAGGGCAGTATATAAACACAAGCATTAACTTATTAAACGCATGCACTTGCAAGATCTTTATCCAAAAAATTGGCTTTTAAAACGCGAAAACCCCTTAATCACACTACAAAATCCTGTCACTCTAATTCTTATTCATCGCCAAAACAAGCTAAATTCCACAAAGACAAAATACACTGGAACGTCTGTTGAAAATTTCATGGTGGCCTATAGATTTACAATCAACTCACCTGGTCGACGTTGACGGGTACTCGTTGGTAGATCGAGACTCAAAAGAGGCTTCTTTGGGCAGGTGGATTGTTGAACATCTTTTTCCAACAGTTCACATTCCCTTAATTTGTTTTCTTCCCGTAATTTTTCGCCCAAACTCTCAATTTTCGCCTGCAAACTCGTAGCCATTCCCCATATTTACAGTTCCGAGAGAAAAATGCTTGAGTCATGCGCATTAAAGTTTAAAAGGGGACGCCCCCAGGAAGCTTTGCGACGAAAGTTGACCAGGAGCGGTCGCTTGGCATCAAACGTGGAATGCGGACTGTGGATTACGGACTGCGGATATAAATTGACACCAAGTTAAGAAATCAAACCAACCGACAGTAACGGTTTATATTTTTTATTAACCGGGTTTTTGAACGAACATAGACAACCTAAACATGAAAGTAATCGTCAGCTAGAGCGGCCACAACTCTATTTCAAAGCCTTGGGGATACTACTACCACGCCGATAGCCGATGACAAAAAAACTATTATTTGAACAAACAAATAAACAAAAACAATGCGTTTAGTTAGCAAAACGCAACCACCATTCCCATACACTTAACAGTAAATTTGATGCATACATAGAACTGCGAGGTAATATGACTGAATTCCTTAAGCGTTCCTGTTGTCACGGTTTTTTTCTTGTTTGTTTTTGTTTTTCGTTTGTATGTTTGTTTGTTTTCTGGAACGCAAACGACAAGGTGAAAAGCCGCAGTTTTCTCTATTTTGATTTAATTTTATTTAGCAACATTAAATTTTACAAAAAGATTGATGGGAAGGAATAACGGAGAGAAAACTCGAAAGAACGGTGCACTGCAAAAACTAATTAAAGGTGAAAACGAGGTTGGAGTTGACCTTGCTTTGATACCACGCTTCATGCTTTATTATGCAAATCATGTTGTTCTTTCATATTAAATGAATTTTTTTGAAGCATAATTTCCTTATTCGGGGGTGGAAGCAGAATAATTAGATCACGATTATTCATTATTCTTTGCTTTTTTCTCCCGATTATTCATTATTCATTTCAAATTTTGCCTTGGTATTTATTACTCATTTATTAGTTTTTATATCGGTCCTTATATATTTACTGAAAACTGTCGAGAAAAGGAAATAGGTTTGTATCCATTTCCACACAGAGGATTCGTTTTGTTAAATTTATTTACAACGGGGAAATCTCAGCAACTTGGTATCGTGCTATTTAACACAAAGGACTCTGTTGAGGCCTTATATTAATTGTAATAAATGTCCCTAAATGCAACAAAGGCCCTACAGGTGATTGTAATAACTCTTGGCCCTAAATGTGTTTCATGACTGAAACACAGCGGTCTGATGCGATGACTTCCACACTGTCAGGCAATTCACTTTCGACGCCTACGTTTTCACAAAATTAAAAGAAAGGTCCTAAGTATAATAGCCTTTGCGCCCTAAATATACTCCAGATATACTGAGGTTCCATAACAGGATTTCACAGTGTTTGGCCTTTTTGCGTCATTACAGGCAAAAGGGCAAGAATGTGTCTAGAGAATCCCAAATACAATGTACCCCAGGCAGTTCCCACTAAAATGAATGCAATATAAAAATTAGCGTCACAACCCCAAAAAATTAATGTGACACCAGTCAACAGCACGCAACTTCATAACAGGGTTCCACGATATAAAAATATATATATTTAATTTTTCTTAAAACAGTGTTTAATAGCAAATTACCCAAGAAGCGAAAACTTCGTACATAGTATTGTACTCGAAAGAATCAGTTCTGATCTTTTACAGGCAATGGCCAAAAACATCGCACTTCCAGCCACCCGCTTCTATGTTGCTCCACCAATCTACCCCCACACCACCAAATCCAGAAACAAATGAGGCATGGTTAAAAAAAGATAGTTTTATCCCCCAGTTATTTTTTCCTCTTTTCCCAATATCAAGGCCAGGCGTATGGGACCTGTTGAGAGCTTTGTTCTGGTTTCAGATAAATTTTAGCAATATCATCATGATCATTTATAATTTTGTTGTTTGCTGCATTTCTTTAAAGATAACAGATAACACAATGTGGCATAGGAAGTGAATCTCCTGGCTAATGACGTTATCGCATCAGGCCGTTACATGTTTCAGTTAGTGACTTTACAATGTTTGGGGCCAAAAGTTATTACACTTTATTACATTTAGGACCAAAAGTTATTATACTCAGGACATTTGTTACATTTAAGGACATTTATTACATTTATATTTAAGGCCTCAACAACTCTTTGACAGTCACCAAAGCAAGAAAATTATTCCTGGATAAAGTAAAAAATTTTAAAAAAACATCATTCAGAAAGAAATAACGATACCACAAAGTACATCGGGCTATTGTCGTCTGGTCATTCGTCATTTGCACATTACCCTGTTTCAGGCATCTCCCATAATACGGCTTGTTCGCCTATCAAAATTTTGCATAAGCATTGTCTTCCAAATTTCTCTTTGGACGACTGAAATGAAAAGCATCTATAAATACAAAGCTTATGCAAAATTTATGGGACTAAACGAGGTGTATTATGGGGGATAAGGAAATTGGCGAATGCGTCATCATGCATACGTTATAAGGGCAAGCGGGGAAATTTCAAATTCATTTAAATTTCCCCAAGCTCAAAGCTTTGAAATCGCGGAGTAAAACAGAGTAATTTCCCAGCAAAATGTCTGGCCAGCTGCTTAAAACGAAGTCGAAAGTTGCGATTGAATGTTAAATAGATGAATGGATTAAGTCCGCAGTACGACTGCACTAAACAACCTATGAATGACATTACTGGTAGACTAATATTCATGGAGCCAAATAGCTGTAAAAAGACTATTATTAAGTATGGTAGCCAACAGAGAACAAATAAGACTACCACAAAAATCATCATTTTGGTGACTTTTCTGGCCGTTTTCATGGCTTCTGCTTGTTGCGCATTTTGATTGGCTCCTTCTCCTGGTACGTCACGTGACCAGAGTGTGATACAAACAGCAGTGTATAGTGCTATTATTAATAACAATAGAAGAAAAAAGTTCAAAGAAACATCAGTTACATTAACAGCTGTCCAGTTATTTACGGTACTTTCCAAATCACAACGCCACGCCCGTTTGTCTTTTTCCAAGCCTCCGTTAACAAGGACGTTTATTGAACAAACAAAACACCAGAGCCAAATAGAAAGGATGGCTTTTTTCAAATGTTGGGAGATTGGCGATAATTGTAACGGTCGATTTACCGCCCAAAAGCGATCAGCTGCGATCATTACAAGAATCCAAACTGAAAAATACGGTGCAGTGGACATGATAACAAGATGTAATTTGCATGTGATTTGGCCAAACAGTCCCCCAAACCATAAACCGTCAAGATAGATGTGATGGAACACATTCGCTGACTGTGTGATTGTTATCAGAAGATCATCGCATGCTTGATTCAAAATGAGGAAATTTGTGGTGGTCCTCATGGCGTTGTCGGATCTTATTATGTGAATGATGACTGAATTGCCAAGTAACGACATCGTCATTATTATGGGGTGGGCCAATGACAACCACATTTGTTGCTGGGGAGGCGTTTTCTCTGTCACTCCAGTGAAGTTAGTGTCTACAAAAGAAAAAGGGTATATTTGTTATGACTCTGATTATGAAAATTAAAATGCATATGCTTTTATACATGGTTGATTAAAATAACAGAATAACAAGAGCTTATTCGCAGGGGCATTGTAAAACAGAGTCTTGCCACATCTTTTCATTATAGAGCGTTCACACGACGTCACGGCGGCCATATTGGTTTTCCAAAACATTGAAACGGCGGCAATGTTGGTGTCCCAAACCAGTCCTGTGGGAGTTGGACACTTTTCTTATGCAAACGCTTTGTTTTGTTCCAATAAATTTACGTAAATGCTGGACACGTGAGTGAAAACGCTCCACAAACTTGGTTCAACATTTGCCAGCTGGCTCTAGTTTCTATTTTTCAATTTTCTTTACAACATTTTAAACTTTCAAGTAAAAGGTGAGCATTAGCCGTTGAAAACTGAGGGCGTGGTCCATATTCGTAACTATTTATCGTAAAGCTGTAAATTGTGAGTAACATACGATTTCTCGAAAAGTTATACCTTTTATCACATCAATATTATGCAAATTAGGTCACGTGACATACTATGGCTGCAGAGTCCTAAAAGCAAAAATGGCAGCAGTTTAAATTCGAAGTTATTGAACCTAACGATAAAAATAGCAATTCTCTTTTCTTCAGTAAAAGCAAATTGTGGCATCCCGCCGGACCGAAATTTAAAAAAATAAAATATTTTTGTATGAGGTAGACTGTTTCGCTCCATGTAAGGGTATCCAGGACAGTCTTTCTGGATTCTGGATTCCACGCTGTGGATTCCAGTATTTGTCAGTAGAAATTGGATGCTGGATTCCAGTCGTTAGTAGGATTCCGGATTCCTTAATCTGTATGCCAGTTTCCAAAACCCAGGATTCTGGTTTCCACAAACAAAAAATATCCCGATTCCGGAATCCCGATTACCTCACATGGGGCGAACTGTTGCAGACTTTTAGATGGTGGAGTGGGGTGAGAAGTCAGAGAGCGGGGAAAAAAAGGCGGGAAAAAAGGCCTGCCTACATCTCTTTACGCCGTCCCCACACTAAACACCTGAAATAGATGAAGCGCATTCTTTGGGGGGCTATTAAAACAAAGACTAATTTTATTTACATAAGGGCATAGAGGTGAAGAAAGTATTAATTTGCCTCAACAGGGAGGAGCTTCTTACGAAAAATGGTTTTGTTTTTTTTCCACTTGTGGTTCTATCTGATGTTGTTTTTTAAACAGCCCAGCTTCTTTGCCTAGTATGAAAGTTCTTCATATATTCCCTAAGAATGTAAGCTGTACCACGATGTTCTAGGGAAGTTTACCTGCCGCGGGGCTACAACGTGCCTCAGTTTTTTCTAGCTCAACCAA
Source organism: Porites divaricata (assembly GCA_038088405.1). NCBI lineage: Eukaryota > Metazoa > Cnidaria > Anthozoa > Scleractinia > Poritidae > Porites > Porites divaricata. The sequence goes on from JBBMOI010000003.1 coordinate 17,097,462, forward strand.
TGCATTCAGTGTTTTTAATACTCTACCTTGCAGTATACCAGTACAGTATAGCGTAGGATATTAACAGGAATTTTCTCATTTCAATTTTATTTGCATGTCAAAAAAGCATAAAGCAAATGAAAGTAATGTTATGGCTATTTCTTTAGTGGGAACGAACATACATACATACATACTTTATTTGCAACTCCCCAAAGGGGAGCAACGCCCCAAAGGGCTATTCATCAAATTGATTTCTTATCTCTGAAGCTTTAATTTTAAAAACTTTATGATTACATGTTCGGACGAATTTGATGATCAAAGTAAAAGTACTTTGAAAGGCGGGCAAGTTCTATGTACTCAGTTGAGAACAATGAAATTTAATTTCTTGGAACTTTACATTTACATAATTTAATGAATTTTAAATTAAAAGAGCTATTCTGCTTCGTGATACATACTTTTTTGGCAGCATAACACTAGTTCCAGATTTTTAACTCCTTTGTTAACCGACCGAAGATACAAAATCAGAATGTTTTTATATTTGTTCCAACTCTACACTCTGAGAACGAGCAGAAAGGAAAATGTGGACTTTCCCAATGCAATCCTCAAATAAATGTTTACAACCATTTCGGAACTTTTGACTAAATGTAAGATAAACATATGGATTAAGTCCACTGTAAGCGATCGTTAACCAAATGATAAACAAAAGTAAATTAGGATTTACTTTGATATAACCATAACGAAGAAAACTGCGAGAAATCATAACGAAGTAAGGCAGCCGACAGAGTAGGTATAGCATCACCACAGCAATCATCATCCGGGTCACTTTCTTAGCAGTTTTCAACGCTTCGGCTTGCCGCTCATTCTGATTGGTTCCTTCTCCTGGTATGTCACGTGACCATAGTTTAAGGCAAACAATTGAATATAGAACTGTGATTGGCAAAAGAGGGAAGAAAACGTTCAGGATAAGCTCGAAGATTGCTATTGCTCTCCACGCGTCCGCATGCTTTTGTTCAACTGGAAAAGTATTCAGCTTGCAATGATAATGACCGTCAGTTTGTTTTTCTAACTTGGCAAGGGGGATGTAGTAAGTTGCGGAAGCAATAGACCAAACCCACAGAAAGACAACTGTTTTCTTGAAATGACGAGATAAAGGAGAGGTCGTAAAAGGTCGCGTTACGGCATAAAAGCGGTCAACAGCAATGGCAACAAGAATCCAAACAGAGAAAACAGGAAGAATAACAACGCTCGCTTTGAACAATCTGCACGTGATACTTCCCCATAATCCTCCAAACCACTTACTCTCGAGAGAAAGTAAAAAATAGCTGAATGTCTGAAGGGTTGTCGTCAAAATATCAGCAGAAGCTTGATTCAAGATCAAATAGTTTGTGGTAGTCTTCATAGAATGATCTATTCTTATGATGTGAATGATAACTGAATTACCAAATAATGAGGCCACGAATGTGATTACATTAGCGCCAAATAACTGCCATGTAAAGTCGGTAGGTGGTTGCCCATGATGTGTTCTTGTTAAGTTATCTGAAGATTAAGGCAAAAGAATTTATCATGATTACTATTATTATCATAATCGTCATCTTACTGTCGACATTTCAAAAAACCTTTACGAATAATAGAAAAGTAAAACCATTGTAAACGTGTAATTCTGAAACGAAATTTGTTATTGGATCTTATTCAAGATTTAGAGCAAAGACAAGTACATTTATATGCTGTCATAGTTCCCTAGAAAACCATACCGATTTCATATCATATTGCAGGGGCAAAATCCATACCTTTGTCAGACCAAAATTAACCGCTGCGAAAAAACCACGCACTTTAGGCGGGCCAAACGTATAGAGTTTTACTGTAGGTAGCTACGCCTCCACCAGCTCCCCCCCGCCGGCAGCTTCCGCAGTAATAAATTATTTCATTTCTACTACTGTGGTAGTTATTGGGTTTCAATCAAAGCAGTTTGCTTCACAGCTGCCAGACAACTGCGCGCCAACTTATTTAAACTAATATGCATTCAAATTTAACAGATTTCCGCTTTCAGCTCTAACATGAAGTAAACACTACTTTTTAATTAAAAATAGCCTTTTTTGATAAGAGCTACCGGTTCGAAAATGGAGGGAAAAGCGTAGCTTTATTAGGAAATATAAAAAAATTGCCAAATGGTCTTCCGAGTCGCACTTGATCGTTTTATGGATTATTTATAATTAAACAAAAATGAACTTGGACTGTGCACGCATACTTAGAAATCAGTTAATGTTGCTTGTCCATAACTGAGCAAGGACATGTTGCAAGTATAAACTAAACTCCTAATAGCTCATATTTATCTCCCAATTTTGCGTGAGACCTTTTACCTGTTAAGAGTTAGAGATTTAGTACCTTGTGACTGAAAATCGAGGCTACTGTTGAAAATTGATTTCATATCATGTCCTGCCATGGGAGGTTGGAAACAGCAAGTCGAATTAACCCTTCTTACTCAATAGTCAGCTGCTCAATCGTAAAATTTGCTGCGAGAAAGTTATGATAAGAAGTTAAAATGACTAGTTTGGAGGATGAAATTATTCTTGCTCCTTCTTTTCCGATCCTTTATCTCTCAAGGTAACGACCTTTGCGTCATTCATCCTATTGACTGTAGTGTCCATTACTAGCAAGAGCCATAATTTTGCGCTTTTCCTTATATTGAGAAAACCGATAAAATCAGTTTGATAGGGCAAAATTTGAATTCAGGTTTAAATTATATTTTCCTTTGTTTCAAACTCAGTACTTATCATACACTACAACACCCTAGAATAAAAAAGAAGAAAATTTAAACCAAGGATAAAATTGAGGCACAACATATGGGAGGTTCTTCATATATTCCCTAAGAATGAAAGCTGTACTAAGATGTTCTAGAGGGAAGTTTACCTGACGGGGGCCTTGAAAGTGTCTCAGTTCCTTCTAGCTCAACCAATGTATTCAGTACTATTGATACTCAACCCTGCAGTGTACCAGTACAGTATAGGGTATGATAGTAACAGGACCTTTCTCATTTCAATTTCATTTGCATGATAAAAAAAGACAGCATAAAGCAAATGAAAGCAATGCTATGGCTATTTGTTTAGTGGGAGTTATTGGAAACGTACGTCTAAGATTCGTTTCATCAAATTGATTTCTTATCTCTGTAGCTTTAATTAAACATTTTCATTGCATGTTCGGACGAGTTGAGCGAGGAAGGTGGAAAACAAAGTAAACGTGTTTTGAAAGGCAGCCAAGTTCTATGTACTCAGTTGAGAACAATGGAGTAAAACTTTACATTTAATTTATTAAATTCAGAATTCAATGAGCTATTCTGCTTCGTGACACATACTTTTTTGGCAATATAACAACAGTTGCAGATTTCGAACTCCTTGGTATAACCGAAAAAAGAATCAGACTGTTTTTATACTTGTTCCAACTCTACACTCTGAGAACGAGCAGAAAGGAAATTGTGGACTTTTCCAAGGCAATCCTCAAATAAATGTTTACAACCATTTCGGAACTTTTGACTAAATGTGAGATAAACATATGGATTAAGTCCACTGTAAGCGATTGTTAACCAAACGATAAACAAAAGCAAACTAGGATTTACGTTGACATAGCCATAACGAAAAAAACTGCGAGAAAACATAACGAAGAAAGGCAGCCAACAGAGTAGGTATAACATCACCACAGCAATCATCATCCGGGTCACTTTCTTAGCAGTTTTCAACGCTTCGGCTTGCCGCTCATTCCGATTGATTCCTTCTCCTGGTATGTCACGTGACCATAGTTTAAGGCAAACAACTGAATATAGAACTGTGATTGGCAAAAGAGGGAAGAAAACGTTCAGGATAAGCTCGAAGATTGCTATTGCTCTCCACGCGTCCGCATGCTTTTGTTCAACTGGAAAAGTATTCAGCTTGCAATAATAATGACCATCAGTTCGTTTTTCTAACTGGGCAATGGGGATGTAGTAAGTTGCGGAAGCAATAGACCAAACCCACAGAAAGACAACTGTTTTCTTGAAATGACGAGATAAAGGAGAGGTCGTAAAAGGTCGCGTTACGGCATAAAAGCGGTCAACAGCAATGGCAACGAGAATCCAAACAGAGAAAACAGGAAGAATAACGACGCTCGCTTTGAACAATCTGCACGTGATACTTCCCCATAATCCTCCAAACCACTTACTCCCGAGGGAAAGAAAAAAATAGCTGAATGTCTGAAGGGTTGTCGTCAGAATATCAGCAGAAGCTTGATTCAAGATCAAATAGTTTGTGGTAGTCTTCATAGAATGATCTATTCTTATGACGTGAATGATAACTGAATTGCCAAATAATGAGGCCACGAATGTGATTACATTAGCGCCAAATAACTGCCATATAAAGTCGGTAGGCGGTTTCCCATGATCTGTTCTTGTTAAGTTATCTGAAGATTAAGGCAAAAGAATTTATCATGTTTACTATTATTATCATCATCATCACCTTACTGTTGACATTTAAAAAAACCTTTAAGAATAGTAGAAAAGTAAAACCACCGTAGAATGTAAATCTGAAGCGAATTTATATGCTGTCGTAGTTCCCTATAAAACCATACCGCTTTCATATCATACTGCAGGGGAAAAATCCATACCTTTGTAGATCAAAATTAACCGCAGCGAAAAAACACTCCCTTTATACGCCTCCAGTAGCTCCCCCCCCCTTCCGCAGCTTCTGCAGTAATAAATTATTTCATTTCTTCCACTGTGATGGTTTTTGGGTTTCAGTCAAAGCATTTGGCTGTACAGCTGCCAGTTAACTGACAACTTATTTAAAATATTATGCCTTCAAATACTCAAATTTCTGCTTTCAATTCTAAATACTACTTTTTAATTAAAATAGCCTTTTTCTTGTAAGAGCTTCCAGTTCGATAATGGAGGAAAAAATGCGTAGCTCTGTTAGGAAATATAAAAAAATATGCCTTATGGTCTTCCTCACACTTGATCGTTTTATGGATTATTTATAACAAAAATGAACTTGGACAGTGGGCGCTAACTTAGAAATTAGTTAATTTTGCTGTCCATAACTGAGCAAGAACATGTTTCAATTATAAACTAAATTCCTTATAGCCCATATTTATCTCCCAATTTTGAGGGAGACCTTTAACCAGTTAAGAGTTAGAGATTTAGTACCTTGTGACTGAAAATCGAGGCTACTGTTGAAAATTGATTTCATATTGGGTCCTGCCATGGCAGGCTAGAGACAGCAAGTCGAATTAACCCTTCTCACCCAATAGTCAGCTGCTCGATCAATTGTAAAATTTGCCGCGAGAAAGTTATCATAAGAAATTAAAATGACTATTTTGGAGGGTGACTGAATTGGTCTTTTTCCTTTTTTTCCTTATCTCTCACAAGGAAACGACCTTTGCGTCATTCATCCTATTGACTGTTAATGTCCATAACTAGACAATGTTATGCTCTTCCTAATATTAAATCAGTTTCAAAAGGCAAAATTTGAATTCAGGTAACCGCATGCAGTATTGTAATTGACTCGCGCAGTCTTTTTCATTACAGTAATAGAGTATGCCTGCAGTGTTATATTATTTAGAAGGAAAGGAAGACTGAAAAAGACAGGTTTAAATTGCAGTTACAGCTATTAGCATATGAACATTTAGCAAGACCAACAGCTTCATTACAGTCGACCTTTCTACCCCAGTTGTATGTTGTGTTGTTTTGCGATTTCAGACCCCTTAATGATACATTTAATGTCGTCCTAAACAAGTGCACCCACATGCACATGTATGCATAATTAATTTCTGCATAATTTATTAAAAGGCAAAAGGCAAATTTCCTGGAGACGTTGTCTGAATTGGGACAAGAAAATATACAAGCTAAAAAGGTCTAAAATCAACCAAAGGAGACAACAAGAGAATTACATAAGATAATTCAATTGGACGGTCATCACGGCTATGCCAGATAAAGATGAAAATCTGTTATAACAATCTTGTTGGGAAATCAAAACAATCGATTTTGCACTGGTAACGGGCCACCAGTTGTTAACTCTTAACTTTTTCCTGACTTTCATAACCAGTGAGCCTCCTCTAGTTACTACCAAAGAAAATTATTCTTTTTTGTTTTGTTTTTTATTATGCTATTATCCATGTTCATTATTACAGTTTGAAAAGATTCATATTTGTTCCAACTCTACATTTTGAGATCGAAAGAGAAGAATACCTCAAGGTTTAGTTAAGCAATCTTTATATAAATGTTTAAACCCATTTCGAAACTTCTGATTGAAAGTGAGATACACAAATGGATTAATTGCACTGTAAGAAACTGTTAACCAATGGATAAAGAAAATGAAATGAATATTTCCTATAGAAGGGTCACTTTTCAAAGGAGACTCTCCTTTAATTAAGCTCATTGACATTATGGTAAAGTATGGGAGCCAGCACAGCTCATACAGTACCACCACAGTAATCATCATCCGGGTAACTCGTTTTGCTGTTTTTATGGCCTCTGCCTGTCGCTCATTCTGATTGGCTCCTTCTCCTGGAACTTTACGTGCCCATAGTTTAAGGCAAATAATTGTGTATAAAATAACGATTGCAACGAGAGGGACAACAACGTTCACGACAAGACCAGCGAGGGAGAATTCCCTCCATTCATAGTACACTTCATCAACTGTTTTACAATAAACATAAGTCCCGTCATTTCTTAAGCCTGCTAGGGCAAGGAAATTTGCCGCCGCGGAAATAGCTGACCAAACCCATAGTAACAGAACTGTTTTCTTGAAATGTTGAGATAAAGGACAAACTTGGAAAGGTCGAGTAACGGCAAAAAAGCGGTCAACAGCAATGGCAACAAGGATCCAGCTAGAAAACGCAGGTAGAATAAAGAGACTGGCCCTTAATAACTTGCAAGTAATAATTCCAATTATTCCTTCAAACCACTTGTTCTCAAAGAAATGTGTAGTATCATTCAATAACTCCAACGATGTTGTTAGGATATCTGCACATGCTTGGTTTACAATCAAATAATTCGTTGTGGTCTTCATAGAATTGTCTTTTCGTACAATATGAATGATCACTGAATTACCAAATAATGAAACCAGAAATGTAATGACGTAACCGCCCACCAATATCTGCCTTAGAATCTGTTCAGCTAGTTGTTCATAATCTGTTCTTGACATGTTATCTGAACATAAACAAAACAATTCTTCGTTAGGCCAGCTGAGATAAATGTAACCCATTCAACGCTGGTTATCGTGTACTGAGTATGCCGGAGATCTTTTCTCTAAAATGCAGTGCGCATATAGTCGCTAAAGGGCGATGAAAGGGTGCCTAAAAATGATTTCTAGTAGAGGAACCTCATTAGCAGCCAGGAAATGTGTAATAGGCCTTGGCTTTAGTTGATTCTCGACCAGTTGTGTTCAACGTACTGTTGGTCACGTGATCAAGAAACACTAAACGACCTTGTTCATAGAGCTATATAATTTTCAGAAATTCCCAAAGCATGTTTCAATCAGCAAGTATTCCAAGTTCTAGACAAGTGAGGTCCACCGGTGCGCAGGGTATACCCCTTATAAATGAAAACGTTTTGTATTGGGCGACCAAGGTCTTGCTGAGCTGTAAAGACAAATACATTTACTGTATATGCTATCGCGTTTCCCTAAGAACCATACCGATTTGAGATCATAATGGGCAAGTCCAAACCTTTGTCAGACCAAAACGGCTCAAAAACTACACCTTAAATCAGCACATACCTATATAACTTAAACCGTAGATGGCCCCTCCCCTCGCCTCCCCCACCCCCCCACCCCCCTTCCTCCACCCGTGTAGCTTCTCTGGTGATAGAATATGTAACCTGAGATCAGGCGTTATTTTTTTCTCTTTTTTTTTTTGCTTCTTTGCTTCTTTGCTTCTTTGGCTCGAGAGGGAAAAAAATAACGCCTGATACATTTGTTTAACAAGCCGTCAACCGCCCCCTAATTTACATAATGTAACGTCTGCTTGACCTGTCATGTTATTAGCCAATAAGCGTTTACCATAAGGGAATCAAATTTTGGCGCGAATAATGTCTCTTTTGAAATCAATTTTAGGGAAAAGAAAATTTTTAAGTTCGTCCATGTTCAGATGGCCCTTCCTAAAAAAGAAATTTTAAATGTGTTGTTTTTGTGATGAAATACTGCTAGCTGAAGCTGCTGTACTTTTATTTAACAGCTACAATAATAATAAAGAATTTACTGGTTAAAGCTCGTTGACTTCGTTCTGTACCGAAAGCAGTGAAAAAAAAAATTAGGCTAAGCACCATATTTCACGAACTGAAAGGTGGTGTGAAAGCGAAGATCGCTCAGAATAATTCGCAGTTTTCTGAAGGAAGAATTACAGTCAAGCCAGGTCAAGATTCCGTTCATGAATTGATTATTTGAAACGTGAACCCGTTTGTCGCTTCTGTAACTTGTAGCCGTTATCAAATTGCATTCAAATGATCGGTGAATTTTTAGTATACGATGAGTTCGAAAATATCTCAATGGATGAAATTTCTATTTAGGTATTCTTCAAATTCAAGAAAACTGAGCCGGCAGAAATTTCATAACGAACTCGCGTGTGAATTCACTGCCGCATTACGCAAGCAAAAGTGCAGACTGAAATCAACAACAACTAACGGATGGCGGCGTTTTGGCCAATCGAAACGGCGCAAATCATTCGTATTGTTTCCTATCCAATCAGAAAAAAGTCCAGATTCTGGCTTTTTTACATGTGATCCGACAAACAAATGCATCATGCCTTCTTCCCGTGAGGGATATAAAGGGTTAATATAGGGAGATGGCATGATCTCAGGCTATAGAATATGCAGAATATAGTACCTTGCTACTGTCATGGTTGCTGCATTTCAGTCAAAGCAGTTTGCTTTACAGCTGTCAGTTAACTGCCAACTCATTCAAAACTAAGATGCTCTCATATTTATTAAATTCTGAACTGATAAAGTAAACACACTTTTTAATTAAAATAGCTTTTTTCTGGTGAGTGCTACTAGTTCGCAAAGAGAGAAAGCTAGCTTTGTTACGAAATAAAATTAAAAGCAATATGCCAAATGATCTTTCCCGCACTTGATAGTTTACTAAAAACTGTTTATAACTGAACATTTACAAATCTTCCTTAAAGTGGGTGCATGCTTAGAAATTAGATAATGCTGGTACCTTCCTTAGTCTACAATTGAGTGCGGGAAAGAAATGTAATTATAAAGTAAACTCCTCGTAGCCCATATTTATCTCCCAATTTTGCGAGAGATCTTTTACTTGGTGAGAGTTGGACATTTAGTACCTTGTGGCTGAAAATCGAGGCTGCTGTTGAAAATTGATTTCATATCGGGTCGTGCTTTGGCAGGCTAGAGACAGTAGGTTCTTCTGATCCTTCTCACCCAAAGACCTTGCGGCTCAACTGTAAAAAAAAATGACTTTTTGTTTGTGCATGAATTTTTTATTCTTTTATCTCCCAAGGTAACGATCTTTGCGGGGTTCATACTACGTATTGATTGTGGTGGCCATTACTTGACAATGCCTCTGCATGACCATTTCTTATATCAGGAGAAAATTGATAAAATCAGTCAGTTTTAATTAAATATAAGGGCAAAAATTGAATTAAGTTAAGGCTGAGTGTGCCTTGCTGTTTGTCCAATAACAGTATCTTAATTAAAACGCACAGTCTTTTTCATCATTAAAAGGTCTCACTAAAACAGCATGCCTACGGTGATATATTAATTAGAGGGAAAAAAGAGGCTGAAAAAGGCAGGACTGGTTTTTCTGCTCTTATTAAAAACAGAAAAACAACAATAAACAGTATTATATATGTACAATATGCAATTAAAAAAACTAGAGTTACAGGTTAAATGAACGCCCTCTTTTCTTAAATTTAACATTAACTTTGATTCGATTACGAAAGTTTATCTACGGCAGTAACAAGAATGAAATCTGCCCTAACTTTCATAATAATCTTAATAATTGCCAAGTCGACACTTTTCACATCTAGGCTAGATAGAGCAGGCTCGAAAGTAATTTCAGATAACTGTTTACAACAAATATTATTAAAAAACTTAACTATTTACATATAACTATTTAGCAATACCAACAGCTTACGGATCATTACTGATATGTTTCTGCGAAACTGCCCACCTACCCCTCCCCTAAGCCACCATTTACACTTAGTTCTCACTTAGGGCAAAATGTTGGCTAAGGGGAAGGGTAGAATTAAATTAAATATCAAAATAATTGCTTGAAAATCAGCCGTAGAAGACAACAAGAGAATTATACAAGAAAACTCATTTGGACGGGTCACCACGTACGGCTACATTACTAGATGAAAATCTGTTATAACAATTTGTGAGGCAAAAACGAAAGATTTTGCACTGGTGGTTGGGAGCTCAAAACATAAACTGCAGCAAATACAGTGTTGTTTACCTGTTTACTCACATCTTCATAGACCCATATAAGGAAATCCGGATTCTGGAAGCCGGGAAAATTTTGCTTGTGGGGGAATCCGGGATCCGGCTCCTGGGCTTTGGAATCCGGAATACAGCCAGGGGCACCCAACGAGAACATAGTTCAAAACCACTTAAATATATCATTGTTGAACGTATTTTAGTATTTAAACAGTAGATATAGGAATATTTTTATCCCCTATTATTTTTAAATCTGTTCGGATTTCCTAGATGAAAGTTTAGTGATCCGAAAATTATAGGGATCAAAACTTGCCTTTCCGAAATTTCAGCCACAAAAAAGGCTCCCGAAAATTTTAGGTGACCTTTTTAGGGCAAAAATCCTTTAAAAATAGGCAATTATGCCATTTCTTAGATGTTCGAAAATCCTAGAAGAGGCAGGCAAGCAAGAAATTTTACAACAAATGTTCCGAAAATTCTAGATCTCAAATCGTTTTCCGAACAGATATTTTCAGAAACAAATTGACGTTGAGTGCCCCTGTACAGCTCAAGGAATCGGAAATCCAAGTTCCACTGACAAAGATTCCTGAATCCAGAACCTTTAATCCCGAATCACTGGCGCAAAATCCAGAATCCAAGACTGTCTTCAGTGGATTTCCTTACATAGGGTCATTCTTAAGTTTTGTCGACATTCATATCCAGTGAGTCTCCTCTAATTTATACTACCCAACAAAATGATGTTTGCCTTTTTTTAATTATGCTATTGTTCATGTCCAGTATTACAATTTGAAGCGATTCGTATTTGTTCCAACTCTACATTTTGAGATCGAAAGAGAAGAATACCTCGAGGTTTGGTTAAGCAATCTTTATATAAATGTTTAAACCCATTTCGAAACTTCTGATTGAAAGTGAGATACACAAATGGATTAATTGCACTGTAAGTAATTGTTAACCAAAGGATAAAGAAATTCAAATGAATATTTCCTATAGAAGGGTCACTTTTCAAAGGAGACTCTCCTTTAATTAAGCTTATTGACATTATGGTAAAGTATGGAAGCCAGCACAGCTCATACAGTACCACCACAGTAATCATCATCCGGGTAACTTTTTTTGCTGTTTTTATGGCCTCTGTCTGTCGCTCATTCTGATTGGCTCCTTCTCCTGGAACTTTACGTGCCCATAGTTTAAGGCAAATAATTGTGTATAAAATAACGATTGCAACGAGAGGGACAACAACGTTCACGACAAGACCAGTGAGGGAGAATTCCCTCCATTCATAGTACACTTCATCAACTGTTTTACAATAAACATAAGTCCCGTCATTTCTTAAGCCTGCTAGGGCAAGGAAATTTGCCGCCGCGGAAATAGCTGACCAAACCCATAGTAACAGAACTGTTTTCTTGAAATGTTGAGATAAAGGACAAACTTGGAAAGGTCGAGTAACGGCAAAAAAGCGGTCAACAGCAATGGCAACAAGGATCCAGCTAGAAAACGCAGGTAGAATAAAGAGGCTGGCCCTTAACAACTTGCAAGTAATAATTCCAATTATTCCTTCAAACCACTTGTCCTCAAAGAAATGTGTAGTATCATTCAATAACTCCAACGATGTTGTTAGGATATCTGCACATGCTTGGTTTACAATCAAATAATTCGTTGTGGTCTTCATAGAATTGTCTTTTCGTACAATATGAATGATCACTGAATTACCAAATAATGAAACCAGAAATACAATGACGTAACCGCCTGCCAATAGCTGCCATAGTAACTGTTGATGTGTTGTTGACATGTTATCTGAACATAAGCAAAACAATTCTTTGTTAAGCCAGCTGAAGCCTAGGCCAAACGTCGAACTTTTCTTGAGACGAACCAAACTTAGTGAGTTCATGAAAATTTCGACGTCTAGCTCAGTTAAGTTCGTCTGAATGAGTTTGGATCGTCCAACACGTTTTAAGACGGATATAACTTATGAAGATCATCTCTGGGACAAAAGTCGATCTTCATATGCCACGAACTCGAACTTAACTACTAAATTAAAAATTGTATCATAATGTGTATTTAGCCTCCTTCGGGAGAAAATCTTTTAAAATTGCTTTTTGGTTGATTCAGTTTTATTGGTTCGACGTCTGACCCAACAGACGATCTTAACTTAATTTAGGTCGACCCAAATTAGAGTTTGGTTCGCCTCATGAAAAGTTTGACGTTTGGCCTAGGCCTGATGTAAATGTAGCCCATTTGTCTGTGTTATACTCTGATTATCATGATCCTTTCTTTATTCTGCAGTATATATAGTCTTAAAAAGGCTATTTAAAGGCGCCTCGGAAAATTGTTTCGAGTGCATGAAAGAGCCTCATCAGTATTCAGAAATGTGCTGTTTTTCGGCCAGACAGTTGGTCACGTGATATAATTTGCAGAGCTAAACAATGTATAACTTTCAGAAATTTAAAAACCATGTTTCAATCAGCAAGTATTCCAAGTTTTAGACCAATGATGTACAATGGTGCGCAGGTTATAACCCCTGAGTGTAGTCAACCCCCAATGAAAGTACCAGTTTGAGGTCTAAAATATCGATCAAATCACAATGCTTACAGTTACTCGTTGTATGCATCAGAAGCGGGAGTACTACAATATAATGCATTATATTTTCTCTTCTTTCCTTCAATACATACACAATGAAAAGACCTTGCGCAATAATCAGTTAAATTCGAAAGCCATCTTTCAGTCCCCTTGTTTACTTATATGTAATCCCATTCTAATCATCAGGATTTCTATTATTATAAGATATTGTCATTTAAATGAACCACGCACCTTCAGGTGTTCGAAATTTCCCATTTTTAAGTAATATTATAAAAAACCGTTTTCCTAACATTCATTAAAAAGGTGTTAATTTTTTTCTTCACAATAATTATTCATACGCTTTTTACTATGAAAGTAATGAAAAAGTATTAATATAAATACTCTTATCAAGGCGGCAAAGGTATGGAACACTTAGGCCTTGACGATATTTCTTTAACCCTTCCAAACGATGTGGTCCGGTTTGTTTGGATGCACATAATTCATATCATAGTTGTTTGCTCAACGGAGACATACAGAGAAGAGCGTTTGATTTAGTTCGAAAGACCAAAACAAAAACCACTTTCCGCCGGATGGATTTGCAATTTCATTAATCATGGTTGAATTTGTTTTAATTTATAGAGTAACCTCGGGGCCTCGCGCTGCTCTTTAATGCGAAATTGTGTTAAACTTCTAGAAAATTCTCAGGAAAATCAGTCTTATTGAGCCTTTCAAAATGTTTAGACACAGAAGTTGCTCTCAGAGTTCTTTAACCAATCAACAAATGGTACCCTGATAGAGCGACAAGTCTCTCGGCGCCTTCTTTCTGATTTTTCTGGACCCGCCCTTTAAGACAGTGGCTCGCACACTTTGGAAGCATTTACGTTCAATTACCGATTTGTCAAAGTTCTGTGAAAAATCTAGCAAATGTTGACCTCTGAGAAAGCCGGAGTGGACCGTATTTATCCATGAATCTAGGCCAGAGACAGCTAATCGAAACTTCGTGATTCTGAATCTGCGTGTATGGACTAACAGTATTTCGAGTTTTCGGTCGATTTCGCCGAGAATGACTGACAACGAAGATAACTACAAAACGTAGCTCTCGAGTAAATTGAACTGAGCAGCATGAAATGTTGTTTTAATTTTACAGCTTGAATTGCATACTTTGTGCAACATTAAATCTCCAAGCAAACGATATATACTATATACATATACTGGCTACTGATTTTATGATCTCTAGGTTGACTTTAGCCTGCGAAAGCATCCGTTTCTCCTTCGCCCTTCGCCGCTGGGGACGTTTCCTCCTCGCGAAACGTCCCCAGCGGCGAAGAGCGAAGGAGAAACGGATGCTTTCGCAGGCTAGGTTGACTTCATATGGCTAAATTAACGCGTAATCAAGAAATTTCCAAAAGATTTATTTTTGTTTTGACAAGAAACCTAAACAGATCGAAGAATCGCGTCATAGAGTTAACCTTTTATAGTCCTCTCGATGAGTTAGTGAGGTGACTCCATCGCTTGTTTCTCTTCACGACTAAGACAGGTCTATGTTAGTCGACTCGTAGGTGATTAGAGAGTTGACATAGTTATAGACGTAAAATAGCGTAAAGCCAGGAAAAGCTGTAAAAGGTCTTAATCTTTTGGCCCTTCACAGCCATAGCGTCTTCTAATCTACTTTCTCCATCATGAAACTTTTTTAAAGTTTTCCACGCCCTTTGTTTATCTGGTACTTAATGATTTCATCAAAAATATAGTCAATACTTTAAGATAAAAATGAGTGAAAAGGACTTTTTTATTTAAAATGTCTTACCTTTCGTTTGACGATCAAGGCTGGTGTTTGTAAGCGATTGCATACTGAAACGTGTAACCCCAAGGTCCTTCTGGCCCTTTGGAAAAAAATTATTGAGTTAAAAATTAAAAACGCTCCTTTATCCTTTTTCTTTGCCCACCTGCATCTTGTTTGCCGACAGTTACAGAGGAAAACAAAAACATGATAATTAATTTTTCTTTTTTATTTCAGTCGCCGCTCGTGTGAATTAAAACAATTTGCTACGTCGCCTCGCATAATGGAAAAACCCAAATTTCTGCTTACATAAATTAACAATACTGAGAATACTGCCAAGTTTCATTTCTCTTTGAAAAAAACAATATCTGCAAGATCGGATATTTTAATAACTAAAAGGAGGAAAGGAAAACGAGAACGCGGAACGGGAAACGGAAAACGGGAAACTGAGCAAGGGAAAATGAGTACAAAACCTTTCTTAATCCCTTATCCCTAGGCTATCAGTAGCCCCACTGCCCCATTACCCATTTTCTATTTTGTTCCCACAGTATCTTGTTATGTTTTCCGTTTTCCCGTGCTCATTCTTCATTCGTTCTTCATTCCTTTCCTTGTATTAGACATCCTGCAAGATCCACCCTTGATAACATGCGACAAACTACAAAAGGCGCTACATAACATTTCCTAATAAGTAGACAGCAACAAAGACTAGACGAAATGGCTGATTCTAATTGGTTCACCTCACCTCATCTTATAAGACAAATAGCAGCTGTGTGTAGAGTTATAATAGGGACTTTTAGCACCGACGGTTTTCAGGACGGCTACGGGAACCGGAAATGAAGTCAGACTCTTTTGCGCGCGCGCCAGTGTCACCCTCGGTCTCTTACCGCCGTAGCGGCCTTCCCTAGTACGGCAAACCGAATAGTTTGACGTACTTGCGACTACGGGAGTTTTAGGTGAGTGTTCTTTAACCTGTCAATAGACTTTTTGCCTTATAATTTGAAAAAACAACTTCTTCTCCCTTTCTTCATAAAATTTAGGCCAGTTTTCTTCAGAATTGGTTTGATATTTTTGCTTTATTTACGCTTTTTTCACAGGTGTTGATGAGACATGTCGGTCGAAAAGCATCCCGAGTGAGCTTAATTTTTTTACGTGATTTTGCTTGCCCTTTCGGTTTTCGTTTTGATATAGAACGCTAATACTCTTTATCTAAATTATTTCTTAACGTTTGGACGAGGGCTTTTCTTTCAAGTTTTTTGCTATTGTTGTGTTTCAGTCACCTAACTATCTGGTTTTGTATCCGTGTCTCTCCTTAGTCACAGGAATTGTTTTGGTTGCTAAACTATTTCTATTTTCGCGGGCTTTTGGGCGGTTGGCTCCTTAAGTTGGCTCCTGGCATCCCAGTCCCCGCGCGATTTAGTTCGCCGTAGCCGTCCTCAAAACCGTCGGTGCTAAAAGTCCCTAATATGAAGTAGAAAGCGCACGACAGGTTTACAGCAACCTATGTACTCCTATTGGTCCTTAATTTAATGGGTCTTGAATTTCACGTTTTTTGCGATTGAAAAATATATCCTCGCGAAATTTAAACAGGCAAAATTTGTTGCCGCTGGTTAGAGACGGCGCAATGCTCCCAACAACACGCTTGGTTGTCCTGTGGGTGAGTGGGTGAGGAAACATAGTCACCCATTGTGTGACCCCTATTGACTTTCGTGACATTCGTCCACCGCTGGCTCAGACATGGCGAATAAATGTCCGCGCTATTTGATTATTCTCCTCCTGTTCTCTATGTTAGGATGTAGTGAAGGAGCTACGATAGTAATGCTTCCTTCTAATGGCAAAAGCCATTTTCTAGTATTTGGAAGACTTGCTGAGGTGCTAACAAATAGAGGATACAAGGTATAACTGTCAGTTTTGTCAGAAAAGAAACTTATCCTTACAAGTCGGTATGTCATCAGGGAATTGAACAGTACGTACAAATCTGAAAAACTCGTATGTTTTACATGTTTTATATGAATTTTTTCATTTCTTCCGCTTAAAATTTATTTTTGAAGAATTAATTAGTAAATATGCTTCATGTAAAGCGTGAAGCTGCAAGCGTGACGTTATGAACCTGGAGCAGAAATGTTTAAATGATGTATTGCATAGAGGATTTTAAAAATATAAGACTAAACATAAATACAAACAGTATCCTGCCGCTACCATGATGAAGTTTAGTAAACTCAACAGATCTTTCGACATTCAAATTTAAAAGTAGCCGTGGGTATACGTCCCGGGGTATACGTATGAGTGTTGAAATTAGGCAGGTACAAAACTCTGACTCGCAGTGTCACCTCATTTACATACGTACTTACCAGATAATGGCTGCGGTCACATCTGGGCTACTAACTATAATTAAGACGGGGATAACTATAGTTAGCTATTTCGGTAATGTGACCGCTTCTCTGTTTACTCTAACTATAGTTCGAAAATTTATGCCTTGGTGATCCAAAACAATACAGACTAAGCAGGGTTCGTGGGTGTAGTCTTGAGTTCACAATCAAACAACCAATCAGAATGTGACACTTCTTTTCGCATGTGCGAGATGAGCATATATAAATATGCAAAATAAAAACCAAGCGTGAAGTGAGGGGGAAACCAAAAACAACAACCAAAAAATTTACATAGGCTAATTCGAACTAACTGTTGTTAACTGCGTGGTGTGATCGCAATGTTGACCGAAAGCACTAACTACAGTAGGTATGACATCACATAACTTGACACTAACTCAAGTTAAGCTTTAGTTACGTTGTAGATGTGACTGCAGCCAATAGTTCCCATTGTTCAGATTGTTTTCCCTATATGTAAGTGAGTCAATCCGGTCCGAGTTTTGTACCTGCTCGCTGAAATTTGCATACTTGGCCGATTATACTGTCTTGTAAACTTAAAATAAATTTATAGCAGTGAATATTAACATTTTGACAGTGGTGTGGTTGGGCTGGTTGAGGACCTTCCGGCAGTAGGGGAGTCAGGGGAGAGCATCATGTTTACTTGTTCCTTAATTTAATTAATTCAAAGTTCTTTCCTTTTACCACGGTATGTTCCCCCCAAATATTAGACATCTCCTCTTTTCACTCTCTCCCCCTCTTTATCCTCTTTTCCCCCCAGAAATGCCTGATACTCAGCCTAAATTTTACCTGTTCACCAATATTCAATTCTGCAGTACTTAAAATATGCTGTTTGGTCAGGATGTGGTGTCCTATCAAACAGTCTTCATGAAATAAAGTGTGGTACAACTTTGATCCCCTTAGAGCTACTAAACTAACATTTGTTGAAAAGAGTTGTATTCTTTGCTTCCAGGTTCAAATACTTGTTGGAGACACTGAGAGTTATGCTGCAAGTCATAGATATGTCCGGATGTTCAAAACACCTGAAGTGTTTTTTCAGATCATGTTGACTCGCCGTGGGCCAAAGAAAGATCTTGATGTGATAACAGAGATGGCAAATGTTGCAGAGTTGACAGCCCTTTACTGTGAGGGTGTTTTAAATAACAAAGATATGTTAAACGAGATACAAAATGCTTCGCTCATCATCGGTGATGGATTATACATGTGCTCATCTTTGGTTGCTAGCAAATTCACCCTGCCACATGTAGTCATTCTCTTAGAAACTCTCAGCCTTCCCACAATGCATGCCTTTGGTGTACCTTTACCACCCTCTTTTGTCCCCCAGTTCAAGTCAACCTTAACAGATGAAATGACTGTTCTTCATCGAGTGAAAAACCTTTATCACTGGATTCTTGTCTACTGGGCATTTCATCATGGCATGGTTCCTCAATTTAATGATCTGAAGAAGCGGTATAAGGTTGCACCAAATAGAAGTACTTATGAAGTACTTGGCATGGTTGATTTGATCATATCACAGAAGCCCTTTATTCTAGAGTATCCAAGACCTCTCTTACCTAGTATGTACGTATGTGTTTTACTAATATATTGGGCTTTCAAATTTCCTTAAAGATATGATTTAGCCTCAAAGTTACCTTGAGCTTTATATGGAGTTCTCGAGGGGGCTACTGATCCCTGTCATTACCAGATAAATATGCAATCCGTACCATCACTTGAGCACCTATAAGGACTACCTACCTGGTATGTAGATTTGGAAAGAATTTTATTATTATTATCATCATCATCATCATCATCATCATCATTAATCCTGGAATCCTTTGTACGATTTTCGCCATAAACCTCTTCACAAAATGTTTAAAACCACAGATTACTAAGCATTTTGTAGCCTCCCATTCAGACTTTCTTAGAGACTGAAAAGTTTTGTTCTCTTTACATGTTAACGCTTGTAATCGGTAAAGATAAGAATACGGTCGGCATCCGAGTATCCTGCCTGGTAAGTGTTCCATGAGGGAGGGGAGAAATCGGCTGCGCGCGCAAGAACGCAAGGAGGCGCGCCTGGATTTCCCCTTCACAAACCTGTCACGCAGTCACGCAAGCAGGTACAGGGAATGGTAAGGGAGGGGGGTATGGGCCTGCTTTGTAGAAAATTACTTTGATTTCCTCAGAAATGCAATCATCGACATTCTGGGAATTCAATGATTCGTGACAATTTCATTGCGACATGGCGACTATATTTTAAGAAGGATGAAGTCTTTGAGTAAGACAGTGTGGAATCACTTGGGCCATAGTGTGCGAAATCATTTTTGGTCATTGGTCTTTAGTTCCTCTAGGTAATGGCAGACCTCCGGCCAACCTGCAGACGCCATTCAGGAGAGCTGCTCCATTGCAGCGTTGTTCAAAAACTAAACAAATGCCTAGTTAAGATATTAATTAACTTTCAAACTGTAACTGATAATTCATTATGTTTTAAAGCCACTCTTCTTCGCTTCTCCAGATACTAAAGTTGTTGGTCCACTTGTAACAGCACCTGCCAAGTCATTGCCTACCGAATTCGAAGAATTTATGGAGAATGCCGGGAAGGAGGGTGTCATTCTCGTATCGTTTGGAACAATATTGGGAAATGTTGAAGAGAAAAAGCTGGCGTTGCTGACAAATGCCCTGTCCAGAGTGCCTCAAAAGGTCTTATGGAAACTTCAAAAGGGTATTTTATGCGCTATGTAAAATCAGAGGGAAAAACCCTCGAGTATAATTTAACACTAATGGTCCAAAGCTTTTCGAGGAGAATGCAACAGATATTTTACGCGTCGTTTATTCCCCAAAAAACGAGTATCCAAATGTCATAACTGAATCGTTACAAGTTGCGTAGACTCGGTAATTAGGGACGTGGTGCCGTATCAAAAACTTTTGTGCGCAAATTATTGTTACGATCTTTCGCATCATCCGTGCAAGAAAACCGTTAGTAATGGTACGAGTTAGGTTTTTAAGCCAGCAGTTTTAGCTGTTGTTAAAATTTCGAAAGGTTCCTTTAGAAGCTTCTTTGAGAAGTATACGATTTTAGAATATTGCTCAAACACCCCTCACAAAATTCAACGTTAACACTAACTTCTCTTTTAGGGAGGGGAGTGCTAGATGGGCAGCTTAAGATTTCAATATACTGCTCACTCACCCCTCCCCTAACCCAACGTTAACACTAACTTCTCTTTTAGGGAAAAAAGTTGTGTGAGGGGAGTGCTAGATGGGCAGCATAAGATTTCGACATACTGCTCACTCACCCCTCCCCTAACCCAACTTTAACACTAGGTGGGTAGTTCATCAGAATCTTGTACTGATCACACCTTTCTTGTGATCTCACACATATTGCCATTGATATTTCCTTCTTCCTTCAAAGCATGTTTATTGGCCATATTTATGATTTTGTCTAACAAGAGAAAACACAGGTTTCATTAAGCGACAACGTTAAGGTGGCATCATGGTTACCGCAAAACGACATCCTCGGTCACAGCAACACCAGGCTCTTTATCAACCACGGCGGTGTACACGGTGTAATGGAGGCGGTTTTTCACGGCGTCCCTATGATCTGCGCGCCGTTCTTTGGGGATCAGTACGACAACGCGCACGCGGCAAAAGCAAAGGGATTTGCAGAGATTGTCGACTTGGACACAATTACAGCAGACCAGCTAGTGGATGTTATTGGCCGAGTTTTGGCAAACCAAAGGTAAGTAAGTAGTAATCTTCTGATGACATTATGGGATCTACTGCATCAACATTGTCAGTTAGGGTATACCGTATTTACTCGAATGGTTCTGGTGCGGTTATGGTGCGGCGTCTATGCGAGGGCGGCGTTAATCTCAAAATCAAATTACTTAAATCAGTGACAACAAGTACGGTAACTCGCTTGTAAGTATCATGCAAAACTGACGGATGCTTAAATTTCCAATGTCTTGTTGATACCAGAATAGTAAGTGTCTCTGATAGGTTACCGATTGATACCATAGTTGTTTTTTGGGGTAGTAGAAGAAGAATCCTTATCGGCTGTTCTAGAAATGCTGGGCCGAGTTGTTCAAAGCTGGGTTAAGATAACCCAGGGTTAGTGCAAAATTTGAATTCAGATTTGAAAGCTTAAAAAGGAATTCAGTTTTAATTCTTTTTGTCTACAAGTTGATGATTGGAAGCACTAAAAATAACAGAGAAAACTGTCCGAGAAAATGCTTTTGAACACAAGAAAAAGAAAGCTGGGTTATATCTAACCCCGGCTTAAGCGCTAATCGGCCTTCGAACAACTGGGCCCTGGAGTTCAAGTTTTATTGTTAGTCCCCACAAGTGTGATGTCTCTTATCCTTCTTTTTGACGCATTTATGACACACCATTCTTTCGTTCGTTCGTTCTCTTGCACGTTTTAGCTTCTCAGTCTTCTCCTATTTGCTTCCCTCTGTTATTCGTTCCTTCGTTTCATTGTACACTATTTTGCTTCTAATTTACAATGTATTAATTAACTGGCTAGTTAATATTTATTTATACGTTGTTTTATTTACCTCTCGAACTGTTGTTTACTTGTAGTTACCGTGAGTCCGCAGCTCGTCTGTCTAAGTTCATCAAGCTTTTACCTCGTTCTTCTCTGCAAGAAACCGCTGACTGGATAGAATACACACAGGCTCTGGGTGGTTTACAGCATCTCCGCACGCGGGGTCAGGATTTACCTTTCTACAAGCTTTACTTGCTTGACATCCTGTTCGTACTACTATTAATTTTTCTGTTCCTATTATTAAGTTTAAAATATTTTCTTACTAAATGTGTTGTTGGTATTGTTATGAGAACATCGGGAACCAAAAGAGAAAAGATCTCCCACAAGATGGATTAGTAATAATGAGTCAGTGTGACTGAAATAATGAAAATGTGTGTAAAGTAAGATATCCCGCATGCTATAATTGTACGAGAAAACGTTTGAGGAGGCACTCGGTGTCTTAAACTGGTTACAAAATCATAAAAAATCCCTTGAAAACTAGTTTAAGAAATATGCATGTAATTTAAAACCAGACGTATTTTATAGTGGAAATAAAATCGTAATACAAATATTGTGCCGCATAGGAAAGGACTCAGAGCTCAAATAGCGTGCGTATCAGGCGTCGAAGGAAAAAGGGAGAGGGGATTGGGACAGGAAATGGACCCTTTCCCTTTCCTAGCCTGAGTAAATAGCCGACATTTTGCTACTCGAGGTTAGGTTTAGGGCTAGGGTTCCCTTCATGCAGACATAAAATCCCCTCAGATACCATGCATTGTCTATTTGCCAACAACACTTTCCTTCCAAATGAGATGTTATTCTTTCCAAATCTCCCAGCCAGCAAAAATTTGCCTGAAGAACATATATTTCGAGGAACAGATCCATTGGGTGCCTCTGCAGTTTACCCTTTTTGCACCGGCCATTTACATGGCTATTGCTCTGCGGAAATAATTCATTTATGTCAGAGATAATTCTCTGTACCCCCGTAATCACCGAAAAATCCGGCAGCCAAAGCTCGGTGGAGACACAGCTGGATATTCGTTTGCTGGCCAATAACAATAACAGTCGGGCCGTTTGCTCCTTTCTGATTGGATGATAATCCCGTGGGACGAATTGGTGGACTGATTTCTCTATTTTATTTGAGGCCCAACGCTTCGCCCTGTGACCGGATTTAAAATGTAATGGTATGAGGAGAAGAAACCTGCTCTGGCTTTCAGCTTGCCTGTTTGGTGGTTTGGAAGTTGTGTGGGTGCCCTGTGGAGTCCTAAACCGATTAAAATACGTTAGAACTATTCTACCCTTATTTTTCCACTTTTTTTATCTTCTGGAAATCTACCTGTTAAAACAAAACTTCATCGTCCTGTGATTCCGCAAGAACGCATGATCAAAATAGACCAATTTCGATATATTAAAATTCATACTTAGCTACGAGGCTTGGCCATAAAAGAAAAGAAATGTATTATTCATTTCTGAACCTCAAGATTGATAACTAATATAATAAAATATTATTAATAAACATAATTTCTATCAATTTCTTTGGCTTTTAAAAACTGTCTGATGCTGAGATCCTTTATTTTCAGGTCGTTTTCTGCAAAGTCTTACTCAGTTTGAGCTTTTTTTTAAAACCAGACTCAGTCTGGTTACTTCACTATCTTAGAGATTATACATGAATTACTAAATTGTTCAAAGAAAAGTTGGTCTTCATCAGGAAACAGGTAAAAGCATATACCTATAGGTTTTCCACTTTATTAATGTATAAAGCAATGATTACATCAATTGCTACTGGAAACTGCGAAAGGTTTTATAGTAAGACAGAGATTACCATCTGCTCACAAATTGATGACAAAATTAAATGTGTCGTCTTTGCAGTTATGATCCCCAGTGTCTTCTAGAGTAACATTCATGTTACCACAACCTATGCAGGGGCACTATCAAAGGACCTCTATGGACGGAGAAAAACTTAGCTTTCACTTAACAAGTTTATCCCACCAGAAGCATCTCACGCGTCAAACCTATTTTACATAGTCAGGACCCACCTTGCATGATCCCACGAATCAAAAGAACTTTGGTGTCTTTATCACCTTGTCTTATTTGCATTATTCCGCTCTCTATAATTAATGTAATACAAGCAGACAAGTGCAGGATAAAACTGTCCCTTTATAAGTAAGGTTTGTTTGCCGTAGCCTGTGCCTCCCTCGAAACTAAAACCTCTGGTTAAGCCCGTCTGCGAGCCAGAGCCGAAATCTTTGTACGTTCTGGGCCTCCGTGTACCAGGACATAACTACCCGCTATGGTCGGCCTGTTGAAAAAGCCACTGTCGATTTGCCATCAGGTTTAAAGGAAATTCGAAACACACTACGTTTAATCCGCTGGGAGCCCAAACAAAGGATCTCGGAGAACCTTCGCAGACGTTGCTCATGCCAGCGGCCGACGTCAGATTACATACGCGACGCAGGCTAGTCTGCAGTCAGAGGTAAGCTTCAAGCACTTAGCCCTCATTTTCTCGCCCCTAGTAAAGATAAGTCCTTGTACATTTGTTTTGACCACCTTCCTACAATAATTTGCTTTGCAAGCTAAGAAGTTTAATTAAAAACAGTTCTCAAAAAGTTTACAACTTAATAAAAATCACTGTAACAGTCTAATTGATAGCTATATAAAGCTTTAAAGTGTTCTCTTTTTAGCTTGTCTTCTCTTTTGCTACTGGTGCTAACAAATGATTAATAACTGCCTTTAACAAGAACCTGACAGCAAGCACTGTTAAAAACAAGATCAAAAATGCCAGCAATAAAATATCCAGAAGATACAACTGATAAAATGGCAGGTCCAGTCCTCGAGGTCTGAGGAACGGTAAGCCACCCAGAGCTAGCGTGTACTCTATCCAGTCAGCGGCTTCTTTTACAGGTGGGCGCGGCAGGAGCTTAACTGAGTTGGATATTCCTTTCGCTATCTCGCGATAACTAAAAGAAACGATAGTAGCAAAAAGACGTCACATATCGCTATCCGATTGTAAAGATCCCATCACGAGTCCTTCTCTAACAACGTCAACTTGAATTGTTTAATGTTTTTTGAATGATTCAGTATGATATACTGGATTTACCGTGGTATGGGTTTGCTTACGAAGACTGAGCAATGCAGCAATGCAATCATGGTGTGTTCCAGCCTGAGTGGCAAGTGCCATAAATATTAAAAGCTAAATCACTGAATATTGCAATTCTAGAGGTTTGATTGGCTGAGCCATTAATAAATTATGGTATATGGATCATGCTCTACAATTATGGTAAGTGTACGAGTCACCTGAACTGAATCTTCTTACACGGAGAGGCCGAAAAAAAAAACTGTTATAGAAAATGCAATTTTTCGGACAACAGTAAGAGAGCCACAGGGTAAAAGATTTACCATGAGTGAGGATTCTATGAACGGACCTCGCAATCAAAATACACGAAATTGCATGAAAATACCAAGAAAACATATTTACCATCTTATATCCAAGGCGCGCTCGTGCAACAGTTGTTGACTACATGTATCGGTTTTTGACCAAGCGTGAGATAAAGATGGCTGGACTTTGATCGCGTTTTTATTTTTGCGTTTTTATCTGTCTCGGTCAATTAAAACGCAAAAAAGAACGAGGCCAATATTCAGTCATCTTGACCGAGACAAACTTGGTCGATAAGGGATTTATTATATGGCCAAAAAGAGAACTTTTACTGGCGAGACCAACGCGGGAAATCCCGTGCGGACAAGATGCGCTCGGGTAGCCAACCAGAATGCAGGTTTCGCTTCATCTCGCGGATTCAGCCATATAATAAAAAGGTGTGCCCAAAGTACTTACCTGGGGTCGCTTAACACCTTTTGTATCAAACTAACGAAGTCTTCTGACGACATAGACCACACGTTTACAACCTCCGCAATTCCTGACTGTTTCATAGTGTTAGCATTGTAAAATTGATCTCCGAAAAAAGGAGCAAGAATCATTGGCACTCCGTGGTAGGTTGATTCCAGGATACCATTAATTCCTGCGTGGCCTATAAATAGACGAGTCTTCGGATGACCGAGAAGGTCATTCTGTGGTAACCATGACATCAGTTTGACATTGTCACTCACTGACACCTGTAGCTTGCCTGTTGAGAAAAAAATATGTACAGTTACTGGGTAACTTAATAGTGATCAGATAGTACGCTTCTGCAGCTGTGACATGTGAGTAGCATTTGATTTACCTCTGCTAATGGCGCTTTTTTCTGAAATCGCTGCACGCAAGGCAAGATGGGGGGCGCATTGCCCACCCCACCCCACTCCCTTACGCTAGCGCATAATAATTCCCTCGCGGATTTTATTTTCATACACGCGCTCGACGATCTCTAAATAGCCTACGCAGTTGGTGGGATTATTATGTTCTAGATACTTTCTTGGAGGCGGTCCGCCGTGCAAAGCGAGTCGCGAAGCTACGGGGTATTTGCTCTCAACCTTCATTCTACTTCGCCGTCAAAAATCCACAGCACCCGCCCTCTAATCCCGCTAATCTCTTCTCTATAAAGAGAAAATAGAAGGTCTGTAACCAGGCTAGTTAACTGTAATTACTCTTCCTTGCCTGAATGAGGATATTCGTCGGTGTGTTTATGAACATACCTTCTAGCTTCATTTTCCAGATAACCTTTTGTGGAAGCTTAGAGAAAGCGTCAGCCATTCTTTGCAAGAGTGATTCATTTAATTCTGCAATGTCTCCCAAAATGCTACCAAATGAAACTAAGATAATATCTTCGTCACCACCTTTTCCTATGAATTCCTCCAGCTCTTTTGGTAGAGGCTTAGCTGGACTGGGAAGGAGTGGACCAACAACACGAGTGTCTATAATGAAACAGCACAGGGTATTATCACCATGAGATCGAACATGGGACTGCAATGTTGTGGAAAACAGTTGGACTCCCAGAAATCAAGGCCCAGTGAAAATTACCAGTTCAGCTCAACGCAACGAGCTGGTGAACACCGTGATGGTGTTGAAAATGTATGAATAAAATTTTCAAGGACCTCCGTGACACAACCTGTTTCAATTAACGGCAAAAATTGGCTCAGATCGATCAAATGAGCGCCATTTAGACGTTCTCAAAGTCAAAGACGAGTCCAGCGGCGGAAGGTAGAACTTAGCCCTCTCTATTTGGTGCTTTGCCTTCGAGTTTCGTTATTTGCTTTCATGTTTAGCGCTCTCTACTCAGATTTCGCAGCTCTACTTGCAGAGAATTCTGAGCGACATTCATAAGTGACGCATGTTTTGTTGAAGACGGCACAAAATTAGGTTCTCGACTTATAACTAAATTGCGATTCTTAAACTGTGGTGTACAGTAATGTGAAAAGAAATGAGAAATAAAAACGACTTACTTATTCTTAAACTGTGGAGTAGAGTAATGTGAAAAGAAATGAGAAAAAAACCGACTTACTTGGATGGACAGGCCTGGGATGCTCTAATCCAAACGGCATCTGACCGATAATCAGATCAGCTCTTCCGAGTGTTTCCTGGATGCTTTTGTTGGGTGTGATGTTGTATTTTGTTTTAATACTGCCATAAAGAGGGCAAAAATCTTGCAAGTAATACCAATACAGTAATATCCATTGTAGTACATTTCTGCCTCTGTCAATGATATTCGACATTCTATTATCATTGTTGCTTATTTGAGGTATATAGGCTAGCGGAGCAGGCACACCAACTGCAAACGAAGATGGTGTGGACAAAGTGCCTGGAGATATTAAAACAAGTGGTACTGATAATTTGTCCGCTACTAACCCTGAGCAGAGATACAACAGTTCACCGACAACGAGATCGGCATCATTAGTTTCCTTCATTAGCT
The DNA here is from genome assembly GCA_038088405.1 of Porites divaricata. NCBI lineage: Eukaryota > Metazoa > Cnidaria > Anthozoa > Scleractinia > Poritidae > Porites > Porites divaricata. The sequence continues at coordinate 17,124,895 of JBBMOI010000003.1, forward strand.
CCACGTCACTAAGCATTTGATCGCAATAAGATGACTGGACGGTGAAAAGAATGTTAAATTGCTCTCTTGCACTCAACGGCGTGTTCTGCTTTCCTGAAGTGATCGTAGAAAAGGTCTTGTTGTCGTTAAAGAAGCGTACTTGTGGATTGTTTGAGGCATATTTAGCCGTTGTTCCCACAAATAGAATAACCTGTCAAGACGATGATAATACATTAAGTAACCTCATTGCAATGCACGTCACCTGGGTTTGTTGCAGGCTATAGCTATCCCTCGACTCAAGGGGTTCAAGGCCTGGGTCAAAGGTGTGGTCGGAGCACATGATTGATCGGCAATATCTCTCGCTAGGAAACTTAGAGCAAGATGAATTTTTCTCCAAAAGTAAATTTTGAGGTCTTCTTGTGCCTTAACGTTTAATTATGCTCATGTGACATGTCACGCGACCAAAAATTGAAAATGAAGGAAATTGGCAAATTGGCGGTGCATTTACTTTGTTTGGTTAAATAAACTGGCTTTTCTGATAGGGGGTAAACATGCCTAACTTCTACGTTTGAAATGAATGTACGCAAAGTTCATACTAATCAAAGTTTTAAATAATTCAAGATTGTATTTGGGCATTTAAAATGTTTTCCCCAATAATTTATTTTATTGAACATCCCAAACGTGAAGTGTTAGAAATTCCTTAATATGAATGAGAAAAATGCTGTGGCTTGATTTCTCTTCTTAAACCCGCCACCAATTTGTCAATTATTTAAGATTTTTTGAAAAATGGTCACGTGACACATCACGTGACCTATTAACACAATATTTATCCTTTAAAATGTTAAGAACGATGAGTTTTTTATGTGTGCCAAAGTTTGATTCCGTTGCATAATCTGTGCCGAAGTTTATATAGCCAGTAAATCATTTTCTACAGGTAAACCCATTACACCCAGGCCTTAAACAACTTGAGGAAGAAGTCATTCCTTATCCCAAAATACTTGTGGCCCCTTGTAGCTATTAAACTGGCCAGGCTTCAAAGAAGACTAAGACAAGTCCCTCACTTTCCTCGGGGATAGTAGGGCGAGCAAAATAGCAGGATTTACTCTCTCCCCTCGTCGTATCACCGTGTTCCTCACGGGTAGCAGTTTTAACGCGCGCTTGCGTGTTTTTCTCACCCTACTGTCCCTAAAGAAAATGAAGAGCGACTTATAGTATAGCTTCAGATTCAATGGGCAAACAATTTTTTCCGCAAAGTTATAAGAAATTGGATTTAAAATAGAAGTTGCATTGTCTTTTTATGGAATAGGCCTTGTCAAGGTGATTAGCTGGTTTTGCGGCACTGCACATGCATAACAGGATGGTGGCGGTGAAAATAGCTTCTGCAGAAACATTATTAATGTGAAGTCGATCAAAAAGAAACGTTAAGTGAATTTTCGATTGTGGTTCTATTTTGGTCAAGATGAGTTTTAATGTTTTGAGAATGTGCATAACGGTAGCGGTATGAGTGTGGCTTACTCCAAATTCACCGAGGCTACGGTGGTGCCGACGCAAGCTGAATCACTATTAACTGGCGTCTAAGCTCCATCTTCATCACTTTGCGTCCTACAGAGTAATTGCGATATCTCGAGGTAAATTTCCTAAACTCGTACTTTTCAATGCCATCTTCCACTTTCCACGTAGAGCCATTTTCGCTCAAAAATCGGAAGGAAAAAGGCTGAAACTCCACGCCAGCGGCCAGTTTTCGGTTGAACGTAAGGTAAAAACCAAAGATATTAAAAGGCTTTTTCTAGGTACGTTCGTGGATAAGCGATAGAATAAACCCAAATTCTGTGTAAAAAAAAAGCATCATGGAAAAATTCGCGCCTATACCAGCTGTGGGTTACACACAGCTAATCATACATATAATCGCCAAAGGCGCCTAAATAACCGTATTAGTCAGCATTGAGCCGCGAAAACGAGCTGAATGACTCCCTCTTTTTATTACATTTTACCATTGTCTTAACTTATTTCAACAGCTTACCGAGTTTCAACGAAACTCTGTCGTTCTTTTACAAGATGGCCACCTCCTCGCGATGACAGTTACGGGAAAATAGGTCGAAATACTTTACTGTTTTCATTTCAAAATGTATTCAAAGATTTGAAGTTAATAGCTTATCTAGATTATAAACCAGGATTATAAACGGGCAATTGCTGATCTCTGCTCCCGGGTAGGGCCATGTATACTGGACAATCGGGGGTGGAAGCGGAATCATGAATCATACTTACAAAATATGTAAGAATCTTGAATCTTTGTTTTAAAAACTTGGGAATCATGAATCTTTGCACTTCGGACCGGGAATCATGAATAATGAGACTCAGAGAAAAGCTCAACAAAATACACGTAGAAATTAGTTGCGTTCGATACAGGAAATGCAGGATATGGCGTTTCCGAGAGTCCAATTTTCCAAAATTTTCCCGGGGGAGCATGCCCCCGGCCCCCCCCTATATAATTTGTGGAATCGGGCCTGATAGTCTGATATTGGCCGCCGTGACGTCATGTGAAAACACTCTATACTCGAGTCTGGATGAAGTAGAAGTTTGAATTCCAAAGAAACTATGCAAAACGACACTAAGCTGCCACTGAGAAAATCATTTAGTCAATAAGTGATCAATAGTCTTCGTGAATAATGAATCTGGAAGAAAATTCTTGTAGGAATCATGAATCATCGAGGCAAAAACGGCAGGAATCATGAATATCAAGATTCAAATGATTCCGCTTCTACCCCCGATGGACAACAGTTTTATTGTTTTCAATGTACCAAAACCGAGAGAGTGTCTTCTCTCTTTCAATCAGTGAATAGTTTCGATGCCGAGCTATGCCGGTTACAACCACTAAGTCTTTTTGGACTGCTTCTTAATATGTACAGTCTCTCGACTGCTAGGATTATTATAAATATGTGTGTAATTGTCATGCAACGTAGACTCTGTAGACTGTAGCATTTCTTGGCTGTACTCAGAATAACAATATCCCTTCATCACGCTTCACGGAATAGTGCCATAAACTGCATTAAAGTCCTTTAGCTTATATGCTAGTTAACAACAACAAAGGCTTGACCAAATAACAATCGTGCTGTTACTGAAAATTTTGCACTCTTATTTGCATACCTCATGGCCCCTATCTGACAGTTCTTGTCCCAGTTTGTTTAGAATCATATAATGGCTTCGTCCAAACATGGGAAACATGACAAATTTTGCAGCAAAGCATCCTGAAACAAGCAAGAACAACAGAGCTGTTCCCAAAGCCGCCATGATTGTTCTCAGTGTCCAGCTAAGAACTCCTGAAAGGGAGCCTTAAATAAATATTAGGCCATTGTGCTTCCTCGCATGCGCATATCAATTACATCTGTTTCTGTCACGTACGTAATCTCAAGTTAGCGTAAGTAACAGGCCTTCCTTAGGGGTTAGGGGAAAGGAGATTTTTAGGGGACAAAGCGGGGAGGGGGAAAAAGAAAAGAAAAGTTTCTCTCTCTCTCTTCGCTGTCTTCCCTTTTTGCCTCTCTCTTCTCCGTTTACCCCCAGAAACCTATGGTACACATTCAGGACCCACACACCAAAACAACTTTGGTTGTCAGTTGAACCTCTATCAAGCGTCAAAGTCCCGAAACCGTTGTAGGAAAGAATTGTAAATTAAACCTCTTGTGAGCAGCCACCTCTATCAAGTGACCGCCGCCATCTTTTGACCATCCCGACGACAGTTCTCCTATTGCTGTCACCTCCGATGTTGGTAAACGAAATTGGGAGTTTCTGTGCACGCTTAAGACACATTTTTTAAAACTAGCCTTTTATTTGAGGGGGCCGTCAATCATTTGCTACACTTAGCTCAGTTTTATTGAAAAAATATAGTGAAGGAAAAAACAGTCCGACATTAGCCTGTGATCAGGCTCCATAGTGGGGGGAAAAAGGCAAAAAACGGGGTGAAGCAACAAAAAAATCGGAGAGCAAAGCGAGCCGAGAAGTGGATTTTCCCTTCCCCAGATTCCCGCTCGGCTCCCTTCGCTTGCCGATTTTGTTTCGGCTTTTTTCCAAACTCTTTCCCATAAAAAAAACCCTTTATTTTAAGAGGGTGACACCTATTACTTTGAAGTATTCTCCCTAGTGGTCCTCTGTATTTAACGTCTCCAACTGAAGACGGGACCGCCATTTTACGTGGTCATCCGAGCCACGCGAAGGTCTCGCCGCTTGCACTGCAAAGGGAGTGACTTCACTTCTCAGTTATTTTAAGACCCTGAGTATCGGTCCGGCCCCGGGAATCGAACCCGCGACCTCCCGCTCTGCAGTCGACACGCTCTACCGACTGAGCTAACACTGCCACGGTAATTGCCATCCCATAGTGATGGGAAAATCAGGGTTCTCTCTCTTGTTCGAGAGAGCCCAGGGAACAAGTTTGCCTTTTTTCACGAACTGCAGAGCTTGCAGGCCCCAAGCTATGACTTATAATAGCTACTGTAATACAATCAGACAGGTGCAAGATGAAAATTTTCCTGAATAAGCAAGTTTTATCTTCCAGGGTAAGTTTTATGCACTGACTTATGCCTCATCTCTTTGCCTTAGTCAAGATGAATCATTTTTGTTTTGACCACACTAAAAAATGTTCTCTTTTTAGCTAGCTTTCTCTTTTGCAGCGGGTGCCAACAAAAGATTAACTGCCTTTAACAAGAATCTGAGAGCAAACACTGTTAAAATCAAGATCAAAAATGCCAACAATAAAATATCCAGAAGATACAGCTGATAAAATGGCAGGTCCAGTCCTCGAGGTCTGAGGAACGGTAAGCCACCCAGAGCTAGCGTGTACTCCACCCAGTCAGCGGCTTCTTTTACAGGTGGGCGCGGCAGGAGCTTAACCGAGTTGGATATTCCTTTTGCCATCTTGCGATAACTAAAAGAAAAGATAATAGTTAAAGCGCTGGCCGATTGCAAAGCCCCATCGCTATCACTCACCCATAGCCACAACTGCCTGCTAGATTTGCTTTCATTCTTGTCTTATAAATTCCCATCGACGAACTGAGGATGTTCACAATTCGAGATAATTATCCCTATTCCATTTTTCTATTACCGTTACAATCCTTGGTTCCGAACCGTGAAACATATGCCGCGATGAGCTTTATACTTGCAATTTTGTTCAACATTTTATACCTGACCCTGATACTAGAAATAAATGGAGGGGAGGGGAGGGTCCTGAGATACATACCATCTACATGGGAAAACCGGCGAAATCACGTTTCGAGTCATTCTGTTAGGGAAGTTTCAGAAAAAATGGGTGGTCATTTGAGGCGGTAAATTTTTTTTTACTCCTCAGCTGCTTTAGATATACTTTGGACCGGGTCCTTCTCTTACAACGTCAAATCTAATTGTTTAATGTTTATGCAGGAGATTGCCACTCGGATGGTTTCAGTGTAGGTCACCGGACTATCGGCCGATCAATCCACTCTCCTACTGCTGCTACTGCTGCTGCTACACAGTACTGTTAAAACAACTACTGGGTGATCGATTTATTTTAATCATTATTATTATTATTATTATTAGTAGTAGTAGTAGTTAATTGTAGTAATATTATGAATGCGGTTTTCTCAAAGCAATTAGCGGAGTGTTAAAGACTTTTACTTCGGCAAATGTGTCACGATCGTTTTCTTCCATTCGATCTTTTTTCAAGTACTAATGGCAAATTCTGCCTTTAAAAAGTCGGCAACAAGAACACGTACCCCGGTATAAACTTAATTTAATTTAATGCTCTACATAGTACAAATATGGGAAGTGTACGCGTCAGCTGAGCTAAAACGTTTTTCATGGAGAAGCCAATGGTGTCCGAAAGAAGTTGTTGTCGTTCTAAGACTGCTAGAAAATGTAATTTTTCCAGACAAAACAACGAGAGCCGCAGAGTAGAAGGCATGCCATGAGTGCCGAAGGTCCTATGAAAATACGTCGAAAAAAAATATGAAATGACATGAAAGTATCGAGCATGAAATCTACCATAAGGTGCGCTCGTGCAACAATTGTTAACTAGTATATACGATGTGCCCAAAGTACTCACCTGGGGTCGCTTAACACCTTTCGTATCAAACTAACGAACTCTTCTGATGACATGGACCACAAGTTTACAACCTCCCCAACTCCTGACTGTTTCATAGTGTTAGCGTTATAAAACTGATCTCCGAAAAAAGGGGTAAGAATCATTGGCACTCCGTGGTAGGTTGATTCTAGGATACCATTAAGTCCTGCGTGGCATATAAATAAACGAGTCTTCGGATGACCGAGAATGTCATTCTGTGGTAACCATGACATCAGTTTGACATTGTCACTCACTGACACCTGTAGCTTGCCTGTTAAGAAAAATAAATGTGTGCAATTACTAGGTTACTTTACAGCGATCAGATAGTATCTGCAGCTGTGACACGTGAGAAGCATTTGATGTACATTTGCTAATGGTCCTGATGAGGTTTTCCTCTGGTTGGCGCTTTGCTTCGCTTTAACGTTTTCAACGAAGGGCGCTCTGCTAAGACCAACAGCATTCCTCCTAATAGACAAACGCTTGTCTGTAAACAGGCTTTCTAATTTGTACCCAGATCTCCAAGGTGACATTTCAAACCTGCAGACGGACACCTTTAAGATCTGAGTACAAGATTACACGATTTTTGGTGGACCGTAGCGGTAAGAATTGTAGCTTTACGCCAGGAACAACGCTCGGCTTAGACCGCTCGCCAATATTTTCTTTTCGCCTTTTTCCTTGAACCTGTTTTGTTTACAGGATAGCCAAAGAAAACTTATATGATTGAGAAGAATGTGATAAATGACATGTCACCAGTGGAACAAAGAAACAAATTCATTAGTCCATGAGTCCCCGACAGGAATCCCGGGCAAACACTTGGGCGTTGTATCCGCTATGCTACGGTGGGACTCTCCATCTAACTTGCAGCTTCACATGTGACACACGTCCTCAAACCACACAAGATCAGCAATGTAGAAAGCATACAGTACACTCTCCACAATGCTGATCGATCCTCGCACTTTGTCCCACAATCATGACATGATAATTTATCACATTTTTCTCATTCACAGCCGAATTACCGATCGTCATGTATCATCGCAGACTACGACTCTGGGCAATCGCGTTTATCGAGGACAGAAAAAAAAAGACACGGACATTACTCCTTCAATTCCTCCTTATTGTCCTTACTCGTTAAGAGGATAAGGTCGTAGAGGTTCGAGTTTACGCGTGAGTTTGGAACGTTGTGTTGTGGAATTGCTCTATGGGACTTTCCTAGGGAGGAATTTTGGCCCAGTTTCCCGCGAAGCCTTGTAATATATATAGCAAATAAAAAAGCGATAGTACTCCGAAAACGGGTTCTAGGTGCAATTTGACGACCAAGTCTCACGCTCAAACTCTGACTTCTAGCTGAAACGTTAACCCTCCTGGCCATGATCTTTTATAATGTTCTGCATAAGCTGATGGCAGGGAGAAGTTCTTGAATCTCATACTTCGCAAACGAGTCTGCGGTCAAATATATTTCAATTTGTTTATAAAGACATGTTAGAAATGGAAGCTAATAGGTTAATCCGCTGATTAATGTAATAACCGTTCCTTGCATGCATGAGGATAATCCTTTCAATGAACTTACCTTCTAACTTCACTTTCCAGATAATCTTTTGAGGAAGCTTGGAGAAAGCGTCAGCCATTCCTTGCAAGAGTGATTCATTTAGTCCCGCAGCATCACCCAAAACACTACCAAATGACACCACGATAACACCTTCGTCACCAGCTTTTGCTACAAATTCTTCCAGTTCTTTGGGTAAAGGCTTAGCTGGACTGGGAAGGAATGGACCAACAACCAGAGTGTCTATAATGAAACGCCAAACAACATGTTAATGGAAAATAAATTTTATAATAACCATGTGATCAAACACGCGGCTGTGATGCTGTGGGACACAATTGGACTCCTAGACCTCAAGATCACCACCTCCAGAATGTTGCTAAAACGGGGAACGGGGAACGGGGAACGGGGAACGGGGAACGGAGAACGAGCACGGGGAAAGAGAAAATGAAGAATGAGTACAAAACCTCACTTAATTCCTAGCCCTATAAGTAACTTCATTACCCATTCTATGTTTTATTTTGTTTTCATTGTTTTTATTTTTCCTTTTCCCGTGTTCGTTCCCCGTTACTCGTTCCTCCTTTTAGTAACATAGCCACTGAGAACTGCGCCTCTACTGTGATTATCTATAACATGCCAAAAGAGAATAAAGGAATAAGAGCGGGTCCAAAAATACCTGGAGACGAATTACCTGTGGGAAAGGGCCTGTATGAGGGATGCCCTCTCCTCCCCCTTTATCCTTTCTTGACATGCGTAAATAAAATCTACAAGAACCCCCAAGAAACTGAACAAAATGTTTTACTTAACCGCAAAAAAACGGCTCAGATCAATCCTCTGAGCGCCATTTAGACGTTCTGAAACTCCTTGCTGTTACAGAAGTCCACGCGGCGAGAAGGATGAGCATACAGTCTTCTCTTTCGCGCTTTGCTCTCCATTATCTTCCTTCACATTCATTTTTCGCGCTCTCTCGTAAGATTTCGATGGCACCAAATAGAGCGTAGACTTATATCGCCGGGCTACTTGTTATAATGACTTTCTGTACGATGAACTTCAAAGTACTTGCAACGACTTCCCATTCTTAAGCTGTCGCGTTTAAAAGGGAACTGAAGTTAAAAGACTTACTTGGATGGACAGGCCTGGGATGCTCTAATCCAAACGGCATCTGACCGATAATCAGATCAGCTCTTCCAAGTGTTTCCTGGATGCTTTTGTTAGGTGTGATGTTGTATTTTGCTTTGACCTTGCCATAAAGTGGGCATAAATCTTGCAAGTAATACCAAAACATAGATATCCATTGCAGTATATTCTTGCCTCTGTCAATGATATTCGACATCTTATTTGCATCGTTGTTAATTTGAGGTATGTAGGCGAGCGGAGCGGGCAGACCAAGTGCAAACGTATATGGTGTGGACAAAGTGGCTGCAGATATTAGAACATGTGGCACTGATAATTTGTCTGCGACCAAAGCTGAACAGAGATACCACAGTTCACCGACAACAAGGTCCGCATCATTAGTTTCCTTCATTAGCTCCACGTGGCTCAGCATTTCATCACAATAAGATAACTGAGCGGCTAAAAGAACGGAAAACTCCTCTCTTAAACTTAATGGCGTCTTCCGCTTCCCTGACGCAGGTGTATGCACCGAAAAGGTCTGGCTGTCGTTGAAAAAGCGTACGTATGGATTGTTTGTGGCATATTTAGCCGTTGTTCCTACAAATATAATAACCTGTAAAGATGAAGATAAGACAATAAGAAGCCTTATTATATAGCTGAATCCGCGAGCGGGCAAGATGAAGTGAATCCTGTGTTGTGATTGGCTACCCGGGGATTTCCCGCCTTTGTCCCGTAAGAAAACGTTTTCCATTTTGGCCATATAATAAATCCCTTACTGACCAAGCTTGTTCCGTCAAGATGGCTGTATTTTGGCTTCTTTTTTTTTTGGCCAATTTTCAGCTATCTTGTCCTCACGCTTGGTCAATAACGCAAATTTATTGCAATATACTTCGTCTTGGATTTTTACGGGCTATCCCGCGAGGGTAATCATTATTTATCCCTGAACACTTGCAGTAATTAAACCGATAAACTGTTTAGGCCCCAGTAAGCTACGAGAAGTCCCTTATCTTCCTTTCTTTTTATAGAATGGGCGTTGTCTCTATGTACGTCCACCTCAGGGATTGAAATTCTTCTTGTATGGTCTTGCATTATTTTTATACAGTTCTTAAAGTGGTTTGCTGGTTTGCATTGCGCAACTGTCACCGAGAATAACAAGACAGAAGCCGTAAAAAGGGAGCTTCTGCAGAAAGATTATAGGAAACGGCGCATATTGAAATAAGTCTACTTTGGAGCGTTAAGTAAAAGCAAAGGTATGAAAAGGCATTTTTCTGGTACGTAGGTGGATTAATAATAAAATCATATTCCGAGCGATATCACAAGCATCATGGAAAAAACCGCTCCTTTTTGTCCAGTTTTGGGCTGGGCACGGTTACTTCCAAAGGCGCCTAAAAATAGCGCTATTTGTCAGCACTGTACCGTGAAAACGAGCAAAGTGACCCCCTTTTTTTAATTACGTTTTATTATCTTATATACTTGTTACAACAGTGTACCAAGTTTCATCTAAAATCTGAGACGGTTTCTTTTACTAGGAATCGCTTTGAACACTGACTAAACTGTGTGGACAGTTTCCGGGCTGTCCCCTTTTTCCCGCATAAAGATCGTCGGTAACGATCGAGCGCTTTCTATCGATCACCATGTAACAAGATGGCTGTCCGTTAAAGTGAGCGTTCACGATGATCTTATTGAAAAAAAGGGGAGTGTCAACAATCTATGAACTGAGAAGAAGCAAGGCGAACAGGAAAAAACGCTAGTTGAACTAACAACTGCACTACATGATGATGGTGTTGAACATTACAACATTTTACTCGACACATCCCCCAAAACAGAAAATCGGAAATAGATATGGAGCAATTTTTCTGAACACTCCTTCTGATCATGATCGCCTGTCAGTTCACGATATCCAGTGAGCACACACAATGAACGAAGTTGCGGGTTGGGTGGCCTCGAGTTGGTGTCTTTGTTCACAGGAATGCAGCAGGAATGGCCTAAAAAAGAGAGGGTGAAGAAGGGAAACCACGGATACTACCTAAACTGGTACCGCAGGGATTAAGGAAAAAACCAAACCTCCAAAAGCCTTACCCTAACGGAACAAAGATAGAAAACGAGTGTCTTGCAAGTGTTGAAGACTTCAACAATTTTGAGCAGTGGCTACTAGGAAAATCCAGCATTACTGTACACACAGACCATCAATCAATCTTCCAGAAGGACCTTGCGTCGGCGCCAAAACGACTGCAGAAAATGATGCTTTTCCTACAGCGTTACAGTTTCACTGTCGTTTACGAAAGAGGTTTTTCGTTACACTTAGCGGATAACCTTTCCAAGACTCCACGCTAGGACAGAGCCGCAGTTCCTCCCGTACCTTATACCTTCCAAGTCTTCCGTCTGCACCTTACTCACCTGGATCCTAGCTCAGCGGCTCAAGCAAACTCCACTCGTGAACAGCTACGCAGAGCCACCGCTTCCTGCCAAGACAAAGGCCGCCAACTGACCAGCAAATACCCCCAGTAGTTCAAGCACTTTGGCACTTTAGTGATGAACTTAGCACATGGTCTACTTCTCAAGTCTTCCCGAGCCATTGCTCCTGCCTTTTTAACGCCCAGCATACTGAGCAAAATCCACCAGTCCCATAGAGGAGCCAAATACTGCCTCCGATTTTCAAGAGACGCAGTTTTTTTGACCAAGTATATCTAAAGACATAGAGGCAGTTTGTCAGGCATGCCCAATAAGGAATGCAAGCGGCATTGGAACCTATGCTCTTGCTCCTCACCCCGACGCAGCCTTGGCAGTTTGATTCGAAAGCTATCTTCGAGCTGGACCATAAGCATGAACAAGCAGTACTTAATTACTGTGGACCCTTACCTGATTACAGTTATTTCTACGAATTAGAGCCTGTGATAAACCCTCAGTCACCACCATCATAAATCTCACCAAAGGCCATTTCGCTCGCTATGGCATACCACTGCGCTGCCTCACGGACAACGGTCCCCAGTTAATCTCGAATGAGTATAAAGCATTTATAGTGCTAAAACGTATGGTTTTGAACACGTCACCTCATCGCCCCACTGGTCTTGCAGTAACAGTAAAGCCGAGGCAGCTGCCAAAGATGCCAAACTACCCTTAGGAAGTCTCACGACATCCATCTGGCACTACTCAACATAAGAAATACGACACCTCGTAAGCAATCTTTCTCCCCAGCTCAAACGTTAGTGGGCAGACGTACCTGATCTACTCTCCCGCGCTTCGTGGAACTACTCAATACGGAGCCTCCAGATCCCTTGACAGTTTTCTCCGAGATCACCCGCCGCAAGGAAGCCTCTAAAGCTCAGTATGACAAGCACGCGAAACCCACCCTACTGCCACGCCACTAGGTTCCCATGTTTACGCAAAACCTCGTCCATCTCAGCGGGGAGCCTCTTGGATCTATAGTAGGGGACAAGAACGGTAGTTGTACCTATAAACATTGTATTAATCGCATTTGTTTTAGCTTTTGTTTGTTTGTTTGTTTTTTTCGTTTTCGTATTTCTTAAACAATGACCTGTATATGGCTGTTAATCTCAGGGCCGATATTTTTATTCGCCTGTCATTTTGTTTTATTTTTCGGAGAGGGAAGGATGTCACGTTACCGTTACGTTACGGGCTATGTATTTTCGTCATGTGTTGGAGGTTCCCGGATGACAGTGTGCTTTTGTAGTTGTTCGCAATAAATACATCTCGAACACCGAACGTCTGTCCTGTATTCCTTCTTCGCCGATCTCGCTCGGCATAGCAGGGTCATTACGGGCTCATCATATGACATTTGATTAGATTGGTAGATGTGCTTGATAATTTAATTTGAAATTGAAGAACCTCTAAACCAGGCGCTCACATATTAAGGATACCCTAATGTACAAAATCCTCAATGATCAATCTAACCTCATTTGAGAGCCTCCTTTACAACGATAGCAACATCAACTATAATCTTAGCAATCTTCAAACTAATCTAGCACTTCCAAGACCAAAAACAAATTTCGTCAAACTTAGTTTTAAGTATAGTGGTGCAATGCTCTGGAAGAATCTTTCTTACGAAGCAAAAACAGCGCAATAGCTTTCCGAATTTAAAAACAAACTTGTCTCTTTTCCTTCTGATGGATCTCTGATTCCTTAATTGGTATGTGTAAATATTTTAAAACCTATATTAATTATTCTCCAGAAATTCCCACCAACGTATATTGTAAAAGTAGGTGTATTTGATTTTTTTACTTAATCAGGAGGCACGGTTTATTTTTAGACACATTTTAGGGCAACTTTTCCCGCGAAAATGGAATCTCCGCCAGGTCTATGAACGCATTCGAAGTGTTATGGGCTCCTGACGTAATTAATTATTCTCTAGAATTTTGCGGCATTTTGCATTCCGATAGAGAACACCGTATTGCTTCTGTTTTTTTGTAATTTGTGTTTGCCCACACCCCACCTGGAAATAAGCTTTTGTTGTGTGTGGCTAGCATAGGAAAATAAGTTTGTTGTTGTTGTTGTTTTTGATTACACAATTTCTGACAGCTAGACAATGTTGCATGATGCAATGTTGTTGCACCCAATAAAGGGCTTTTCGATCGGTGTTCCGATAAATTCGAGGTCTTCTCACGTTTTCTCGCGATGGCTGAGTTTGATTTCTGATGCGTATATGAAGGTAAAAAAAAGTAAAGCAATCATATTTTACATCGATAACTCGTGACAGTAATAAAAAAATAATAACGAAAACGACTTTTCGATGGAATTTTCCGCAAGTTCTTATAGTCGAGAAATCGATATATCGGAAGGATTCCATCGTGTCATGAGTACCTTTAGAGAGGCTTTCGACGCGACATCGCCGCCATTTCTCTTGGCCTTAGTCCTATTGCCGTCTAAGCAATGTTTTGGTTTTGCGTAAGCCAATCAGATGACAGGAAATCATATATCCAGTTCTGGTTGTGGCCCGGACTGGTAATAACTGATAAGCTCGAGGTCGACGGTGCACTCATTTTCAGCCCCTCTCTCTCCATCAATGCTCCGTTGTAAGGGTGTTTAAAGCTAGTCAAAGCTACATAGAAAGGAGAGAAGTTAAAACAAGGATGTGATCATGTCACCGGGGATCGAACTCGGGACCTCGCGCACCGAAGGCTGCGCAGTAACCAACTGTCCCACCCTTGCTCCTGTGAGGACATGTACATGCTTGAGATAAATAAACACGCCTGATGGATTCAACTTTAAGCAAGCTTGACTGATCATAATTTCGTCGATTTTCGACAAGGTTTTTCGGCATTTGCCAAGTTTTCTTACCGTTTTGTGGTATTGGATACTACCCCCCCCCCCCCTCCCAATCCCACTCGACTCTAGCTAGGGGCTAGTTAATTCTAATTTTCGGACAAGCATCCCCTTCTTTTTCATGATGAATTCCCCCGGAGCAGGAGCTTACAGGACGGCAAACAATACCGCATTACAACACGATAATGACAATGAAAATTATACAAGACAATATCATCATGAATCAGCATTTCCATCGCTACTGACATCTAAGCGCACGAACAAAGCAGACAACAGGAATGCTTAAGTGATTCCATTTCAAATTGGACGCAAGGATTTGATTTCCGTAGATTTTAAATCAGGATCATAAACGGTCATTAGTCTCTGGGTCGGGCCATGCATGCAGGACAAAAACTGTTTTCAAAGTACACTCACGGCTACAACACTCACAGTCGTCACAGAATGCTTAGAAAACCACAGGAAAACCAAGCTCTGTGAATCCATTGAACTTCGTAACGTAATCTGAACGTCGTGATAACATTGCGTAATAGTGAAAATATAAGAATTTGTATGGGAAAATGTATGCGAGTCTCATGGTAAAATAATAAAAAAGTCATTATTATTCATTTTTAATAAATATCGCTTACCTTAAGTCCTTTGATGGGCTCCTGGTTTTTCTTATGGTTTTCTACTGGTTTCGGGTCGATTTGGGGGCCAGTTCATGAGGTTTAAACGGCTGTTACGTAACAGCCGTTGGAACTGAAACCTCATTATATACCTGCCAACTTTTTCTGAGTCAAATTCGTGAGATTTTCTTCTTGTCATGACCCAAATTTCTGAAAACATCCCAGCGACTTCAAAATATTTTCTTGACTTTCCGAAGACTTCCGAACTTTGGCGAATATGTACGAAGATGTTCCGACATGCTTTGAGCACTTCCACAACAATTTTTACGTTATGTGATTCAGTTAGGACATGGTACAAGAGGTCAACACTAACCATTTGTTTTGGAACTCTTTCGGTGAAATTCAAATGAATTTTTTTTTCGTCCGGATTGTTAGTCAGGCGTAGTCTTTAGTCCACAGGCGTGAGTCTCGCCCATAATGTGTTAGCGGCAAGAGAAAATGTAGATCATTTTTCTTGGTTAGAGTTGGCAGGTATATCATTATTGAAAAAGAAGGATAATTGAAAAAAAATTAATTTTACCATGAGAATCGCATATTTTTTTCCCCATACAAATCCTTATATTTTCACTATTACGCAATGTGATCACGCCATGTAGACGAGCATTCCAAGCCGTTTCTTTGCTACTCAGCTCACGATGGCTCTTCATTGCATGCGATTGGAATCGTACCATTTAGTGCGTTAGATATCTTAAGCTTATAGCTTAGTCGACACCAACGAAGGCCGCTTGACAAAATAATAGTTGAGCTGTCACTAAAAACTACAAGAAAGCATTTTGTACACTTATTTGCATACCTCATGGCCCCTCTCTGACAGTTCTTGCCCCAGTTTGTCGAGAATCATGTAATGGCTTCGTCCAAACATGGGAAACATGACAAATTTTGCGGCAAAGCATCCTGAAAGGAAAGCGAGCAATAGAACTGCTCGCAAGGCGACCATCATTGATTGTTCTAAAGTGACATGCAAGGAAAAGCCTTAATTAAAAGAACCCATTGTGCTTCCTCGCATATCAATTAGATCTATTTTGTCACGTAAGTGCACTGCCTGTATAGTATCACAACGTTGCCTGTGATTCGACCGTGATCATGCCTTCTCTATATCTCCATATATCTTTTTACCCCTCTCCTCTCAAAAGGAAAAAAAAAACGTCTAATGGCAGATTAATCCCAAGGTCAAAAAGAGGACGTTCTCTCTCTCCCATTCTGGGGTTTTTCAGGCTAGCGAAGGCAAAACGCGAGGGGGGTGGGGGGGGGGGGGGGTGGCTCGCCTGAAAAACGCGAAAACAATAACGCTTGTTCTTTGGGCTACAATCTTGGACAAAATAAATGGAAAACCTTGACCCCCCCTCCCCCCAAATCAAAGATGGGAAAATGGCGCGTTTTTGCCCTTAGCGCGGCTTCATCCTTGATTTGGGGGGGATGGGGGTTTGCTGTTCCATTTTATTTTGTCCAAGATTGTAGCTCTCCGGTTTTCTGGAAAACCAGGATCAAAGATGGAGGATTGAGGATCGAGGATCTAGGATGAAGGAAAGAGGATCAGACATCAAAGATCACCCTTTCACCGACAAAGAAAAATTCCTCCACAACTCGAGATACAAAGCTTGATACAGAGGTGCAGGGAAAAGACCAAAAAACACTGCAGTTAGGGTGCACACAGCAAGGAAGAGCGCGGTCTAGTACCGCAAAACAGAAATGATCGAAAAACAGCAAAAACCGCAATACCACCAAGGAGTCTCAGGCACACTGGGGAACACTGTACCGGATAGCTCTTGTGCCGGCACGAAAACCATACTGGATGAGGCTTCTGTTCACTCATAGGTTCTGTTACTGATCTGGTTTAAAACAAGCGACAGACCGTGATCACCTGATCTTAACTGGTCCTCAGACTATGTTCACATTATACTGGATAGGGCTTCTGTTCACACATAGGTTCTGTTACTAAGTTGGTTTAAAACAAGCCACAGACCGTGATCACCTGATCTTAATTGGCCCTCAGACTATGCTCACAGTGTACCGGATAGCTCTTGTGCTGGCACGAAAACCATACTGGATGAGGCTCCTGTTCACAGTAAGAGCGGTGATTTCGGTGCGATTTCTGTAACGGAACGAAAGCTGTGCCGCGCCGATAGTGGAGCAGCTCGACATCTGAGTCACCTATTGGACATACTGGCTCTGCGCCACACTTCGGTGCCGCTTGAACAAGTATTGGGACCGTAGCGGAAGTGAATAAGTGAAGACTGGAACCTTTTTGGGACGGAAGTAAATATTCAGGAGTGAGGACTGAAATTTAGTGCACCAAACCCTCTCGGCCAACAGCCCCGGCACGATGTTCGATGTGTGTGAACGACCTGTCAGTCTAGTCCCAAGACGTTGCTGTCCACACTATACCAGATATTAAACTTGCCATGTCGACACGAAACGCTATCCGGTATAGTGTACGTGGGCACTAAGAGTACTAATTTAGCAACAGGCCAGCCTGCGTAGCTGGTGGGATTGTTGTGTCCAGAATGTCCTGGGTACTTTTTTGGCACGATCAGTTGGACAAATCCGCTAACTGATCTAGACTTGCCATTCAGGTGACCAAAGAAAATTTACTGAGACCTGTATGCTTTTTCTCATCAAGAGAGATTCTCTTGCTCTGATAAAAAAATTTCTTAAGTGGAGCTGAAAGGCCCTCGGAACGAGTTCGTTTGAGAGAGAGTTGGCCTGAACAACTAAAGCAGACGCCCAGAGACTGAATGGACGTTAAACCCAGGTTTTGAGCCCTAGAAATAGTGTCCCTTTCCCCTGAATAGAGCTCCCTTTAATAGAGGTAGCAAATTCAAAGATTATGTGAACATTTTTTAGGGACCAAATTTTGTGTCCCCTGAGTGCATGTGGAGGTGTCCCTTGAATAGAGTATCCCAAAGGAGAGTAACGCCTAACATCTTTACTGATTATCCGGTGACAAAAGCCTAGAGACAAAAACGTTGAAAGTCGGTGATTGCTATTTCTCTTCATTTTCATTTGTTGTTTCGTCATCAGTAAAATTACAAAAATACGCTTTCACCCTACCAAGGTAGGTTGTTCTAAAAACTACCTCCCTTGTTCTAGCCTACGAATACAGCCGTCTCTCCTCGCTCCTCGCCGTTCGGGACGTTTCGCATGAACAGATTCCGGACAGTTTTCACGTCATCAGCATGGAATTTCCGTGGTTGAGGCGCAGACGCCTCTCCTGCGAAACGTCCCTAACGGGGAGGAGCGAGGAGAGACGACTGTATTCGCAGGCTACCCTATGTACCCAATACTTATATTGTTATAGCCTCAAAACTATTTTTAATTTCATCTGTTATAATATTAACTTCAATTTTTTGTTGTTCTCACATAAGAAGCAGTTTTCAAAAACGCATTAGTTCAGTGGAGTTACTAACTACGTATATCATTTAATTCCTACGAAAATGATGTTATTTCTTTACTTTTTCGCTTAGTTTTTGTTTTGTTTGTTTGTCTGTTTCATCTTCTAGAATTCTGTGAATGAGCCTATTGCGACACCTGCCTGTTATGGCACAATGCTGTTTGCGTCGTTTTCACCGTAAATGGTTTTGAATAAAGGACCGTTACTATATATTGTTACTAAATATTTTTGCTATATATAGTGGCATGGCGGTCAAAATTCTGTGATCACTTTTAAATAATCAAATAGGACAGGTCGGGTTTTGTTGTCTAAGGCAGAACTTGGTACGTTATTGAGCAGTGAGTGACTGACTGACTGACGTTCTTGGCATTCAGTATACTTTAAGAAAAACCATACTGAAAGTGCGCTTAGTTAGGTAGCATTACAGGTCTCCACTTGAGATCACCAATGCCATTAAAGTTTCAATCTTTCTTCTTCTTTACGATGGGAAGCTTGCGTTCCCCGTGAATCTTCAGGTCTGTTTCGATGTGACCCTAATAATAGTAAACAAAAGGAGTGAAAAGATGTAAACTGTGGCCTTTAAATAAACCAAATTCGGGCAGTGGTAACTGGCCACCTAACTGAGTGAGTAAGGGTGAGCGACAGGCCTGCAATACAAACTAAACTGGACTAGACTGCCCTGATAACAGCCTTTTTACGTGTCAGGTTGATAATCAAATTCATATGCACTTAGTTCACATTCTCTTGGGTAAACTTTCACAGGGATCAGCCAAGTTTCCACCACCACAAAAATGCGATTAAAAATTTACAAGTAGTGTTCAAGCCAAACTTTATTTTTCGTTTGGACAAGTGGTCTAGGTTTAGCACGAAAGTATAAACCAAGGACAATGTTCTCACGTCTCCTATTGGATTTGTATGGCCATCCGAGCACGCGATAGTCTAAACCACTTGCAAGGCAAAGGCAGTTCAGCTAAGTTGGAGGATGTTAACCAAGTTCTACGATATAAATAATGTAGTTAATGTTTTATCTCAGGTTATTTTTGTTTCTATTTTGTTTTTGGGTATGGTAATGTGTGCTAATGAAGTGGAAACAAACGTAAAATAAAAATTACCTGAGATAAAAAATTAACTACAACATACACGTGCTACGCACCACCTTAGCAAAATTTGCATAGCAAAGCACTCTATCGCAACCTTAGCTACACTAAATTGTTCGCTTTTACTGCTAATTGGTTTGAGCGGCTTACTTCCTTTTTTTATTATTATTTTATTTAGAATTTACCGAGCTTAATTACAGAAAAAGCTGCATCCTATTGAAAACTGCCTAAACGCAACCATTTTGACAAGACTTATCTTTACATCACGTGGTCTGGTAGGAATGAGAAAAAACAAACAAACGAATCTTGCTATAAGGCCTTATAAAGGTCTGTTAGGGCCATATAGACACTTACGCATTATTGATTCCAAACAGAACTCCCTTAAAAAGCACAGAAGAGCTCTCGTCCATCGATGAGTCGGCGTATGTCTTAAAGTGTGTCTTATAACTCAACCACGTGACTTACCTTAATTGCCGCTCCGACGGCAACGACATCAAGTAGAAATGTATCATGACCATAAATAGAAGGAAGTTCATAATATGTCACGTCATGGTTATCTGAAAGAAGGAAAGTAGTGTTCTAGACACTCAGACTCTCGGACACTTAAACCATTTTAACAAAGACTTATACAATAGCTCACTGCTACCAAACAGTAGTCAAGATATAATTGTGCTCAGAAAGGCGTCGCGAATACTAAGCCTAGGACTTAAGTTCCTAAGATGGTAGTTTAGTCGTTCGTACCCTGGGTTCTCCACTGACAAACACCTTTCTCAGCATTTATAGTATCAGCTCTTCCTTGAAGACAGTTTTACTTAACCCGAGCAACGAATATTGTGAGCAATGAATGAAAGATCTTCTTTCTTTAGGTGAGTATAACATAAATGATATAGTAAATCCTGCTTCAAGTTACAATTAATGTTTATTCCCTCCTTACCAGCTTCCTTAAGAAGAGTCTCCAATTCTCTCTGCTGTGTAACTGGAAATAGAACATCGGACTGTACTCCCAACACCTGTGAACGAATCAATAAAAAAGCGCTTACGACTTGAAGATAAAACGGTCTATGTCCAGGTACCCCCCGTTCTCTCCTCCCCCAACCCCCAAAGAGCAGAAGCAATGAAGGAAGTACACGCTCACTGTCATACAAACCAGTTATGGAAGCAGTTAAGTGGTACGCTAAGTAGAGCTCAAACAGGTTCGGCTGCCACTGATCCTTTAGTACATTAAAATGTATCTCCTTACAAGGAGAGAATGGGAGGCGAGGTGGCCTAATGGTTAAATACAACAAGTCTAGGCCGGCATCCTTCAGCACTAAACGGCGACATAACCTCCACTTTTTTAAAACATAAACATAAACATAACTTTATTATTTATATAGCGCAAAATACATGGGTATATGATCTAATGCGCTTTACATTACAATGCTTATATTACAATGAACAAAACCTTTTAAGCGTCTTTGCCAGTAAGATAAAAAAAAGGAAAACGCTTCCATGGCTCGCTGTCCAGTACCTACCAGAGTCGGGCACTGGATTCTTGCCACTCCTTCCGAGAGAGAACTGAAGCCTTCTCCTAAGTCAAACAGGTCCATCGCCTGTCAAGTGAATTAGGAAAAAATCATACTTTCAATTGCAGTCACATTAAGATGTTTCTCAGAAGGGATGTGTTTTATTACAAGGCGAGGATGAGAGGCACGGTGGCCTACAATGGTTACCTTTGATATGTATAGCAGCGAGTTGGGATCATACTTGAGACAAAAGCTATCACCCTAGTAAAGCAAAAAAAAAAAAAACCAACATGAAAAAACACACATTTGCAACGGTTCCATTTTCTCCACCGTCACTCGAAATATACGACACTGACAACGCAGCCTTCTGTAAACTACTTTTATTATATAGACACGAGTGTTTTACTGGAAAATATACCACTCGTAAAATTCATAAAAACTACATCCGGGACCCGAGTGGTTTATTTTCCATAATCTCACTAGTGAGTTTATCGATGACGTATTTTCGGTCATTTCCCTCTATTACTTTATCGATGTCTTTTTGTCTATAAAAAAAAAGAACATTACACGACGGCTTGAAGATATGAATTTTATTTTCTCGAGGCAAAAACAATATTTTACTCACTCGCTGCGCTCGTTCGTAAAATATTGGTTTGCCACTCGAAAATAAAATTCATATCTTCGCGCCACCGTGTAATATCCTCTATATATTTCACAGGATTTGACGGTATTTATCAACATGTTATATGACAAGTACAATGATATGATCAAAATCATAATAACACTCGGTGAAACCTGGAATGAAACTATAAGCCAATTCCGCGGCTATTTAACAATTAGTCGCCGAAGGCGACGTGAATATCGGCGAATAGTCACCGAGACGAAGTCGAGGTGACTATTCGCCAATATTCACGTCGCCTGAGGCGACTAATTGTTTTAGTATAATTACATTGATGATTATTCGAGAAAATAAAATTATTGATCAATTTCCGACCCCGAAACATCAAAAAATCTGGCTGCCATTTGAAAACTGCTAGCCGCTATAATCACCGCGCGGTGATTATAGCGGGATAGTGCTAAGCTCCTAGCCAATCACAGCGCTCTATTTTCTATAGTCATCGATGTAATTATACTAAAAGACTTTAGCTCACAAACGGCGACGCAAATTTTTCAAAAAGCATCACCTCAGTAGCCTCCCCTTAGAACTGTTCTTTTGATTCGTTACTTCGACCTCAGGTCATTTTGTCCCCTGCCAGTTTGGTCGGCTGGTTACTCAGTTGCCTCATGGCTTTATTCTTACGATAACTTTTTCGTCTCGTCTCTGGTTTCTTTATTTTCTACGTTTGCATGAAGCGTTGCGCGTCCGAAATTATCACAATTCGACGCGAGGATAAATGCAAATCTTTGCAACTGATTAGCCAGGTGAACTTTTCACCAAAAAAAATCCGGTGAGCTGCGTGGTGCTTGGGAAAGTAGTTCAAGGAAATGCTCATTAAGGAGTTGAGTAAAATGTGAACAAAAGTGACCTTTTTGGGAGTTGGAGTTGTTTTCAAATGAACTCTTGCACGTACCCACATCGCAGCTCAGAGGTTACGAGTTGGGTCGTTTTTCTCTTATACCATACATAAGCTTAAGTTCAAAAAGATTTTTTTTTTCGTTTTAGCGTGTAATAAAAGTCGCACCTGATAGTCGAGATAACTTTCAATCTCAAACTCAGGGCAGAGATCTGGTGATACTGTAGGGGGATCATCAATACGTTTCCGCCCAAATCTCAGCTCCCACTCTGGTCCACTGCGGTATGAAATGGTAGCCACTTCTCTAATTGAAAAACAATCCATCAATCAGCTTTGTTAACTGAGCCTTAACTCCAGGTGATCTGTGACGTCACTGCGGCGGCCTGGGGAAAGAAATTTTAATGCCGTATCCCATAAACCAAAGCTGACGGGAACAGATTGAATTGAATTGAATTGGTGCGCGCGTTGGTTTATGGGATACGGCATTAAAATTTCTTTCCCCAGGCCCCCGCAACGACGTCACAGATCACCTGGAACTAACGCAGCTAGAGTTTCCGTGAGAGTTAGATGCAAGAGTCTGAGCGAGAGCAATGAATGTCTCTTTCCAAATCTTTGCATGTACATGAAGTCAAACAGGAACCCATGTTACGCGACAAGACCCTTCGAGAGGACATCATTTTACTACAAAGTGGCCTGCATAACAGGCGTTAATTTTCTCCTTTTTCAGGCAAGCGAAGGCAAGCGAGAAGCAAGCGAGCAGCTCCAGACACGTGTCTTCCGCCATCGCGCGTGTCTGGTGCTCCTCATTCGCTTAATTCGCACTTGCCTTAGCTCACCTGAAAAAGGAGAAAAAAATGACGCCTGTTATACAGGCTAACAAAGAGATGATAGGACCCTCTCTTGACTGCAACTAAAACAATTCTTCAGAATTTTGTTTTCTAGCAAAAATTAGGACTATAGTTGTTTACTAAAATGACGGCAGGATTAAGACAATTTCAATCAGAAAGGAAAAACTAGATGGAATATAAAGTCGGTGAAAAATAAATGGCGTACTGAGCTAGGAATCATATCATTATGTTTTAGGTAAAGCCTAACTGACCGAGCATGTTTCATTCCAAGTCTTGGATAGGGTCCATCATAATAAAAGCCTTTGTTCCAGTTGGGGTCACTCATCAGTATTCTACGCTGCACATAACGAAGAGCAATTGATGCTGGATGTGATTGGGCGCAAGCAGATATCGTTACCACTCTGCAAAAATCAAAGACTTGTTAAACACTTCATAAAAAGAAACAACCGCTCTGAAAAACAGGATTCTAAAAGTACCAGACCCAAACATGGCCTGAGAGTATTAGGCAAGATTGTTGCCAGGGGGTTGTGAGTCTTTGTGTACCCCTAACTCTTGTCAATGATAGTCACAAGAAGACAAAGATAATGACCTGCCCATTGCAAGAACATACAACTTCACACAATAGTTACTACTATATATACATGTAACTATTTCATATCCAGAAGTAAGTGTTGGACATTGGGCTAAACAAAGTGGGGACTCCGGACTGGACTGAGGGGCATAAGGTATGCACCCATATCCCAGTTAGACACTAGCATAAGTCCCTTGTGACATGCTCCCTGTCCCTGTGGGACAGCATCAAAGACAGTGGCCTCACACACCACCCAAGTAAAGCCTCTTAATGGTTGACGATTGTATTACACTACTGCACCTTCAAAGCCAAGGGGAGCTGTGCAGTACTTTACTGTCAGTGGACTTACAAACTCCAGGTAAGTAACAAAAACTGACATAAAAGCTCTAACACTATAAACAATTCCCCCATATCCACCATTACTCAGATTTTCTTACAACTTCTAGCTAATGAAAGTGCTTTCTTTTCTCTAATGCTTATAAGCCACAATCTCCTTGGCCCTGTTCCTTCCTGCTTGCCTGGCAGCTAGGATCGGTTTTACTGTTACTGTTCCTATCCCCACAATCAATGTATAAAACAATAGACTGTTGGTTAATAAATAACGATATTATGCTTGTCAGCTACATATACGTAAGCTATACTGGTGCTATATCAGAGTGAATACCACCCTTACCTTCCTACTCGATCAGGATACAGAGCTGCTGCATTCAGAGATGACATGCCTCCCAAAGATGCACCTACAACAGCATGAACCTGTAATCAACAAAATTGGGAACATGTTTTTAGAAAAAAGTGGTTAACAAATACAAGAAAAAAAATCAGTTTTACTGTTACACAAACCTTTTCTATTCCCAATGAATCCAAGGTGAGAAAGAAGGCATGAACCATGTCATCCACACTCACAAGGGGAAAGGTTGTGGCATAAGGCTGTAAAGAAAATTATAACATAACAAACATAAAGTGAGCACTCTGATTGGTCAATTACCCATTTTTAGTGACATTTACTATTTGCACATGAGTGAATGGTGATGAAAGCTAGTTCACACTCAAAGTGGTACGTGCCATTTTCTACGCAGCTATATTTTTTTACTTCATGGTTTGCAGAGATTTTTCTCTTATAATTACTGAAAAAAAGTTTACAAAGACCATTAATTTAAAAAGATAACGTAAAACTGAGACAGAGAACTAGTTATTCAGCAAAACGATCTTATTTGAAGAAAAGAATTTGCAAAGAATAATTTGCACATGCCATAGTGCGAGCAGATTACAGCACTCACATAATTCCCCCGCTATCTGTGAGCAAAATTAAAAGTTGTTAATTCTCTTTTGATTGTGTAATTATTGAAAACAAATGCTAAATGGCTCTGTGTGTGCTATTGAGTTATGGTTGCACTTGGAAGGATTGCTAAGCACTCAAGAAGCTAGAGTCGGACTCGGCTATCACCTTGTGCGACTCTTACACTTCTTTTGTGCTTTAATAGCAACCTCCCGCATGCAACTATATCTCAATAGTACACTCTGAGTCGTTTACCATTTTGTTAATTATTAGTACGTCGATTCAGAAATATGTGTATGTTCAAAAGTGCTTTTTACTTGTAACACTGAGCACTTAACTACAGGGGGTGCTTGACTGATGGGTGGGACACTGTCAGCAGAAATTGACAAGTCATCAGGTACATGTTGGAACCAAAATAATAAACAAAAAAAATGAAATGGAGACAGAGTAAACTACCTTATTTGTCAAAGGATTGATTGATGAAGGTCCACTGTACAAAAAAAGAATAAAAGATATGTAAGCATATTATAATAATATTATCTTCAGACATCCTATTAGAGGTTAGCTACAAAATAATGTAGAATATTCAAGAACAACACATTTGACAATTACCAACCTAGTACCATAACATCCTCCTAAATTGTTGCAGCTAATGATAAAGAACTTATCAGTATCCAAAGCACAGCCAGGGCCAATAAAGTTCTCCCACCAACCTGGTGTAGTGTTGTCCTGCATAAAATACATGTACATTCAAGTAACCTGACAGCAAGCTACACAATAACTATTCAATACTTATGAGTAACCTATTTCCACGAATAAGCACCTGGGTACTTATTCAAATATTTTTTTGCTACATGGAGGGGCGCTTCAGGAAGGAGGGTAATTAATCGAAGGGGGCCTCAGTTCTTAAGTTTCCCTTTCAACAAACTGTAACTTTAGTTTGACCTCATCTTTAATAGGAAAACAACAACTATACAACATTATTCACACAAACATTAAGTCAACCTGGTTGGTAGTCAAACCCAACATAGTCCCATATACACTGCTCAGGCTGCCACTTACAAAATATGCAAAGTCAAATATTGATTATCTCATCAATAAAGTGGCAATAAAAAAGGTTTTCTTTGTATCCTCACTACCGTGGTGCAGGGGAGGGGGACAACTAAACAATGATGAAATTACTGATAAAATATATTAGCGTTCCCTTAATCACACTGCAGCTAGACCCTGTGAGGCATTTTACCCAGAGACTGTTAAATGCAGACTTCCATTTTCTCAAATTTTTATTTGCCGAATGTGAGAATCTGGACATTCAAGAGATGAAGTAGAGCACAAGCACAACATGTCTGCTGTTTGATACACACAGTTCTTCCAGTTTGTATTGAGGAAAAAGAGAGGCCTGTGCAAATAACCCTGCAAATCCCCTGATAATTATTGGTATTTATACATGCAAATGTTAGCTCAGCTCATCTGTGGAGATGCAGAGTTGCAGAGTTATGAGCCACACAACTAATTGAATTAAACCCTTTAAGCTCTACTGTGAAGAGGAATATTTTGATCACACTGTTCTCTTTACAATCAAGACATTTTCTCTTTTGTTGACATTTCCTTTCCTCCCTCATGAGCTTAACAGTATGTTTGACTAAGCAGTGATATTGTGATAAGACTAAATAATGATTACTATTAAAAAACGAATCATTGGATAATGCAATTCTAGAGCTCTGATTGGCTTAGCCATCATGATATATGAGCCACTATACCATGCTCTCCTAAAATGGTAACTGTACATGTCTGCTCAAAATATTAAAACAAGCTGAAAATCAGTTGTTTTTACAAATAAAGTTGGGAAGAATTCTCAATATTTTGTGGGCATTTTTAACAAAACAATAATTCCACTTGCACTTGTTGGATATGAGATGATTATAGCCAACTCGGTGCTATGCGCCGTAATGGCTATCTACCATCTCATATCCAATACGCACTCATGGAATAATTGTTAATAAGTCAATCACCATTAGGATAAACCAATACACCGGCCAAACTAGAACTCAATAGTACTCCCAGTATGTTAGTTCCTCAGTTCCTTTGAAACATACTACTCTACCCACACACCAGCTAAATCCATTGCCTGGCAAAAATATTCTCCCAGATCTGTGCATATTACAGACAGTACCTGATGGGTGAAAAAGAGAGCACTTACTGAATGACTCTTAGCATGCGATGAAGCAGACAGGCCAGTGCACAAAAGGACGACATTGTCTTTTGCTTCATTCAACTCACCCCAGGTTTCATATGCAACTTCTAGCTGAGGTATAATGCCATCATTGTACTTGAAGACAAATGGGCGGTCATGATGAAATGTCTTGTAACCTGAATTTATTTTGGAGTATACTGGATCAACACCAGCAGAACTCGACCTAGTGAAACCAAGGGAACAGTTAAATGCTGTTTTTCTTTAAATGCCATTAGAACTTAACATGAAGAACAAATTCTTTCTTACAGATATTTACATCTCTGGACCATTTGCTTGACATCTTCCTGCATGTTTTCTCCAATTTTTTCCCTTTGAGAACTTTAATGTATTCCTTAAAATGCCAACCAGTCAAAACAACACTCCTCCCCCAAGAAGGGGTAATCATAAGAATAATATTATTGGTGGGCATCAGCTGCTACTGGTTCACCAAATCCTGACCCTATTTCTAATCAAAACATGCTGCCCTTTATCTTTCCAAACCCATTTTCAGACAGTGGCCCACATCTTGAAAGACCTGTTAACTTTTTGGGCCCAAGATCAAATATTCAAATCAGAACCTAAGAAATAAAACCGCAGGTCGATCCCCACTAACAAACCCATCCATTTTGTTTTGTTTAACTTAAGAGTTTTATCATATTATCTGCAAAGCTATTGAAACCTTGGTCTTGAATGTAAAAACCAAAAGCTTTCCAGGCCGGTTAATTACTGGGATGTTCAAGAAACGGCCCCTAACCCCTAAAATTCACACCCATTTTGAGACCAGGCAGTCCAAAGTGACTGCCAGCAGTCCATCAGATCAGCAGCTATAATTATTGGTTTCTTCATCTACTTATTATCTAGTCCCTGTCCCCAAATGATTTCTAATATTTTTCCTCGCTTCATAAGGATGGATGGATTTCCACTGTCACATACTTCTTATGTGTGTTCACCCCTAAAATTTACACACGTAAATACATTAGAGGCAATGTATGAAAGGTCATGTGTAAACATAAAAGTTGAACCTCACTCAACTTTTACATTTACATGCGACACTCATACATTGCCTCTATTATATTATTACAAACTTAAAAATTACACCACAGTGGAAATCCACCTTAAGAGGTTTACCCTACCTCTGTGGGAGCCTACTTACCTCCCCCCTTCCCGTCCCCCGAAATGTACAAGGCTTAAAAAAAAAAAACCCCTACTGGGAAAAGGTGCAATCAGGCGCTAGATACTGATATCCAGGAATTAAAATATTATGAAACTACTAACAACATATCTCGCTGAAGCGATAATTAAATTGTATATGCTAGATAGAATTCTATATGGCGAACAATTAACTGGTGAAGCGGATAAAGCATAGAACAATTTGTCTCTTATTGTCACATACCGAGTGGGTTGCTCCGTCAGACAAGGGAAAGAAGCATCCATTCCCTTAAACTCCTGCGAGAAATCTGGAATCTTCACTTTGGGTTCCTCGTGCACATATCGATGTTGTAGAAAATGCAAGCCAGATACATTTGATCTTCGAAGGATGGCTTTAGAAAAACTCCAGGAGAAACGGTAGCAAACTCTTGGTATCATTATTTATCAAATTAACGTGGCTGTTTTTGCCTCACACAAAACTTCTGTACCATCGAATAAATTCGAAAAAATCTTGTAAGTCAAGAAATGAGAATGATTAAGTGATGTAAATGACACAATCCTCAAAAACTATCGCAGGTCTTATTGCGGGCGGGCGATGATACAGCATTTTCTTTGTTGTACAAGAAGTGTTGTTGATGTTTTTCATGAGGCCGGTGGACTGTACGTGATGGGATCACATGAAAAAGGTTCAGGGGTCACTCGCCTCGTTTCTGTGGAGCGCGATTAGAAAAATCAGCGGGGGAGGGGTGGTAATCAACAAAGTTTTAAACGGAGATGCTCCACTCCGAGGTCCAACCCCTTAGCCTTTTTATACCATTTTTGACAGAAAAGATACCCCTTTCGTTGACCTTCCACCTACAAATGGTACCCCTTTCACATGCCAAGTTTAGAACTTTGCATCCATGGAAACTTGTCTTTTAAAATATCCAGGAAAAATATGAAATGACAAACCTAAAAAATTTTGTTGACTTTTTCACAGCCACAAAATCCTTCTGCAGCAGTGGGTCTTCCCACTTACACGACGGGTGCAAGGGGAACAATGCCATTGTTGCAAAATTCCAAGGGGAATACCATGCCTAGACTTCTTGGATGGAATTAAATCCATATGATCCACAGATCTCAATCTCTTCTACATTTTCCGTTGTAAACGCTTGTTATCGACTGTTGCCACAATTCTTTCAATACCTACACGCGATCCCTCACATAGCGCGAGCGTCATATTACTCCCTTGGCGTGGTGGGGTGAGGACTCTACAATGTAGTTAATTGGTCATTGTTGCCCTTGCACCCATCGTGTAAGTGCCAATTGTCACCCTGGCAAGGTTTCCAATTTCAAATGCAAATTAGTTGGTAAGCGCAACATTGGTCACAGGCACTGGACGAAAGCCAGAAGTGCCTCGAAGTCCGGCACAAATGGCTCGATTTGATGGGGAAATTATGGATCTTTTTTCAAGCTGATCTCCCAGAGAGGAAGAAGAGGTTTCCCTCTTGGGCTGGAGCTGAAAAATTTGCAGCAGATTTGAATATCGGCAAAAAAAAACGGCATTCTTGTTGCGACTGGTCCAGGACCCTGCCAGATCGAAGTGACCAGCCTTCACTTCGTTCTATGAAAGCATTTTTAATGTAAGGATAAAAAGTGTAACTAAAATATAATATAGCTAGATTACAGTAGCTGATGTCAAACCCCGGAGTGGCTATTTTGAGAACATGAACTCGTGAATAAGCAAAGCGTGTCATGACAGGTACATGCAAGGCAGCCAGGATTGTTCTTGAGTATATCATTTCAACTTGAAACAAATATTTTATTTTATTGCTTGACTTTTTATAAAACAAGGCACCCATGAGTTCCCCATAGTTTTTACTTTGATTCTTTCATCCAGGCTCCACACCACACCAGTCACCTTGAAGTTTTGACCTGTGCAGTCCTCAGTACAGTCAACCCTTCACTAATGGCCACCTCTCCACAATGACCACCTCTCTACAATGGCCATTTTTTTTGGCGGACAGTCCATACATTCACTCGTTTCAACATCTCAATGACCACTTTCTTCTGTCCCCAAGGTGGCCGTTGTAGAGAGGTTCAACTGTAGTGACAAGATGATCTTCCGGTAATCTTCAGCACAACTACAAAATACAGAGCAATTTTTTAGAATTATTATTCTTTCAAGTAGCTCAGTAGCTCGTCAGTGAGATAAAATGACCTTATCATTCATGGGGCTAGGTGGTTCTTTAGTCGAGACTGCTGAGCCACTGGGCCACTAAAATATATACCTTTTCCATTCTTCAAGACTCTAGCCTCAACTGACAAGCCACCAAGCCACCAGGCCACTAAAATGTATAATATCCCTTTTACCAATATCTCTGTCCTTAATTGCTATCTAACACTTTTTAGTATAATTACATTGATGATTATCGAAAATAGAACGCTATGATTGGCTAGGAGCTTCGCTTCATCCTGCTGTAATCACTGTGTGGTTATTATAACATTGAAGGCTAGCAGTTTTCAAAATGGCAGCTAGATTTGTTGATGTTTTGGAGTTGGAAATTGATTAATAATTTTATTTTCCCAAATAATCATCAATGTAATTATACTGTCGCCTCAGGCAACGTGAATATCAGCGAATAGTCACCTCAACTTCATCTTGATGACTATTTAACAATTATTCCTCGAGCTCGAATGGGCTGTGAGTCAATAGCCCATGAGGCCGAAGGCCGAATGGGCTATTGACTCAGAGGCCATGAGAGCGAGAGGAATAAGTGTTTTAGTAAAATGCAACTAGTTGGTCAAAAATATTGAGACAAAACTACTTTAGCTAGTAGCTCAACCAGTCAGAACGCAGCATTGATAATAGACCACTAGTTGGATTTTACTAATCGCCAATATTCACGGCGACCCGTTATTGTTAAATAACGTTTAATATGTATCTTTCTTGTTCTTTAAACATCGGTCTTTACTAGGGAGCCACCAAGCCACTTCCATGAAAGTCCTTACAATTTGGCCCTGCATTCTGTTGCTCCCAAACTTCCTTCACCAAATAGGCCTAGGTTCTTTTTCTACCGGACGAAGGCCCTGTAATTCTCTGAGCCCTTCCAGAACAAGCTTAATATTTGCCTTGATCCTAGCAGAGTCTTGTCCCAATTTTTGACTATGCATAGTTAATTGATTGCACTTTTTCTCTATAAAACGAAGGGCTTCTTCCAATGTGAACTCCACATAGAATCCAAAGCCCACTAACACTAATATCTTCGATGGGTCTGCTATGCGCGCCTGGCAGTAGAAGTTGCATCCAAGGTCCACTTGAGTCTTCAATTCTCTCCCCGAGCGGGATTCTTCAGAACTTTTAATGTTTTCTATTACACTCTTCAGTTGCAAATATTCAGCGATCCTTGCATTCACCTCCTCTTTATTTTTCCGCACAGTTTCTAGATCTGTTCTTAACTTGTCGTTCACAAATTCCTCGTATTTCTTTACCTTCTCTCGAAGGTCAACTTCATCCACCATGGTACTTGCAGACTGCAAAGAACTATGGGAGCAAAAAACATGGCTGCTATAAAAGTCCCTGCATTCCTTGCGGCAGGCACAAAGGTCATGCGCATTCGGCTTCGGCCGATGTCCGCCAAAATGGCGAAAAATTTGTCCTGCAAAAATCACTAATTTAATGAGGTAAATTGTCAAGAAACCGTTGATTTACCACCGCAGTTTGAACAAGACACATCTCAGAGTAACATGGCTGGTTTTGACCAGGCGGGGCTTCCCGGAACGGACTCTATCTTGAATGGACTTAGAGGCGCTCAAGACTTCGAGGTTGTCAACTTCATAGAAAACTTTCAACAGGAAAATAGCATTATGTTGCCCTCTTTACAGCCTGCTCTACCTTTTTTGGACCTTCACGATGTTCGTAGAGTGGAATTCAATAGTTTTGTTATGGAAAATTTACGAGACAAACTGCTGGAGCAAGTGAAAGCTTTGGAGGTTGAAAAGCTCCAGAGTCTGCTTGATCAGTGTTTTCCGTTCATCCATGTGCAGCATCTTCGTCCAGTTGTGATGGAGGTGATGAAGTACCTTCCTAAAGTTCCTGAAGAATGTCTTGAGCAACTTGCAAATGACCCGCAATTGTACGAGGGTTGTTCTATTGAGGTTAAAAGACAGATCTGGGTAAAACATCACGCGTTGTTTGGTGATGCCGTTGGACCCCTTTTGAATCAATATGTTGAAGCGAAATACAGTGTTATTTTCTCAACAGAACCATTAAACTCCCACACATTCTTCTCAATGCCGTCTAAAACAAGAAGGCAAAATACAGTTGTTCAGAACTTAGCCAAAATGATTGGAAAGTCTTTGGAACTGTACAATCTTGTTT
>JBBMOI010000003.1:17162500-17212500 GCA_038088405.1 Porites divaricata
ATAATCCCCTTAAAAATAATGTCCTTTTGAAAGTTTAAGCCGTGGATCTTGTTTTCAAAATTTAAGGAGGATGTTTTGTATGTTTTTGTGGTTATTGCTAATATAATCCTTTACATTTCAGCACATTGAAGCAATCCATGATCTCCATGCTATGATAGTTGAACGTGTTGCAAGCTCCAATGCCCTAACCCCTGGCTCATCATCCATGGAACAGCCTTCCTCTGCATCATCACTTAGTTCATCATCACACAGTCCCCTATTGGAGTACATTCAACCTGCCAGTACTTAGACCACAGGCTTACCATCCATCGTATGTTTTTGTTGTGGACTGTGCTTTATTGTTTATGGTCACTTCGTTCCATGGTCAGATCGTTTCAAGCCTGGTCGTTCCATTTTATAGTCAGATCATTCCACAGTTTCAGTGTAAAACTCAATGTGAAGCGGATTTTTTTTTTTGGCTTCTTGGCTTAAAGAACGAATACACAGTAATGCCGTTGTTTCTGCCCATGGCTTTAAGACTCCTGAAAAGTTCTGACTGTATTGTGGAACGATCTGAATATTAAGTAGAACGATCTGACCATAGAACAAAGTGAATTACTCATTCTAAGTGGAGAGAGCGTTAAAGGAGCCTTGTCATCGTAAAACAATGACTTTTTTACAACGTGAAAAACTACCTTTAGGTTGAAACTAACCGTAAGGTATTAATGCCAATGGACATATCGCTTTTAAATTTGTTAGACCACCGTTTCAAGCGTGAACTCAAAGAGTGTTTGAATCCGGAAATCTGGGAAATTTTTGCTTGTGGAATCCAGTTCTGGGAAAATCTTGCTTGTGGAATCAAGAATACAGCCCAAGGAATCTGGAATCCCACTATAATGGCATTCATAATCCAGGTTCCACTGACAAAGACTGAAATCCAGTTTTTAAATTATGGTTCCACGGTGTGGAATCCAGAATCCACGACTGTCTTGGAGTCCCTTACAAAGGGTGATAGGTCAGCACTTTTTAACACCTGTCGAAAGGCCCTTGGACACCTTATGAAGTTTACACAACGTAGTATTCCTTATCGTTTTGGATTAGCTGGTTAAGCACTGCGTTTTACAGATTAGGGTTAAGCACTACCTTTACTGGTTAGGGTTAAGCACTGCCTTTACTGATTAGGGTTAAGCACTTCCTTTACTGATTAGGGTTAAGCACTGTTTCGAAACTGGTTAGGTTCCTTTTTTGGGTTGGGGTTGGCTATGTGTACTTTAATCTACCTTGTGTAAACTTCATAAGGTGTCCAAGGGCCTTTCGACAGATGTTAATGAGTGCTGACCAGGGTGATATTTTAGTCGATATGTTACCATGACTTGTGTGGCTTTATGTTGGGGTCGGCAGGTATTCGATTTAGACCATCTACAGTTACCATGCGTTGTTTGTGACGTCAGTGTTCATCCATTTACCCATACCACTATTACACTCTTGATGCTTCTGTAGCTTGCTTTACGTCATCAGCATTCCGGGCTTGAATTTGTGTTTCAATACAATACGATACGTTTTATGACCAGAACCGAATAACAAACGAGTAGAATTTGCTGTTGTTAGGACAAAATACAATCAGCGTTTAAGATTAGACAAATTGTGCACCAGAGGCACTAGATTTTATATGAGATATCCGTTATCAACAATAATATAGTAAGTTACTTCAGTAAAAGGAAACTAAATAGATATTTCACCACGAAATAAAAATTCTAAAAGGTCACGACTGTCAACTCTATAACCAGTAGCTAGCTTTGAAGTGCAAGATTTCAAACGACAACAAATAGCCTGAGAAGAGTCGTTCATTATAATAGAGTGTTTGCTATCAGATTATATGTTATCTCAGGATGAAAACTTTAAATCAAGTGAAGTCGTAGGTGAATTATTAGACTTTTTCTTTCTTTTTCCCTTAACACTTTCCCCCATACAAAAACTTTTCCTCTTCCAATGCTGGGCTGGGAGTGTTTTTATTAACCTTGTCCCACATTTTTCTACGTAGGCATAGTTTTATAAGCTGACTGAATAACCTTAATCGAAAAGAGTATAAGCTGTTAGGTTTAAATAGGTTACCAGAGAAAATGCATTTATGTTCATAACCAAACGCACTTATTTATTTTGTACATTACCTTGACAATGTAACATTAAAGTTAAACTTGAATTATCTAGCGTGGAATGTTTCTTATTGTACGTGTATTTTTCAGTGTTGTCAATGGATATAATTTGACTGGAAGGTGTCAAGAATAAAGAGCAGTGAGAAGTGTTGGTACATGTGACTGGGCTGAACCCAGTGCTGTATCCTCATTAACCCAAAAAATTAGCATGTAATTTCTCTGTATGATCTACTGCCTCGTTTCACCCAAAGTTTTTCCCCTTCCCGTGATTCCTCATTAAGGCTTTGCTACCTCAAGTTGCAATAAAAAAATACCGTAGTAATAATTTAACAAAACATTCTGTGTTATAATTTCAAAAGTAATAGCCTGCAGTGCAGGCATATTTTGCTGTTGTAACCACCATCTTTGATGTTATGACTGAGGAAGATTAGGGAGAGTAAAAATAGTGACCCTTAGGGTAGGTGCTTTACCCCACTCCTTTCGACTCGCCCCATTTTCTCCTCTCTTTTCGAGTTTCAACATGGTACTTTCGCGAGCAAAACATTCACACGACCGAAAAAAACGCCTGCACTGCAGGCTACAAATTAAAGTAATCGACTTGTATCAAGCAAAATGGGAACCCTGTGAAACTGAGCTAGTGACGAGGATGTCTCTCCCGGCCCATGTTGCCGCTCTATCTTTCTTTCTTTTTAATGAGACTCCCCACCCTTGCGGTTGATTTGGTATGGGATATTTGAGCCTATCCGTGTCGTCAAAGTTCAGTGGATAGCAGCAAGTAACAACTTCTTGTTAGAATTCTAAAAGTGGATATCCAGGTTAGGTTGCTGTGGACTATTGTCTTGTTAATTATTGGGCTGCCTATGGCCCACCCAACGTCTCGTCGGTGCAGCAAAAAGACAAAATGAAGGATGGATCACATGTCCCTTCCCCCTCCCCACGCCCCAGTGTTGAGGCTGATCTTGATTAGAACAATATTCTTGTGTGAAAGTATCAGTCCTATGTTGTCGCCTGGAGAATAGGAAAAATTAATAGATCACGAAAAACAACATTAGCTTCTTGACTTCTTTTCCTGTCAGTTTCACTTGTTCAACATCACTATGCCTTGTATGTCAAAAGGTTTTCCAAGTATACTAATTGTTACTGACATTACAAGCGATTAGTGCATTATAGCCAAAAGGGCATTTATAACCCCGAACAAGAAAGCTCAAGTATGTACCCATGATTTTCCGGTTGGACAGGGCCCGTTTTGTGCCAAGGATGTGCAGGTCACATAAACGCAAATGCGTGGAGGCTGGGGAGAGGGAACCTTTTCCAATCATTGTTTGCACAATACTTTTGATTTTTTTAAAACTATTTTTCTTTTATTTAGATAAAGCCTTATTTACAGAAGCAAGTCAGTCCTTGGCTCTGTGAATGGAAAGGGGAGAGGTAATTCTACAAGTGTTAATTTCCCGGTTTCTAACTAGTAGACTATGTATGGTCATATATGACCAAAGAGCTATAATAATAACAACGGTTACAACCACTACAATTTTTACTTAATCTTTGTCTCTAAAAGTGGAAAAAGTGCTTTGTCATGCATTGTTATCATCAATGTGTAATTAAACAATAATTATTGGTGGATAACTATTTGGCTTTATGAACTATCCCGTCTCAGATTATTAAAGTTTCGAAAAAGGAAATGCCAGAATCTAAATGTTCGAAAAATAATACATTTCCTTTCAAAATTTCAGCTGAAAATTTTCAGAACTATTAATATTAGCTCAGAATGGCGGATGACTTTCATTTGCTGTCAAGAGAAAACTGAAAGTACATTCCATGTAAGAGAATCCAGAATCGGGAAAAATTTTGCTTGTGGAATCCAGAATCCTGGGCTTTGGAATCCGGAATACAGCTTAAAGAATCCAGAATGCCACTTAAGGATTAGAATCCAGAATCCAAGTTCTACTGACAAGGACTGGAATCCAGTACTGTATTCTGGAATCCACAGCATGGGATCCAGAATCTGTCTTAGATTCCCTACACATGGGACAAGAAAGTCAATTGATAACGATCACATTGAAACAGGTAATTGTTAAATAAGGCATAAGCATTAAACCAAGTAAGCTACCTTCCCCCACTTGCTTAATTATCTGAATCTGCCACTGAATATACAAAACGTGTACATGTATGTGGATGCTTGGTAATGCTCTCAGTGTCATTTTGAAAACGAAGTACTTGCAGGAGTATTAAATTATTAGAAGAATAATGCATGATTTTTACACCGTACAATTAGGGCATTTTGAAGAATGAAAAATAGACTGCACAATTTTATATTAAAAACTCTTTTCACTCTATAATTATGCTATGTACAAGCAGATAAAAAATTAATTTTATAAAAAATATGGGCAGTAAAATGAAGTTTGACTTTTCTGATACATATTTTGAGATAAAATT
Organism: Porites divaricata; assembly: GCA_038088405.1. Lineage (NCBI taxonomy): Eukaryota > Metazoa > Cnidaria > Anthozoa > Scleractinia > Poritidae > Porites > Porites divaricata. Next base: position 17,167,069 of record JBBMOI010000003.1, read on the forward strand.
TGCCTACTGATTAATACGCTATCTTTCATGAATGCTGTCAGAATAATACATATTAAATACCAATTCATCTAAATTTGTAGGAGTGTACCTATTTGTGATTGATTCATATTACTTTCAGTGCTAGTAGACAGCTTCATTTCACAGCGGAACTAGACTGATGAAAAGGAAAACGTTCTACATGCAATAAACGTTACTTTTCCTTTCTTTACTCTTTCAATTACGACTACTCTAAGATGGATACTCTAGAGTGATGGGCTCTGATTTTGCCCAGAATTTGGACGGTACATGACAGTTTTTATAATAACCGAGTGACTTGAAAGCTGTGGTCCATGAGAGTAGAGGCAATAGTAATGACATGAAGATGGCACATTTTTTGTCTGTACATTTTTTATCTATTGAGAGCACGGCACCAATTAATCCCAAACAGTGCAGAGGGTTGAAATAAAATACAGGCTTGTGCAATTTGGTTAGTCTTAAAAAATTACTTGAATGTGCTGATTTATCGCAATTTGCACTCTAAAAAATTATTAATCATGTGATTACGTATACAAAATTCACTGGAAAATTTGGACATTAAAAACTGTCAATGTTACTGTAAGAAACTAGACCACAATTTTCCATGGTCTATACTCTGCTAGATCACAGAAAGGACATCAAAGTGTTGAAATCTTTGCAGTGAAACCGGCACTTAAGTTTTGAACATTTTGACGTCATTTCTATAGTCAATAAGAGTGCAGGCCATGAACTGTTGTCTATTGAGACGGAATTCACAAGGACACTGAGTTATTTTGATTTTCAGTGGACAAAAATCTTGTACCAGAATAAAATTATTTAAAGCATATGGCATTCTTTCTTACATTATTCAAGGGCTAAAGATGTAATAAATCATCTGTAGTTCTGTAACACCAAAAAAAAATTCTTATGGGAGCGCGAGAAAATGAATTGTCACATTTCACATAATTACATCTTACACATAAAATTTTTAGAATTTTACCTGTACAATCACAATTCTTGTGAAATTTGACATTATTTTCTCGGACTTCCACAAGAAATTTTCTTTGGTGTTACTACAGATGATTTATTACATCTTTAGCCCTTAAAACATGCAAAAAAAAGAATGCAATATTCTTTAAATAATTATTCTGGTACAAGATTTTTGTCCACCGAAAATCAAAATTACTCAATTTCCAGATGGATCCCATCTTAATTTGTTAAACAACCCAAGCATCAGTCAGGCCTTCCTCAAGCTCTTGTCCCCTTTCTCACTCAAAAAGCTTTATTCTCAGGCTCAACTGTCAGGGCTTGAAAAAATTGCCACCCGGTAGTCCAGGACAAGTAGATTTTCTTGCTGGGTGTACCCCAAGTAACTTTTAAAGCTCACTTGCCCAATGGGCAAGGCTCCAGGAAAGTCATCCTGCAATAACAAAACTATTAACTTATAAGATGAGCAAGAAGTGGCCCCAGGCAGGCAAAATGTGAGAGTTGCTTACCTGAAGGACATGCTTGAATCAAGATTTTTTCAAGCCCTGATGACTGAGTATAAGAAACTTAGAATGACCATCATTCAGTAATACCTGATCAATACCAATTTCCGGTAAATTTATCTAGCAGACTTAACCATGTGTAACAGTCTTTAAAAAGTACCATTCAAAATTGTAGACTTCCCACCTGGTGGTATAGAAGTGTTAGCTACATTAACAGTTCCATTCTGTTGTGTAATGTTTGTGGAGCTATCCCTTCCTGGATCAGAACTGTCAAACACAAACTGAAGAAACTGCTGTGGAAAGGGTTCATGTCTTGGTTCAACCATCTCAAGCTCAGAGGAGCTTAAATCCACAAGAGGAGGAAGAGAGCTACCCTCAGGTATTGTACTGCTGCGGAGAAAAGATTCTGAACTTGCAACCTTGCTGCTAGACTGTAGAGAAGAAATGCTGCCATCCAAGGCTGCTTCCATGTCACTTCTGTGTGACATCACTGGACTTGGAGTCACAGCTGGAGGTGGGATGTTGGGAAACACTGGTTCACCTAGACGATGCTTTAACACAGCTGCTGTTGAAACAAGTCCTTCTTTGTAAGGAGAAGAATTCACTGATGATGATGCTTGTGAGTGTATTGCCATTCCTGAAGAAATCTTGCCATCCATATCAAGACTTAGGCTAACACCAGAGTCACCATGGCCACGCAGCTGGTTCTGCAGTGTTTGAACTTGGTCAACTAATTGTGTTATCGTTGATATTAAGTCTTTGTTCTGCTTAAGCACTTGATCTAGTTGATTCTGAAAATTAAGATAGGTTGGAGCTGGCGCTATGACTTGATGAACATGTTTTTTTAATAGTGTTTTAATTCATGGCTAACGTGGTGAAAAGTCTGTAATGGATTAACAATGGAACAGGCAAAAGTTAAGGAAGCAGTGTGTCTTGGAATTAATTCCAACCTCAAACAACGGGAACTGTCACCAAATTGAGTAAAACATAAAAATAACAGCTCAAAATATTAAAACAAGGTATGAATAACACAGCATAATACAAAACAAGACACAGATGGACAAATTTGAAGACTGAAGATTATAAATGGATTGCAATTCCCGGTTTTGAAAACTTGTTAGCCTAACAGTCTGTTTCAATGTCCGTTTTTGTTGTTTGTAACATAATCATGATGTAATGCTTGGGAGACATATTTACAAGACTTAGTTTGAAGTGAAGCTGTAATTTTGCCATTTGCCAGAGATTTTTTCACTAAAATTATGTTCCATTGCAAATAAGGATGTATTGTTGGCAGTAATAAACTAGACAGCCATGACGCAGCACATTTAATCTAAACATAAAAATAGATTAAAGCTAGATGTATAAAACGATGAGACTATACCAGTGATGCCAACTCTCCTGCTTTTGGCGGGAGACTTACGCTTTCTTGCCTCGTCTCCTGCTCTCCCGCTTTGGTACATAAATCTCCCACTTTTTACGTCCACTTTATAAATATTGAATACTTAGTAAAAAATAAAACAGACTTAGTTTGAGATTTAGCCCATTTTTAGCTCAAAACTTGAATTTTTCTTATTCGCAGTAGTAGTACGGTTTCTGGGGCATTTTTGTCATTGACAAATATTATTTCTAGCATTCGAATTTTGATAGTATGTACCTCATGTAAGACATCATATAATGTCCTAAGTCATTCCCATTGGGGGCTGGTTCAATTTTTTTTTTGGGGGGGGGTCATTGAAATTCCGGGGGGGAAGTAAAAAAAAAGACAGTCTCCCGATTTTAGGTCTCCAGAGGTTGGCATCCCTGCTAAACATTGCCAGGGAGCAAAATATCCACTTACCTGAAGACCCTGTCTTGCAGCAGCCTCATTATCAAGCTGCTGTATCAGAAGGGTGGCCTGTGCCTGGGCAGCCTGTGTCTCTTGTCTTTGATGGTCAAGATGTTGCTGATATATTTGACGAAGCTGTTGGATTGTTAATGGTGCAATACTAGGATCAGGGTGATATTCTCTCACATCTGTAGGTAAGTCCACCTGGCAACAGAGAAAAGGCAAGAAAATTCAGGGCTCGAAAAACACTTGAATTCAAGCTTAACATAATTTGGGCAAGCATTTAAAAAGTTCGTGTGCTCATCCAAGGACATGAATTTGTCTTAATGTTACTGACCATTAATCTCAGAGATAATAATTTATAACAAAAACAGCCCCTGTATCCTCAACACTGAGTTTTGAGACAGTTAATTTGGTTTTCAAACTCACAAATTGTAAAATTCCGAGAATAAGCCTCCCAAATATAAGCCCCCCAAAACTCGTAACACAAAAGACCCTCTGTTAAAACGCCCCTCCAAATATAAGCCCCCCCAGGGGCTTGTACTTGGAAATTGCCCTCAAATGTGAAGTAAAACAAAGCAAAAACGGTAAATTTCGTTCCGACTATAAGGCTAGCCCAATATTATTGATTTTGAAATGCAAATTTCCCTTCGTAGATAAGCCCCTCCAAATATAAGCCCCTCAAAAAGGGCCTTTGAAAATATAAGCCCCGGGGTTGTTTTTGGAATTTTACGATACTTCTACCAATACTCTGCAGAACAGCCATCTCAACACAGGAACTGATCTCCACAGGTTGCGAAGAACATGAGCATGTTTTATTTATTGCTTTTGTTGTTTCTGACCATTCAACACCTACAAGTTATCTCAACTAAAAAAATACATGACTTAGGGCTATAAATTTCTGAATATGAGAAGGAAAGATAAGGTCAAGAAAACAACATTATAATGGTAGGACACAGAATGCCAAATCAAGTACTATATGTAATCTCCACTTTGGATCTTTTCCAGTATAAATGTACAGTTGTTGAAAAAATGCTTACATTTTCAATAAACTAAGACAATAAATTAATTTCTTAATGGTGTGCATTAGTTATCTTTTTCTTCCATTTTTCTCATCACATATCGTTTCCATTAGGTCCCTTGGAGGCTCCTATTAAAAGCTGTCGTGGTTTTCAGCAACCTGCAAGCCGAATACCACCTCCAATATGTCAAGATCTGCAATGCTATATGACACTTTTCCAACAATTGTTTGCAAGTAACAACTAAGGTTCTATATATTATAGCAAGGACCTCACATGATCGTGACTTACCTTCTGACTGGGTGAACTCTCACTTGTTTCCATTGGAGTCACATTGTTCTTCACAGGAACCTCAAGCTCTACACATGCAAGGAAATGAATTATGTAATAAATTCATTAATATATAATGTAACTTGTTAAAGCTACAATGAACAGAGACAAAAACAAACCTTGCCCTGGAAGGAAATTTCATCTCCAGAAAAAGGCTTTATGGTGGCAGACAGTGCTAATGAAGCTACAAGAAACTACCGGTACAAAAAAATGTCATGTTTTCTGACCTGGATTATCTTTATCATCCTGCTGTGTATTATCGTGACCTGCTTGGCTCAATGTTCGCTTGTGACACACCTCAAAAGCCTGTCCTACTGTCCTTACAATAAGTATGGCATCTGCCTATTGATAAACCCAAATAAATTTATGCTTGTTCACTTCTCGTTATCACCAATTTCCAAGCCATAAGTTACACAGTGTTACAGAAATAATAACAGTCCTGTATAGATTAATAAGTAATAATGATATAGTGACTGCCATTGCTATGGTTACATATAGTAGGTCATACCTTTTGCAGCAAAAATAATGTTAAAGTGAAGTAGTTTGCTATTTCATTAGTGTTTATATCAAAAATAAAACATGATATATAGTTGCCTGGCCACTTTTTGTGTTGAAAAATATTTCACTTGAATTGCTGTGCTCTGTGCTCTTGGTCTCAAGTTCTATATAATGTATTAGACTCCCAATCCCAACTCCACCCTTTTCCTTGTATTTGACTTTTTTTGTCAAAGGTTAATGATTTTATTGTCATAGTATGACCATAATGGTAATCTACATTTTAATTGTTTTAGTCCCAGAGTACTCCTGACCCTAACACCAAGTTAAAAATTTACATTCAATAACAATTTTATTTAAAATTTCAATATTTACTGCAAAAAATTACCTTAACATATTATAATACCTTGGTATTTGCTTTAAAAACACTGCATCTAAAAACATCCTCCTCCTTCGAAATAAAACTAAAAATTTGCAAATCCTGGGAATCATGTGACACATAGAATATTCTGTTAATTGGATGACTCAAAATTTCTGTCACTTCAAACTCTTGTTTCTTTTTCTGAAATGAAAATGCAAAAGAAAGTGATATAATTGTACTTACAAATATATCTCAATGCAGAAGACAGACACTCGTCAGGAACCAATGAAGTGTCCTTAAAAATTCAAGACTTCACATAAAATAATAATGAAATGTTTATGGCTCAAGTAAAGAAAACCCTCAAAAATAGGACTTTGATCCATGACACTCATCACATGTGTTTCCAAGATTTCAAAACCACATGAAAATTTTCAGAGACCCTTCTGGCACAGTATTTTTCTAGCTATGTACCATTTGCTACCCCTAAGATAAATGACTTTAAGGTGACTGGGGTGTCCATTAAAAGTGAGTTGGCTACACTTGCCCCCCCCCCCCCCCCCCCAAAAAAAAAATTCATGTAATAAGATATTTGTATTATTAATATTATTCAATTACAGAGCTTAATAAAGTCCCTGATCTTGCAAGTAGGTCATCATTTATATTCATGATATTAATGCTAGATAGATAGATAGATAGGTAGATAGATAACTCATTTATTGAAAATCACAACTAGCAGCCATAAGCTGAATTACTTGTGTTCATATACATGTTGATAAAAATTTAACCTTATTAAACTTCCCAACCATATCTAAGAGAAAAAAAACAAAAAAAACAATCATACTATATGCTAAAATTACGTCAAATCTAGTATTAATAAAAGTTCTATTTACAACTGTTGCTTATCTGCATAGTGCATTATAAAGGAATTTCTAAACCTCTTTGTTTTTACACGTGGGATTGAAAACAATTACGCCTATTCCTAAAGTGATATCTTTCATTGTCATTTCGCGCGGACAGCAGGCCAGCTAGTTTATGCTGGCCATCGCCATGGTAAGACTAGCATAACTCTCTGATCTACTGATATCCATAATTCACAAATAGTTTATTTCAAAATTATACAGCATACATTACACATATTTAAATTCCTGTTTAATTCTTGTTGGACATATTTCTTAATGAGTTCACTGTACCTCACAATCTACATTATGTTTCATGTGGGAGTTTTGAGGCATTTCTGGTCAGTCAATATAAATTATCATGATGCTAAGGTTCTAATAGACATATAGTGGTCATACACCCATGCATATGCCTAAATTACTAAATGCCAAACTGAAAAAAATATTTTTTGAAAATCTGTAATTAAGGGAAAAAAGAAAAAAAAAGGGACGGACTGTTGCAGAGGGTGCTTATTTCAAATTTAAGATTAGGATTGATGAAACATCATTTACATAGTATTACACTAGCTGTGCATGTAAATATACATTTATATGAAGCAAAGTTATTTGCCTACCATTAATACACAAAACATAATTACAAGTAAGCTGTAATATATGAGAATTCATATTTACATGATGTGTTATCCAATTTCGCTTTCCTTCTTCCCTGCGGACAACCTTTATTCCCATCACTGAAACACTCAATTCTGTTCTCTCTTTCTTGGAGCCATATACCTTGTGTTCATACTTAAAAATAATAAGAATGTACCTATTGTAAATAAACTCCATTCTCAGCTTAAACCAATATACAGTTTAGTTTGATTCAGAATTTCCTTTGTTTTCTTGCCCTTACCATTCATGTAGAAGACAAAAGAAATGCTGGTTTAGCCTGAACATGATTTTACCTACCACATACCCACTACTTTGTACTGGTACCTGTAAATGACCTTATAAATAAATGCCTGGAGTGACAATAATGGTATTAATGTAAACAGAGGAGCAAAAATCTGAAAGGGCAAATTGTCAGTCCAATTTAGCCTTAAATAAATTTTGACAAGCAACCAACTGAAGTAGGATTTGTTACCACAATTTGGTACTTATTTGTAATGAATTAGTACTTTTGAGCTACTGATGAATAGGTATTTGTGACGAAATCACAAAGTCGCAATGATTACCATTGATGAAGCAATCATCTAAGAGATTAAAGCAATGATTGCGTTGCCATTCCGATCAAGTTTGACAATATTGGTGGTGCAATAACAGTTAAGAGAAATGCAAAAAAGTGTGCTGCACATTCACAGTTTTGTCTTCTTTATTTTCTGATTTCAGTCATTGTGGGTATGCTGAGCTTGCTCGAAATTACTACGCGAAATAATTCTTGACATGCATCTCTTTTGCCTGAAAAACTGATGATTGAATGGAAAATGTGCAACAGAATCAATGTCCACAGGTACTCATACAGAGGCTCTCTATATTAGATCTATAAGCTCCTGGGATACAGATTGGATCTGGCATGGTGCAATCCAGGTTTTTGTCAATCTAGTGCAATCGAATGCCAATTTGATCTGATCATTCAGATCCAGATGTAATGGGCACCCTATATAGTAGACGAGCTTTGGAGAGAAGTCCACTCGGAATCTCTCTTTAACTGTTTTTCTCCATTCTCCACTTTAATTTGTGCATCCACAACGTACAACTTGGACATTTGAATCTACTGCCTACTGAAGCGCCTGACCCCCCCTAGCTACATGGACAGTCTGCAAAGCAAATTATCAATAAAAAAGGGGTTGTTCGTAGCCGTTGACAAAACTAATTGTTAAAACTCCAACAAAATTTTGCGATTAATATTCAACGGAAACGATTAATGTCGACAAATCGTTGCATATTTATACGAGCACTCAGCAAAAGGGTTTTATAAATCGTACTGTTTGTCTGCAGTCTGTTATTTCAAGGACTTACTGACAAGAAAGTTCTTTTCCTTCCTGATCAAGTTCACTTCATTTGTAATTAAATTAGATATAACAATAAGAAAATAAATTCTGCATGAAAACGGTCGCTTTTTGACTTAGAACAAAAGGTTTATAAGCAAAGTGACTATATATATACGGCTTTAATAACTAAGTTTGCAATATCAAAACACCATAACTTTGAATCTAAAATTCTGTATTGAAAGAAAAATCGTCTTACCCTTATTCGTCGCATAGAAGAGACAATTTCAGCTCTACTGCTTGGCTTGTGGATATCTTTTGTCCCGATATACTATAAAGGGGAACAAAACATAGCAAATGTTTCATGTTTATAAATAGTGATTCGCACCTTTTTTAGCCACAGCCAACGCAAACATGATGAATTTTCCTGTCACGAAATTTACAATTTCCCAAAAATCACTTTTCGAATCTGAAGTAACGTACAGAAATTAAATCACCCCGAGTACGAAATTTATTCTCAGCAATTAGTGCTGTGTAATTAGTTGTATCTCCATACCTTGACTTTGAAGGTGATTCCATGTTCGAAGGAATCTTCATCTTGCACAGGAGACTTGTTATCGTAGGCTTCTTCCACGAGGTCGTAATCGTTTCTTCGCAATTTTCCAGGCATTTTCAGTTAAAACTTATTAGCTGATCATTAGTCTTTTCTAATTAAAGGGGCCGCAAAAGGTTTAATAAAGCTCTACTAAAAAGCATAAACATAACGATAACATACTGGTGGTTGTGGGTTAGTCAATTACAATATTTAATTCTCGGATGAGCCCTCGGATGACTGTTGAACTTTCGGCATGTTTCTGTCCTGTCACGAACGGCGTAAGAACTCGTAACGAACGGTAACGAACATTTTACGAATGCTCAGAAAATATCCGCTGCAAAAGCGGAAAGATCACGGGCGCAAGTATGGCAGTTTTCTAAGGGAAATCAGTTTCCCACAAAAACTCCCATATCAAGCTTGGGTCCTCTGTTTAAACTACTGAAACTCTAGTTATTTTTAGAGGTTTAGAAATATATTAAAACAGGAGCTTCTGATTAAGAGTAAAAATGAAAGTCTCTAAGAAATACCTTACTGTTACATAAGCTATCATCCTCGGAGACCCAGGGGAGATAAAGGGGGCGAGGGAAAGTCTAAACGGGCGGGAAAATATATATGGAACGAAGAAAAGTAAAGAACGGCGAGAAGAGCCCCTGGGGACAATGTCTTACCAGACCAGTTCCAAACGGTCGCCGCCGTTCTGGCTTCTGATTGGTGCCAGAAAAACACAAGTTTTCTGGCACCAATCAGAAGCCAGAACGGCAGCGACCGTTTGGAACTGGTCTGGTAAGACATTGTCCCCAGGGGCTCTTCTCGCCGTTCTTTACTTTTCTTCGCGCCACATTTTTCCGCCCGTTTAAACTTTCCCTCGTCCCCACTATCTGCGCCTGGGTCTCCGAGGATGATAAGCTATCCGAGTAAGCTTAAACTTTCATTTCGACTGCTATCAAGATGAAGCTTCCAAAGGATGCAGAATGAGCCGCGTGTTTTTTTAACTGATATTTGATTTTGTGCGCAGAAACCAGAAAACAGAGGGAATAAACAGTGATAAAAGAAGTTGAAACAACTCTGAGAGTCATATGATTCAGGATACAACATTCGGTAAGAGATCAAATCCACTCAATTGGGACAACAGCATTTATTTGACCCACGAACATTTGAATTTAGCGCTAAAGGAACAGACTTAATTAGCTCACTGAGTACTGTACACAAGTTGGACCCCTTAGAAGAGATTTCAACTCGGTTTTAAAAATACTGAAGAACAGCCGGTAGTTTGTGCCTATTGTCTCGCAGAAAGGAGGTGCATTCCAGAGTACCCAGAGCTTCAGGCAGCACAAGTAAAAAAACGATCGCCCATCAAATTTTAAGGGTTGTTTTGCACTCTTAACTGGAATGACTATTTAGCTTGATGTGGAATTACTAACATAATATCCAATGCTGGAACAAGAGAAAAGAGAAACGATAGATGTGAATGAGCTAAAGACGAATTCGCGCAAAACTGGTAAAAATAATTTCAACTTCAATTTTAAATTTACTTCAGTGGTAACTAATGCAAGTTTAAAATCAGACGCGTTACGTGGAAAACAGTTTTTCTTTTGGAAATCAATCTTACGCAAGCACTTTCCCAACAATTTATTAAAATTTATTAGGGGCAAAACGCAAAACGTGTGTTAAGAGTAATTCACCAGTTCTCCTTCAGCAAGCCGGGTTAGTTGCACTTAAGAACAAAACACTTGCACTCGTCAATTTAGGTGGTCAGAGTTCATGCATTGAGGCTCAGACATCATTCTTGAGCGTTCGAAAAAGCTAGAAGCAAAAACTATTAGCTGTTCTGCGGATTCGGAACAAGACGCGCAAATGACAAAAATAAGGAAACAAACTCTGTGCTCAATTTCCCTGGGTTCATTTCTTTAAACGATTTGTTTGTAGTGTTTCCCACTGAAGAGTTCCTCGAAAATCATTTTTGCACAGTATGATAAAAATCATAACTTCACAGCAAGTATTAATATTGGAAAAAACTCAATTAACTTAACTTCTTGCAGTTCCGGTCTTTACAAAAACTATGGTAGCGTCAGATACCATGGGGTTCCTAGGGCAGAAGAGCGTAATTCAATTATTCAGTGGGAAACGCCCACCGTTACATGACCGTTTTATCAACGAAAGCTAATAGTGTAATTGAGTGTTTTCCTTATGTAATAAAAAATACAAAATTAATAGTCAGGGTCATATTTTCTTTCTTTGTTAATAACAAGATGGCGAGGACACATGCTAAATGATAATATATCAAAAAGTTTAGATAACAAGTTACGTAATCGGCCATGTTTGTGGATGTGGAATTACACTGGAAATACTTCAATGAATTATTGTTGTTTTCCTTTTTGTCTCTAGCTCTTCTTAAAAACATTTTGATGGCGTCTATCAATGAGACACAAAACTGATGCATCAAATGGCCGACGACTCAAGGGTTGCATTCAACTGACCTTCCAATGAGCAATGAATAAGAATTTATAGCGTCGCAAATCATCAATAATTAATAATAATAATCATTGGGAGTTTCAGTATTGCCATGCGAGCTAGAATTACTTTTAATTCGGATTCAGAATTATTTAAACTCAAAGAAAACAAAACAAATTTCTCAGCGCTTAATTACACCAGCGAAATTGCAGCCATGAATTCTTACTGTCAGACCCTGCCCCACTAAACCATCTCTTCGTTCCTTCCCAGAGATGATACACTATGTGAAACCCATCTGGAATCAAATACAGGTGAGATTTTCATAAGTACTGTTTTAATGTGTGATGCAAATATGTTATGTCGTAAGTACAGCACTTTCGCCCTGAAAATGTGTTATCGATCATCTCGTTTTTGTATTGATTTCAAATATTTCGCGGATTATAAGGGGGAATTTCACTGATGCAGCAAAAATAATAAACTGCAATACTCGTGCAAAATTTTCAATAATTTGTCTTGTTTTTCGCCAAAAATATAAGGAAGATTTTCAAATAAAAAAATCTCATTGATATTCATTTTTTTTTTTATTACTATAACAGTTTAAAATCGGGGAATTTATTAGTAGGAGCTCCACAACTCTCTGCACCACAATGCCGCGAACGTAATTTAAAGAGAGTGATCTCCCTTAAACGAGGAGTTGATTGTTAATTCTCAATATGCCGTATAATGAAGCTTAGGTGATAATTAATGTAACTATATGAATGTAGATATAACATAGAAAAGTGATGGTTAGATTAATAAGTACTTACATATTTGCGATCATGACTGTTGCCAGTTTGGAATACCTACTACTATTCACGTGCAATATTGCAAGGGTGACACAGTAAAGGCTAGTAGAATAGCTAGGTATATAAACTAAACTTACGACAGAGAACCATATTATAGCACTTAATGGCATGTGTTTTCCTCTGTTTCCAATGTACGCTTTGCAGATTAATCTGTATAACTGTTGAAAAGCCAGTTCTTGATTTCAGAGATCATTGTTTCTGATTCTTTTCTTTAAAGCGCAAGGTAAGTTCTGTTTACATAATGCCTATGCTAAATAAAATAGATATTTGACGTTGGGAGCCCAAATATTGTTGAACGGGAAGTCAGAATTACATATTTGTGATCAAAATCGTTTTACGGTTATTGCAAATGGTCACTGGCGAAACGACATTCGGCATCTGTGTCCATAGCGAGCCCTGCAGGTGTATATATGGAATAAAAAAGTTTTCAGTTGAGCAGGAAAAAAATATTTGGCACTTTGTGATTGGCTAAATTCTCTAGCTCTCATCTTTCAGGGGCATCCAACGACTGTTTTCTGTATAATCTCTGTTCGGAGAAGCAAATATTGCCTACTGAAAATTTTGTATTGCTTGTCAAGGGCTACAAATTTGTGGTAGACCGTTCCATTCATGTACAATTTTCGAAACTTATCTAATTAATTCCCTACGATTTTCTGAAGCTTAATTTTTCACATTTCACTCTTCAAGTATTGCTGTTTTTCATAAAAAAGGAAACCTAACATTTTCGGATTCAGAAATGTGATTGAGATAGGAATCCGAAAAATTCTCAAGTTTGTAAAACTATAAATTGAAACTAAAATTCTCGGAAAATAATACTCAAGCCCTTGTAATTTCGAAAAGACTCAAAGTCACCTAGGATGACTGAACTGATAAATATTTTATAGCGCCGCTTAGAATGCGTTTCTAGAGATCTAAAAGTACTCTGGATAGCCTAAAAAGTGTTTTCAATGTATTTAGGGGGAAATCGTCGTTGGGTGCCATTGATCTTTTTCAATCAGTGCAAGTTAGAAGTCAAAACGAAACTACCGAACACGACTTTCTTCCCGCGTTGTGTTAGACCGGATTCATAATTATTCTGACATCAGGGGCGTAGCCAGGATTTTTCAAAGGGGGGGTCACAGAGGCTACTCACCAGATCACCATCCGGGGATCGCCGACTATATATGGTTTATACCGCTGCTTTCCCTCGTGTATCAGCGGGCTCAGTCGTATTATCGAGGCATGAAGGCCCTAGACAAGAGCCGTTGACGAAAACACTTTACAAAAAACCAAATTTTAAAAAAGTGGGCTTTTCAACAATGGCTTTTACGGCCAAGATATTGTCATGGCGTTTTCGCCACCTGAATATTGTAGATTGTTTGCTCAAAAGAAGGCCTGCAAAGGGGGGGTCACGGGCACCCCAGGACCCCCACCCCCCTAGCTACGCCCCTGGACATCTGCTTCATGTTGTGATTGGATTATGTGATTGGCCAGAATGATTACCGGTGTTGGCCCCCGTGAGAACACTTAATCAAAACCAAGGCTAGTTTTTAATATATAGTAATTCTTTTTGATAGCTGCTTACTATTTTAGCTGTTAATCGTCGTTTGAACTGATTACAAAATGTGTACAGCCAGCAATGAATTACTACCAAATCAAGAAAAGCTGTTGAGTCCAGTGATTTTCACGCGCGCTCTCGTTTCGCTTGCTCTGCTGTCCCTGAGGAAAAATGGGGACTACTCGTAGTCTAACAAACAGCTAATTTGCTCACACCTATTCATGCATACTTGTCCTTTCTTGCAGTCATTTCACGACTCACTTGGTAGTATTATGAATAAACGGAGTTAAAATGGCGGCAAGTGAACTTGGGTCAGAGATTCGAGGTAAGATGGACTGATTGTGGCTCAGGTGACTGGTATTTCACTAATTCCGGTCCAGTATTTATGATCCGAGAACAAAGCTTTACAAAAGAGAATTAATTAAAAGTAAATGTAAAAAAAAGGCAAATCCCAAACTTAGTTTGTTTACCCACGGAAATCCCAAGTACATTCCTTCCGAATAAAATTACAGTTTGAAAGTGTTGGTTTTTCTGGTTTTTGAGGATATGGAACAACTGGGGTAATTTATGAGAAGCCTGCTAGAGCTGAGGGAAGGGGAACCAATAAAGGACGTTAATGACGCTGATAATGTGTTATTTGTGACAACTCCCAGATCTCGAGGAAGGGGTTGCTCCACAGAGCAACTTCGCAGCAAATGAACGTTGGTCGTCAGTAGACGCATTGGTGGACACTCGGAAAGACAGCACATCTTCAAGATCAAGCCTGAGGAAACGATCTTCTAACGGAATCCCAAAGCAGAGAGAAGATCAACATGGGCAAGCGAAAGAAGAGAAATCAACTTTACGAGGAAGGTGAGGCCGGACTACTGATCTTTGATAACGAAGATCATACACTAAGCGGCTTCATTTTCACGACTTTTCTTCTTGCCACACATTGCTCTATTATGCACTTTCTCTTGTTACTCCTTTTTCAAACAAATTTAAAGATCTTTTCATTTTCTTACCATGAGCATTAGAGAGGCCAGTGCAAAGCTCTGAAGTGACAACAAGTTCATTTTTGAATCAAGTGATCAGTTTAATTGTAGACTGTTCACAGTCCCCTATTTTTCCGTGGGATCGTCGAGATGGAGCGCGTCTTACCGTTAATGGCGGCCATCTTGATTTTCAGATGTACTAAGTCTAACCTGGGGAAGAGTATCAAATCTACGTAGGGTGCGGGGGACGGTTTGGGAGGAGGCGAGAAAAATGTAAAACTGAAAATCAAGATGGCCGCTATTAACGGTGAAACGCGCTCGATCTCAACTATCCCATGGAAAAATAGGGGACTGTGAACAGTCTAGTTCATAATTGACTTTAATTTTTTGTCTTTGGTTGCCAAATAAAAAGGGATTATAAATACGCTTGTCAAATTTAAAGGTGAAATGGTGCTTTTAATTCGTCCTTTGAAGTAAAATGGATAGTAAAAAATCATTGTAAAGCAACTCATGCAGTAGGAGGATCGAGAGATAACAGGCTCTCTTAGTACCGCTAATTCTCTTGATAGAAATGTCGTTCTTATTTGACTGTAGCTGTAGGGATACTCACAGGAAATTATCGACGGAAGAGCCGGTTACAGCGGATGTGTTTGAAAATATTCAGATGCATCTGGACATGATTGAAGGCATTCGATCAAAGCCATGGACCATGGACGAGAAATTAGAGGTTCTTAGGTAGGTCAAAACATGAGTGTAAGGGGTGATTTTCTATGCGGGTGATCCTTGACATGCATTAGCTCAACAACTGATTCTTTTTTCCTATAGACATGCAAAAAAGTATGTAGAAGAACATTCAGGTGATTTGAATAGGTTGCAGCATTTCACAGAAACCCGGATAAGAGTACGTAATGAAGTCTTTTGTTTATGTTTCATTGTCACTATATTTTCATTGCATATCATACAATTTTATTTTTGGATAAAGTATAGTACCATGTCAGGATAGAAACGTACTGCCAGCATGGTGATATAGTACAGAACTACAAAATAAGAACAGACGCGTGCAAGAGTAACTCTTGACCAAAGTACATTTTACTACTTCATTAACAGCTCATACGGCAAATTAAAAGACAGTTCCAAAACTTCATTGTGTTCTTCATTCCTTGGGAGAAGAGGATTAAAAACATACAAGGTGAGATGCAACTTGCTTGAGTTAGATGCTTATCATTTTCTTGACTGACTTCCTTTTCTAACCATGACACGGTCCATGCTAACGATTAACTGAGCCTTCATCGCTGAAACTTGTTTTCAGAGCCCAAATCTTTATCAAGCGCGCATGGGAACGTACGAGCTCCTTAGCAGTGGCGGATCTAGGGGAAGGGCCAGGGGACCCAGGCCCCTCTTATTTTTAGACCAAACTGCAGGTCTGGATCCGCCACTGCTTAGCACTCAAACTACAAAGATAAACTAAGTTATCAATCACTCTTTTGTTTCTTTCTCTTTTGGAACTACAATCGACGACAAAATTGTTGAGACATTGCCCTCAAATGAGGTAACTCCAGAGAACGAAACAATCCACACCCCTATCCCTACCCTCCTTCTCCCCTTTCTTGTTTTCTACAGGTAGCTCCAACAGCGGCACATTACATGGAGCAATCTCGTACCCAAAGTCTTCTGGCTTTTTGGTCAGCGTTGCTCCGCTGATCAAAAAGCCAAAAGACTCTGGGAACGAGATTTTGCATGGAGGGGATGGGGAGGGAAAGCTTTATTTTCTATTTTTTTTTTAAGTTGAGAAAACGTTAGAGAGGCCCGTAAGACAAAGTATCTCAACTAATTTTGTTGCCGCTCGTAAATCTCTTTAAGAGCGCCCGAGGAGAATTAAACCCTAAAGCATTCATTTGATTCTACTTTGAAATTTACAGTGTTTACATTAAACTCTCTTTTTCTTTTCAAGGGTATTTTGGAGCTGGAATTGGTTCATTCTTTTTATTTTTACGCTCCTTGGTGTGGATTAATTTTATTCTTTTAGTATTCATCTCTGTTTTTGTTGTCGCCCCACAGGTAAGTCTAATAACTGTTTGTACATTAACTATCATCCATCATAGAAGGCAGGTTTGATCTAGGATTGTAGGATACGAGCAGTATTTTCAGTGGTGGTAAAATCGCTGTCATAATAGTCCCAGAGTTCAGTTCATGTTCGTACTGTCGAGTTAGGTGTTCTAGTGAGAGTTTTGTTTAAAAAGGACTGCATGATAGTTGTTCGGTTTAATGAAATCTTCTTCTAGGTATTCTGTTTTGCATGGTTTGTATGTTGCTTGGGTTTCACAAAATAGTTACGCCCAACTCGTCTAGTCAGTATAAATGTCACCTTATGGAAATTTACTTGTTGAGTACGTAATTAGTAAAGAGATTAAACAACTTCTTCCTTTTGGTCGAAAAGAATAGTTTGTCTCTAATTGTTGTAACTGTTCCCATGCAAGTATATATATTCCCTGACTTGCCCTAAGTCGTCTCTTAGTCTCCTAATAATAGTACTGAGAGAAGCGCGGTGAAAAGGAGGCTGAGGGTTGATAGGAAGAAGGAAAGAGGGGAGATCTCTCCCTTTCGTTCTTTTTCTTCTTGTCCGAGTGCTCCCCTTCCCTTCTGTTACGCTTCTCGCGTTCCGTTCCCCGCGTCGTGTGCGATTTCCGCATCCAAATAGAGACGAAAGGGGTCGAGTCAGACCTATACCTACTTAATTGATGTTACTTTTCCCAAGTCTAACTAAAAATAGCTTGCGTAGCAAGCATTTCCAAGTGAGGGGGGAGGGTGGAAAGATTTTCCTTTTCTTCCTTTCCCTCTCCTTTTTTAAAATTTTTCTTCGCTCTCTTTCCAACTTTCTCAACGAACTCGCCGGGAAACACTTGCTCACTGACGCAGGTTAGCCTAAAAATAAACAGGGACTCTAAATATATCTTTAAATGGAAAGTCTGAATTTGAAAACTGCACTGTCGTTACATTTAACGGAGTATAAAATCATTTTTACTATTATCATTTTCCTTTTTTGAGCTTATGAGCCCCTCCACTGCAATGAGACTTCCGGAGAGTGAAAAACGTACGGCCCAGCGTCTTACCACTGTTCTTGATGCCAAGGTATGCAGGAATACTTCGCTAGAGCCTGTTATCTAATGCTAGACAAAACAATAGCTACGATCAGTTGCATAATGAACTAAAACGCTACCCAGGAGGCAGCCAGATGCCGTGAAATTAAGGAAAAGTGGTGCACAATGCTGTCTCAAAAGGTTTTCCCCTCTCTTCCTTTGCAAAGACAGTAATAATGACAAAGACAATGTAATAAGAAAATACATGAAAGATGGGAGGGAGGCTATATTTTGCAAAAGCTAAACTGCGAGCGGTCTCTCTTTTGTTCAAAAATCTATAAGCAAAAAGAGAGACTGCGGGCAGTCTCTCTTTTTGTTCGTAATGGCGCCGCAAAACTCGCTACTTCTCCGCTTGCATACTCGCATATCGCACTCTCTCACAGATTTTCGAGCAAAAGAGAGGCTAAACTGCTCGCAGTCTGTGCAAAAGAGTGCAAAGACCTTTTCTTAAGTCCTACTCTCATCATTGTTATAGCCTGTGTACAGACCCCACCCTCCCCTGAGACTCGCCTCCCCTTCGATTTTTACTGAGGGGAGGGGGGGTCTGTACACAGGCTTCATCGTTATTGTCACTTAATTAAGCAATAGGTTTTATTAAGATCTATTAAGGAAATGAGAACTAAATCATTACATTACAATAACCTTAAGATGAATGCTAAACAGAAAAAAGGACAAAAAATATCTTTTTGAAGATTCTTTTTTTTTTTCTTTCACAGGGATACTTGGAGTATTCTTTTCTGTTTTATGGTTACTATGGAAACGAATATATTCACGTTGGTGCAGTTAAATATCCTCTGCCTCTTGCCTATTTTGTAGTGTTTATGGGTACTTATCTTTTCAGTATCATCATTGTCCTCAGAGCGTAAGTATTAAGTAAGAATTAATTTATTAGACTGAGGCTTAAACCTGTCTGTCAGTTGAAACTAGCAGCAGTAGAGTTTTTTTCAGACATGCACGAACATTATCTTACATCCATTTTTGTTGTTGTTGTTGTTGTTATACACAGAAAACGTTTTTTAATTTCCACATCTGCCTCGTCCCCAGAAGTTTTCGTTTTGGCTTTTCTGCCCTGTTTAAGAAATATTTACTGTCCCACGACACCCGCCTACGGTCTCTGTTTTCCTTGCCGCTTCAGGAACGCTTGGAGACGCGAAAAACTATTCTAACGATAAGGTCAACTTTTCCTTATAAAATCGCTGTTGAGACCGGTATCAGTACGTGTTCTATCATTCACGATTGAGGCCAATCGTCGAATAACAGAAAAAAATATTGGACCAATGGCGTGGCCCTTTTGTTGATCATTAGATTCTCTACCTTTTGCCCTTAGAATTGTTCGTGAACAACGCCTTGTGAAGTCTTCAGGTCAGAATGATCACTATCCGTTTGGATGGCGTGTGTTTTCTGCTTGGGACTTCCTTATCACTGAGAGAGAAACCGCCGATAATAAATTGGCCTCTCTTACAACCGCTATCAGGGTACGTTTTGTATATTTATTCCTAAAAGGTAGGTGGAAAATGATCGTCTGGGTGAGAGTTGTCTTTAATAGGTCTGTTGTTGACAGTGACTGACGTTTCGACAACCTGTGCCGCAGTCATTTTCGGATTCAAAGTGAGTTGTATCACGTCAATTGATGGTATTAAACTCTGTGCTGGTTACTTCGTTTACTGACCTGCTGATTGGTCAATTTTTACTTAACAGTCGCGATGTTTTTGGATATAGTATTAATTAACTGATGAGGAACAGAAAATTAGCATGTTCCTTAAACAAACCTGAAGAAGGCATTGTGAAAAGGATCATGGTAATACTTCGAGAAAAGAAAAGGCATACCACATGTAATACAAATAAACCCCTTCTACCTACATCAGGACTGAAAACGAAAAACGTTCAGTGCACGTAACAAGCACTTGTCGAAACGCACTCGGCAGTTCTTTTGTTGACGCAAAATAACTTCATGAGTTTCTTTTAAGGAACAAATTTTGGAAGCGGTTGAAAAAGGAAAAACCACGAACAAGTAAGTTTCCATGATACAACCACTAATTGTAATTATCGCGGTTTCGAATCCCCGTCAAGCCTGATCGTTTTCAGGTTCTTTTCTGGCCGGTTAACAAACTGCAAGGATCGCAGTGGTGATATTATAAACTTTAACGTTGATGCTTAAATTCGTCC
The DNA here is from genome assembly GCA_038088405.1 of Porites divaricata. NCBI lineage: Eukaryota > Metazoa > Cnidaria > Anthozoa > Scleractinia > Poritidae > Porites > Porites divaricata. The sequence goes on from JBBMOI010000003.1 coordinate 17,187,151, forward strand.
ATTCTAAAGCCAGTTACAGTAAATACGTAATGATTAATAAGTTTTGATTTTCTTCTTCGTTCTACTAAAACTTTGCTAGTCTACGAAATACCGAAAATCAACACTGGGGGGATCATCTTCCCCTTACTCTCAATGCCACTCCCCAGTGCAAAAGTAATATTAATTGACGCAGTATTAGACAGCAAGGAAGTCTCTCTAAGAAAGTGTATATCGCGGTCGTCAATTCTTCGGCGTCTTATGCCTACCTTACTTTTCCTGGAGAAAACGTTTTCATAGTGATTATTCTAAAGATGTAAATGACCGATTTTCCAGGAAAAGCCTGATTGCTCTTCGGGTATTGGCTAACGTGCTAGTGCTTGGGGTGTTAGCCGCCAGTGCATTTTTGATCTACTTGGTTGTCAAACGTTCAGATCAAAGAGGGAAGAATGGAAAACCGCCAACTGTATTGGAACAGTACGAGGTAGGATGGGAAATTGACATAAAGGCCCATTTCTAAGACGAATATAGGTAATAACTTACCACAAAAAAAGACAAAACGAACTCGAAGCGATCGAAGTAAGGACGGCACTGTTTGATTGATCATGCATGGCGTAGTTTGTAGAGCCCCTCTTGCTCGTAAATTCAAGATGGAGGTTTTGATTCATTCGTGGCCAATTCGTACAGCTCGGCTCACAGAAAGGTTAGAGCACTTTAGTGGGTCTAAGCTCACTTTGTTAGTCACTGGCCGTTTTTACACTAAGGAGGCATTATCCGTCTGTACGAACTTGGCCAAACATTTGTAGTTCGTCTGGTCATGCGTGTCAAGTATAAAGACGAACACAAGCCACATTATATGTCTGGACGAACTTTCCCTCGAAATACTTCCTGAACGACGCACTCAGTACGAAAGGTAGTTCGTCTGGACGCATAATGCGTCTTATGCCCGTCTTTATACTAGAGAAGCATAACCATGCAGACGAACAACAAAACGTTTGCCCAAGTTCGTCAAGACGGATAATGCGTCCTTAGCATAAAAACGGCTACTTACATCTTTAGCATCTACATGTTAGCTGTTCTCAGTAGGACCTCTCTAAAATTAAGTTCTCACATGAATGGCCTGTTTTCACCCCAAGAAAATACGAAAGAAAAAACCTTACTGACGACTACTTACCAAGAAAATAGAAAACCTTAAGACAGCTAGACTTTTGCTTCCCCAGTAGTCCTGAAGATGTGAAATTATAGGATATCGTTTCGGGTCATTATACTGACGTTTCTGGAAACCTGCCCACCTACCCCTCTGATCCAGAGTCTTGGCGAATTAGGGCTTTCCACAAGTTGCTCGAGATTTTCCAAAACGTTTCCCGGAATTTCTTAAAAATTTGCTCAAAAGTTGCTCAAAAAACAATCAAAAGTTGCTTTTTGTAACGAAAATTGCTCAAAATTTGCTCAAAAACAAAAACGTTTTGTGGTCTGATGCTAAAATATGCAAATTGTACAACAGATTTCTAAGCATTTTTGAGCAATTTTGCGGCGTAACCAGCGTTGCTAAATAACTTTGTCCTCAATTAAAACCAAAAAATGTAATGAGCCAATAAAATTGATGAATGACCTTCATCACCCGAGACTCTCCAGTAAGTCGAGTGTGAATCTTCGTCCACTATCGTCCACCATTTTGAGTTTTCTCTGAAACTGCTGACCGAGCAGCCCGGCTACTTTTATCTTGCGCCCATAATCGGCCCCAAGGGGGAGGATTTGGCTCCTTTTTTTACAGGAAATTCATAAATTGTCTACTAAAACATTGTAAAATTTGGAAGAAAGCCCTATTTAAGCACTAAAAGCTGCTCTGATATCTCATAATTAGAAGATAACTAGAGAAATTGCTCAGAATGCAAAAAGTTGCTCGACGAAATACGAAAAGTTGCTAAAAAGTTGCCGAACAACTTGTGGAAAACCCTACTTGGTTTTGCAGATGGGTGCAAATGACGTCACCAACTGACTTAACACAAAGGACTGAAAAGACACCGAACATGATCCGAACTAAATCACAAAAGCGAACCAATTTAGCTTTCCGGCGCAATATCAAGAAACACCCCACAAATGTTTAAGGTTTAACAGAAGAAAGAGCGCCAGGTTGAATAAAACTTTGCCCACCCTACTGTCACTGATTTTCACTGAAAAAAAATCCTAATAAATATCTTTTGCATGCCCTGAAGATTTCTTTAGCCATCACTGGTATGAATGCCGTATGTCCAGTATTTTTCAAGTTGATTTCTATGATAGAGCAGTACCATCCCAGGGTTGCCCTTTACTGGGAACTGACCAGGTATTTTAATTTTGTATTATTTTCTCAATTGTTTTTCTTATTCAATTTATAGAGCTTTAGATTCTAAGACGAGCGGAAGACGAGCACGACTGAGAGTAGGGGATTTTCTCAATACTAAGTAGTAAGCGCGCGTAACCCGGCGTCAATTTGGCGGGAAAATGTGATAGTCATCGTCATTTTGCTACGAGTTTTAGCGAGAATGTCTCGTTAGCGGACACAAGTTTAATATAAAATGTTATAGGTTTTATTATTCGCGGCTGCGAGATAGCTTAACCTCCTTCAATCAAGATAACAGCGCTAAATTTTTTGGTGAAAAAGATGTACAATGAAGCTATCCAGGGTGTCTATTATTTGAGAATACTCGAAAAAACTTTAAGTTAAATCTCGTACACGTGGTCGTTCTCGTCCTAGAATCTGAATATCTCTATTGTGTATAAGAAGGTCTATATTGTGTATAAAAACATGTATATGGACAGCAAAAATCTCCGGTGAAAATACCGAGAACTCCACAGTTCCCCTCCACAGCTCACAACAATTCGCTCGTTCCCCACCCACTCAATTTGCCTGCCCTAGAGACAATCCCATGAGATATTGCCGTGGAAGTCTATTGTTAAAACAATTTCTGTTTCTTACTTCGTGTTTGTTTTAATTCTTAAGGCTGAACAGGAAAAAGTATATATTTCGCATATATTTTATATGTATGCCACATATTGTAATCATTCTGAGTACATTCTTAAGACGCGCAAAAGAGCGTGCCGGTTTTTCCGTTTTTAGCATGCTTTTTAAATTCATGCAATATTCTGCTGTTATTTATCCATTATACTGTTTAATTTTGGAATTTTCTTCTCAGGATAATGTTTTTGTATCTTGGAAACATGTATGTCTTGGTGATATCTCTCCTAAACAAAATAAATAAGGTAATTTTATTGGAAATAAATTTCTAACTTAATCCTCCATTCTTCTTGCTTGCTCGGCTGATTTATTTATACCGTCTTACATCCCCTAGCGTTAGTGTGAATCAGTTGGAAGACGGCACCACGCGACGCTGTGTATCAGACAAAAAACATTGTGGCGAAATTAGGTAATTGGGCCAACTGAATTCTAATATTAACGTTTCTTTTATTTCAGACAAAAGAAACTTTTCCAAGCGTTTCCTCTGGTACGAAAGTTGGGAACGCAACTGTCACGAGTCCTGTGGCTATGGTAGCATTAAACACCACAACAGGTAAGAAGTCTTCCAAGAGCTTTTGTTTTTTTTAATTCGGGAGAGTTAAACATCACAAGTATACCACTTATTAAAAACGGGGAGACGTTAGACGTCATGCTACTCTGCGTTACCAATCAGTCATACTACAGTAAGGTAGGTAATATCGCCAAGTTTACTCTTGCAGTGTTTGAATATAGTTTTACTCCTGTCTGGCTAAGAAAAAGAAACATTTTTTATCACTTAGCAATTTAAAATCAAATAAGCAGCGAATAAATAGCACTTTCTTTACACTTCAAACTAATATATGTATCTTTGCAATCGATTAGGTTCGTTGTGTTGGGAGACTACAGTTGGTCAGGAGCTGTTCAAGCTGACGGTCATTGATCTAGTTGCGCTGGTTTTCAGCGTGATAACCAGTGAGTTATTCGTGTCACTGGCTGTCAGGTTTCTTAATTGTTTTCAAGGTCGCCTCCTGGATCTTGAGAAAATTGTAAGTTATTATTATCAGGAGTCTATAACCGGCTAACCGGTAATTGGCTCCTGTCATTATTTATTGCTATCAGTCATTTTTAAAGACCAGAATAATTAGCTTGACACAAACTGTATGCAATGTGCTCGCCACTTTAGAAAATAGAAGGGAACCATGTTTGTTGAGGACGCGCCGGCCAGCTCAGTATTGGCTAATTTTTTCTCCTGTCCCTAGAAACAGTCCCAGAAGTAAGTATAGCTTGAACATGATCGTCCGAGTGAACGTAGTACTGAATAGAACTGTTGTTGACAGTTACTGACGTTTCGACAATCTGTGCGGTAGTCATCTTTAGAGTCAAAGAGAGTTGTCACATCAGTTTATGTTATTAAAATGTGTGGTTTTGACGTAATTGTTCAATTAAGTCGCGATGTTATTGGTTGTCTGTTAGTTAAGCCGTGATGATATTGGCCATGAAGACTCGCAATGTCATAATGACATGGACAACCGACAATTTGACTAACAATAAACGACTGTTTAACTGTGACAATAGACAAATCGAAACGCACCAATGACATTTTTTTTACAGTAATCAAAGCCGAAGGCGATCACACTCAACCTTCTTGTGAAATGACTCCTGCACTCCTACGTTCAAGCCTTTCACAGTCCCAGACGTCTTTGCGAAAGTTAACTCGACCCAGTTTTCTCTCGGTGAATGGAAGACGGGCGCAAAACATGTCAAGACGCGTCCACTGTGTGTGACCAGGCGGATGACACACGCCAACAAGAGGAACACTTAGGGATCTAAATTGAAATTGCACTAAATGCTTTCATCTTATAGGGGTTGCTCTCACTTGTTGAAGATGTTCTAGTCCCATCACGTAACTGTGAAGGTCTCTGTAATGTCTTGAACAGATTTACGCTTACTTACTTTACGATTTTTCTCGATTTTTTTTTCAGTTGGGCTACCCTGAGTTTAAACTAGCCGAAAATGTGTTACAGCTAATAAACAGCCAAGGATTAATATGGTATGATAGTACAGTTAATGACAGTCTAAATAGTAAGAAGTATTCGGAATTTTTGAGACATAGTTTGAGTTGATTTCACCACAAGTTTTAAATGGACGCACAACAGTCCTCTTTTCAAATTTTTTGCAGCTCTACAGCAAAAACAAGGACAGTGACCCTCATTTCTTATTTCATGATTTTAAATAAGGACAGTGCATCCTTTCGTTGAGAAAAAAATTGGCACAAATCTATGTTCAGTTTTTTGGCAATTTTACTAAATTGTACGAATCGAGCTATCACGGGTAGAATAGCGTGTGTCCAATTTAATTCTACTTTGGAGCGTAAAGTTAAAACAAAGGCATTAAAAGGATTTTTCTGGTACGTCATTAAAGCCAAATTCTGTGCGTTATCTCTTGCATCATCGAAAAATTTCTCCTTTTTGTCAAGTTTTGGGCTGCGCGTGGTTTTTGTCAAAGGGTCCTAAATAGCCGTATTTCTCAGCATTGTGACGTCAAAACGAGCACGGTGACCCCTACTTTTTATTACTTTTTATCATCTTCTTCACTTGTTACATCAGTAGTGTACCCTGAAGTTTCATCTGCAATCTATTTTAGGTTCTTTTACTAAGGAATCACCTTAATTTTCATTATTCGTATTTTACACTTCGAATTTCCCATTTTCGTTGGAAAAATTGAATGTCAATAAAATTAAACCGGCCCTTGAAAACATGGTGACATTAGTCCTAATATGGGAGTTCCTCACGCTCTAGGATATGGGCTCCTGCTCAGCTAGACCGACCATTCGAACCAAGGTACTTACCATTTACATGAAAAAACCGGAAATTCCGGCTGGAAAATCACATAGTCCTCTCTATTCCGTTTGGGAAGCTTCTGAAATACGGGCTGAGGTCTGAGTCAAATCAATTCTTTTTAGGAGGTCTTTCTCCCACCCCGTCAATTTTTATAGTTTTATGCTTATGCGCAAGATTTTCACCCTGGTGGTTTGTTCCAGTCATCAGCACTGGTTCAACTGGAACTGGCACAAGTGTCTTACTCATATTTTGCGGTCTAACTGATCGTATCTCCGTCATCTTAGGATGGGACTGGTTTTTTCACCCGGTTTGATCATGTTAAACATTCTGAAGTTGGTGATCATCATGTACCTGAGGAGTTGGGCCATCATGGTGACTAATGTGCCTCCCAAGCGGATATTCAAGGCGTCACATCAGTTCTATTTACTACTTCTACTTGTTATGTTGTTTCTTTGCCTTTTGGCCGTGGGATATGCAGTGGTTGAGTAAGTACACCCTAATATTAATAGTCGGCGCACAAGCACATCTTAACTCAAACGATAGCAAAATAAAGCAAAACTAACACCGGATATGAATCTTACAACTTTCATATCATGTTTGTCTATGTTTGAAAATCAAAGAATAAAGATAAATTTAAATTCAATTTCAAATCATTCCCAAACAGGTAGCATGCGTAGCAGGCGTCGAAAGGGGTGGGAAATAGGGAGGAAGGGAAAAAAGCGGGGGATTGGGGAGAGAGGTTAATGGACCCCTTCCTTTTTCCCCTCTTCCGCGCTTTTCTCCCTCCCCCGTCCCACCCCCCTCCTCTTTTTGCGTCTGCCACGCAGGCTACAAACAGGTAGGTTTCAATTTGCAGACGAAACAAATGATCCTTTTTGCTGGGTGCTTTGCACCAAGCAAACTATGAACCATCCATTCTTTGTGTATAGCACTTCCTCAGTGTCACATAATTAACGAATAAGGAAGCCTTGACTGCGTTCTGTTCTAGCTGTTGTAAAGCACGGAGGAAGCCACTAGAGCAAGAAAGAGATGTTGAGGAAAACAATTGTCATTCTCTTGTGTTTTCGTTTTGCGAAATGCTTCTTATATTAAAATTACTTGTTGAAAACCTGAGTTGTAACTTTCCTTTCGTCTAAAAAACTTTCAGGATTGAACCCTCCAGATGGTGCGGTCCGTTCAGGTATATTCAAATTTAATTTTGGTTACTGAGTCTTTTTTCAATTATATTCTTTTCTAGGAGACTCAAAAGGTTAAAGATAACAGTGTTTTCGATTATGCAAACATCTCCCGTCGATCATACTACTTTTATGAACAAACCGACTGTAATATTTCACTTTAAAGACTGGTCTGAAGAAAAATGGTATTATCTTTTCAGCCTAGATTCTCAAGAAACAGGAAAAAGTTATAAAAACGAATTTAATTTGAAAAATGCATGGAAAACGACTAACTGCTAATCATTAATGTTATCAAATGCCCTGTTTACATTAAGAGGGCAATATTTGCTTGTAGTGTTGCCCATCTCCCACAAAAGTGTTAGGTGTGATAAATATATGCACCATGCGTTTTTAAAAAGTTAAACTTCAGTTCTCTTTATTCAGATCCTCTGGTTAAATTCATTGAATTTCTAATTTTTCTCAGGGGTAAACATAACATGTACATAGTGGTAACAGAAGCAATCGATAATGGCCCCTCCCTGCTGAACACCGTGTTCGATTACCTGAGTGGCCCGAGTGTTGTGATACCAGTGCTCATAATAATGACGTAAGTAGCTGATAACAATCAGGGCGTAACACTAAGGTGTTCCTATGGCGCTATTGATTGGAATTCTAATCTGCTTTGATTTGCTAAATGTTTTCCGACGGGAAAGATAAATCTCTAAATAGCTGAAAAAGTAATAGACTGTGGCTCCTACTTCATATGAGAGACGGACGCTCCGGGTTAAGCTTAATGACTTCGTCCTTTCTAAAATAATGAATAAAAATACCATATTTATATATTGCGAAGAAGTGGTTTCTTGAGCAAAAGCATTGAAAGGATTGACACACACTCGTTAGTCTCGTATGCGTAAGCAGGGAGACTCATAATCTGCGACACGTTTTTCTCCTAGCGGAGAAACTGGGAATAAGAATCGTTGTTTGATCGAAGCCACGCATGTTTTGCGAAAAAAGCTTCGGAAGGATTAAATTTAGGGCTTTTCCGAAACTTGTCGGTCCACGAATGCTATCGCTTCAAAGCCTTGATTTCTTTGGAACAAGTGAACACTACTGAGTGGTCGAAAAAAATAAGAATCTTAATTAGCAAAACTGCGATGGTCTGGTGTTGTAAACTTTCATTGTATGCAAATGGGTCTTGTGATGAGCAAGCGGTTTATTTTCGGCGAAGATTGAAATGACGTGCCATGTAAATCACTTCTTTGATCTCTAGCAATGATGTAATTTCTCTGGAATCGAGGCCCTTGAATTTTCTTGTATTTATACACACGTATAACCCGCGATTGCAGACGTTTTTCCGGTCGTCGCTAACAATTCAGATACAAATAAAAAGCATCGACGACGATGAAGTGGGAAGAAAAAAACCTTCAACGAGTAAATCCTCTTTCGTGTAGAATTAATCGCCACCTCGTTTCTCCATCTAATCTCCAAGCAAGCGAGACTGAACGTCGCTGTAAGAGCGTTCTGGTAAGTTATAGTCTGCTACTTCACTAAACTTTACTCAATTTCTGGTGCAAAAGCAAGAACAATAACAAACTGGTCACGCGTACGTAGCCAGGATTTCTGTGCCAGCTAAACGCACTGAAATTTTGGTATTTTGGGGTGAGAGCATTCTTTCCTCGCAAACCTACACAGCCTGATACAGACTGGACTGCCCTTGGCGTTGAGAAACACTCCAAAGCAACGGCATTAACGGAAGAATGCAGTTTAGTCATCATAGGAGAGGTACCGAATAATTTTGTTTTATTTGTTTATTAGAATTGCAATCTACTACTATCGGTCCAAGGCAAACTACCTTCAAAGTTCCAATCGTGATCTCATGTTGCAGTTACACCATGTAAGTGCTTTTTGTAGATATGAGCGCACAAGTAAACGTGCTCCTGTTCTGTTCTAAGATCGCTCGCTAAGGAGTTAAAAAAATCTGCCTTTCTGTTACAGGAGCGAACCGAGGACAAAAAGAAATTTTTTCGAAGAGCTTCTGGTAAGATTTTGTAACCTAATCACTAGTCAGTGAGAGGATTGAGTTTTGCGGCGGACAAATGGCAAATGTTTTAGTCGAAATACATTCTCACGACCAAACAACTATAAAAAATGTAAAGTCAAGCTATTTCATTTTAAGTGGACTATAAAAAATTATCCAACACGAATTATATGACATCCAAAGGGGGAGAGGGGTCTTCGTTGCTAATATCACCCTAAACACCTTTCTGTTTTTCTTTATGTTACAAAGATGCACATCAATCCCTGGCTCCGCAGACTCAGTAAAATTTTACATTGTTTTTTTTTTTTTAAGTTAAAGGCAATCTTATATTTTAGTCAGTGTATCACAATTGTTTTCGAAGGTTGCTATTCTACAGTCAGAAATCTTTGTTGATTTATTTCTGTGTACGTGTTTGCTTCATTCCAGAACATGTTAAAACCATTTCGAAAACAGATACAAATTTCAATCGCCTCCAAAACCACGAAAACGCGACACCAGAAAGGGAAAACTATAATTCCTTCGCTGGCGAGACAACAAGTGGCCACCAAGAAAATAAGCTTCCTGGCAGAGGAAGGCCAATGAGTGCTCAGTCTTTCAGCCAACTAGTCAGTGGTGTTCCAACCAAGGGACAGGCGCAATGCGCAGATTCGACACCTATAGTGACGTATGATGGGAACGAAGAGACACCTGCAAGAACAGCAAAGGCGACAAGTACGGGGTATTCTCATCGTGAGGTGAAGGTGATTGTTCATAATAAGAAAACACACAGTTCAACTAGTTCCAGTTCATCCACTTGCTCCAGTGTGCGGTCTTTTGGCCAAAGAAGGCATCCAGTAAAACATCACTTTGATAGATCACGTGACTACTCTCCTTTACTTAAAAGTCATCAAACTGAAAAGCGAAATAGCGAGCGAAGTGAGTTTTCTTCTACTGAAAATAAAGCAGTCGGTTCTCAACAAGTTTCTTCTACTTGTATCGATGAAAGAAATGCTGAATGCGAAGAAACCATAGAACTTCAAGTTGTGAATACTGTGAATAATGCTAGTGATACAACTGATGGCGACTCAAGTAACGCAGAGGCTAATGACGATAGGATCACGAAACAAGGAGGATCTCTAGCAGACATATTTGACTCTTAGTTTAATCAATGCTTGTGCAGTAACATATACCTTGCGAAAAATATAGTCGTAGAAGTAGTTAATGGCGATCTTTAGATTTGACTACTACGAGTAAGACAACCTTCTCCTCACGGAAGGGGCTGCGAGTACGAATTTGAAATTTTTCTTAAACTACTATTACTTCTCTTTTAGTGCTACTCAAGCCTGCACATAAAAGACAAAAGGGACAGGATTTCTGCAACTAGTGATTGCGCGAGGCACGCGAACTAAGTTGGTATACCCGTAATCGTGGTTCAATTTAAAGGTCGCTGATAAGCCCAGGGAGGGGGGTACTTTTGGAAAATTGGGTTGGAGGTTTGCGGCATGCTATCCTTGCCACCCCATAAGACGCTGCACGTTCCTCTTGAGCTTATATAATGGAGTATGTTTGGTAATGACCAACTCATGAAGGCTGGTATGGCCAGCCGAAATATTGTTTGAAAAAATCAATACACATTGTTATCACCTTGGCAGTAGTCTTTGGACTTCTCGTTTTTTGTTTTTAGCTCATTTTCAGTATTTCGATGCCAGAGGACTGTCAATAATGAATCATAGAAATGAGTCGCTCCTTAGTTCAGAGGGTTCTAAAACCTGAAAAGATCTGGTTATGGTAATAAACTGATGTCATCGTAAAGCAGAACTGAGGTAAGTGAAAATCAGAAAATAATATCCGTTATAAATGTAAATACGGCATAAATGAGCATCTATAACATATAAACTCTAATAGATCATGGGCAACGACCAATCACAGCGCACGTAGTATTCACATCATTGTATAACCAGATTATTGTTTAAGATTCTGCGAGCCATATTTAATTTTCGTAATCAAAACGTCTTCAGAAAATAAATATACTGATTTGTTATTTATTGTTTTAGCAAGAAATCTTGCGTGTTTGCGACCTAAATTTGGCAAAAAAGGGAAGCGCGACAGACGAGCCTGATATAAACGTTCCCACTCATGCTTTTTTTTCCTTGGTGCCTACTACAATGTCTTAGCACTAAAGCTTTGTTTCCATATGATCTGGAACAACCACGATCGACCACCACTCAGTGTCATGACAAACATGTGCTTGGCCCTATTTTTGGACCAAAATTGAGTAGAGCAAGTATCGCTAATACAGGGTGCGTTTGCATTCGCCTCGGCCGTAAAGGGCCTGTGAAAACGACTTCGATCGTACCGGGTTCTGATGGCTAAGTCAAGTTGGTGAGCGCTAATGAGGGCGCAGGAAACAGCCGTCCATTACAATCTCGTCCCCAGAGCCTTCGTTACCCTTGTCAGCGGAATGGGTTAATGATATAGTGTACTTTGCGGGACGGTGCTGATTAAAAGAATCGCAGCCTCTGGGAACGAGTCGAGATTGCTGTCCATGGCAGACACTGCCCTGGTGATATGGTTGTTCGCATGCGTTGGATACTGGCCATACCGTGGAGTTAAAAGAGTCTGATTACTTGCTGAATTTGGTCTTATCGCAAACATAATCCATATAAACTCAAGCGTTTGTCGCTGATGTCTGAGACCGTCTGAACACGTCCGATGCAGAAAGCTTTCAATCGCGTTGCAGATCACCGTAGCCCTTTACAGATTTTGCGGGAAAAAAGGCTTATTTTTGTAAGATTGTCATGTAAAAATATCATATGAATCTCTTATCTCTAATCACTGTTGATTATTGTTATTACTTTCCATGCTATTCCTGAGAGATACTAAAATATCCAGTGACTTCATTTCTTCTATATTTTGAGAATTCGTCAAAATTAAGACGAAAATAAACTGCCAGATCGTAAAAACAAGTTGCACCATTTATGACTAGAGCGACTTCTCCTTACGTGTGGTTAACTTTGGAGATGTGAAGGGAAATGATCAGAGAGCGGCGGGAAAAATAATGAGGAAAGAAGTAAACGAACACAATTTTTTATTATACACCACAGCTACCCTGCCTATCCACTACTAATCCAATAAAAATATCAGTCCAGAAAAAGGTAAGCAAGATCTAATAATGCTATTACTCATATAAAACTGTTAAAAACCTTCTAAATTCTAGAATATATATATTTCCGTATGGGTTGCCTGTAGGAACCCACTTGCAGTATAAATTGCACCGTGTCTACAATACTGACTCTCCTACACTTAATTCATGTACTTAACACTCTCAATAAAGTTTATAGTACTAATTACATTACCTTTCAAATTGCTTTTGCTAGAACATGTTCTAAAATATTGTACTTCTAGTTCCTTAGCACCTGCAGCATACACATTGAAAGACTATACATAAAGTTTTTATCAATTAAATTCACTGTCGCTAATCTTTGTATATATGTTGTGGTTCAATTTTATTCTTGGTTTAAATTTTGTTTTCCTTTGTTTCTGGATATGGTAATGTATGATAATCAGTTTGAAACAAAGGTAGCCCTCGAGCAAGCGTGAGAACTCGCGAGCGAGCGGCGAAACCCCCGCCAATCGCAGCCTCTTCTATCACTACTTGTAGCCTTCATTACCTGGAATAATACGTTTTACCAAGGGAAAAGCGTGCTGTGGAAATCGTTATATAATGGAGTGTTATAATTACAACCTATATAATCATATAAAGATTCTTCTCACTCTACTCTTTCTCAGATAGTTCCCTTTTCACCATTGGAAAGTCAGTCTTATTATTTTTCCCTGTTGCAGATTTTTCCAACGCGTACTTTTTGAAGCAGTGTAAGAAATCATATTTTAAAGGTATCAGTTCCTTCTCAAACAAATACTTCAGCGAGTACGAAACAACGACAATGGTTGTAAGAGACACGATCATGGCTAGGGTGCGAAACGGGAATAGCTGCCCATCGGTTTCGTTGTAATACGGGTATTTAATAAAAGGTTTTAAGCCAATGTTTTTCTCCCCTCCCCCCACGCGAAGTATTAGCCCTAAAATATACCCCATAAAAGAGCCATAGGTGTTGGCGCCTGGAAGGTAGATTACACAACACAACTGCGGAAACAGGATAACGTAGATCAGGTCACTGCACAGTGCAAACAAACTGTAGATTGATTTCACCACCAGGGACAATGACGTCGCAAGCACGGCAACTCCAAATATGGCAAAACGCATCACCCACACGACTTCTCTATCGGAGGCTTGAAAAAAAATTTGAATTCAGTCCAGAACTGAATAACAGAACGTTTATTGGATGCCCATCACTGAACCAAACTAAAAAAGTATGGTGATATTTTAATAGCAATATCCCAGGTCTGAAATATCTCTGCTTTTCGCTCATCTTGCTTTTCGCTAAGTAAGGTAAGCATCGTTCATAAACACAAGAAAACATCGCAACTATGAGCAAGGCACATAGGTCTGAAATATCTCTGGTCTCCCCTTCACTCCCCTTATCGTCTTTTAGCTAACTGAGGTAAACATCGTTAAAAAAAACACAATAAATGAAAAAACGCAAGTAAAGGCGTGGCACCTAACTGAACAGTACTTTCAGAGGAACTCAAAGTCAAAAGTGTCTCGTTCTACCTCTTTCAGAGTTTATCGGTCTGTCGGGGTAAATCACTGAGGCTTCGGCTGTTTTGCTTGCCGGTGAAGAAGAATTTCTGAAAATCTTTAAAAATGTGTATTTTCTTGGTGCTAAGACACCAGTTTATGAAACAACCTACAAGTTGTTTACAAAAAATATATCTCACGTTTTGTCGGAAGATAAGTTTGTAAATGTTATGAGAAAACATTGAGCTGGCTGATACAAAACTAGAGTCGGTAGAAGACATGACAGCAGCGGCCACAGCGCCCAGACCCACAAACGACACAGGTGTTGGAGTGAGATACTGAAGCACCATGGGAAGGATCATCGCCTTGTCAAAGGTGACAGTCGCAGTCTGATTAGTGACATTGCCTTCAGGTGGTGCATAAAAAGATGTCTTTGTCCAGTCTAGTGTGAAGAAAAAACAAACTTCAAGATGACAGAAAATTTATCTACATTAATTGTTCTCATACATGTATGGTGGCGAAAATGGTAAATCTTAATACCCGAAAGAAAAGAAAGAGAGGAAGCAAAAATCTTGGCATTGTTGAAATAAATAAGTCCAAGCCTGGATAATGGCAAAAAAACAGATGGACTTAGACTCAGTTTAGCCTGCGATCATGTCCTCTGTGCTTACATCTCTATTTTTTTCAAAAAAAAAACCATATCGTAGGTTAAGGTTAAACCACAATTGCCGACCAAACTAGTTGGGAGACTTTGTCCTCAGGGGCATTTTCCGCGGAAAAAGCAAGCCCTCCCTCCGCCATTCGAGCCTGCTTATGGTGATGGCCACTTAAGAAATTTAAAATGTTCATTTATATCGTCCTGCATTTTGGGGTCTTCTAGGGGAGTTTAATTTTATTTTAGTAAAACTCCTTTGGTCAAAAGGCCGCTCCAGTAAGGTGCGGATCTGTCCAAGACTGCATTCTGAACGTACTTTACCTGTTTTGACGCCAACAGCCCCGATAAGGACAGCTGGTATGGGCGCCAGAAGGCAACATAACGAGGCTGCAAGAGAGACAATTTGTGCCTTGCGTGGGGTCTTGCAAGCCAAAGCTCGCTGAAAATAAACTTGCCATGGGATACCACCAAACATCTACACAGGAAACAAAATCTTCATCAATGGCCGCGTTATCTAAATTATAAACAGTGAAACTAAGTGAAAACCCAAGTCTTGAGTAACGCGACTACACACTTCTCTATTTCCTCAAGTTAAGAAACGTTTGCTCTTTTGGTTACAATTTACAATAACAAGCCCTTCAAAATGTTTGGCAAGTTCTAAGGGGGCGGGGGGGGGGGGGGGGCGGTGTATTCCCTAATATTGCATATACGGGGATGTTCCACCGGACAGGGTATATAGTTTCACGCCAGTTTGTCCCAAACAGGGTATACAATTTTGTGCGAGTTTGTCCTTATTAGGACTTTCGGAATTTTGAAAGGATTTTTATAAATTTATGGTTGTCGCTTTTACTCACCAAAATGACATTGAAACAGGAAAATAACTACCTCAAACCCGGTCAATAATTTCTAAAACCAAACTTGATCAAAATATATTGTAACCGATTGGAAAAGTCGTCGTTCGTAATCAGAGCGATCCATTTTATTGGTGTCATATTTTCTAACTGGAGGAGACGAATGTCATTCATTACACTGGAGCATTGTTATAGAGAGAGGGTGAATTATGTTTTTGGTTCTGATTCTTTTTCCAATTAGTGTTTTCTTTGGGTACTCTTACATTCCCCACTACTTAAAGCAACTTCTTGAGAGCTTCTAAACGCTGTAGGTTCTTTATGGATATATTAAATTTACTTTTTGTCACATCCCAGGGACCACGTATTTGTTTTCACTACGATTAAGTTAGAAGTGCGGTTAACTAGCAATTAACGAAGTATAAAAAGGGCTTCATGACTTACATAGAATGGAGTCCAAGCCGTTTCGACAATATCGGAGAAGTGTTGTGGTGAAAACAAAATTTGAAGGAATGGGGCAAAATATCGTCCTAATTATGTACTTAGAAAAATTAAACAGAAAGTTAAATCAGAAACAAAATCTGTATTTACCAATAACAGTGCGTAGTCTATCCAAGGGCCTAATTGCTTGACGGGAAGCTCTCCCACCCATTCCTTTGAATCAACACTAATGCTGCTTACTGCTGGATGTGTCATTGCAAATGGAACACTGATCCACTAAAGAAGAGAGAACAGTACAGGAAACTTAAAAGGACACGACAAGAACATTGTAGAGGATAAATCATTATCTTATATACTTACCAGTCCAACGAAGATGCAGGTGAGTTGAATGATATCGGTGAAAACCACAGAATAGAACCCACCAATCAGCGTGTAGAAAACGGATATGCATGCAGAGACAATGACTGAGGTCACACGATCTAAGTTCACGACGACGCTCACAGTAGCACCAAGGGCGGCAAGAATGGCAGCAGACCAAAATATCTCTCCAAGCAGCGCAGGAATGAACAACAGACCACCCATGCGAGGCCCGTACTTCTCTTGGAATGGATCAAGCATAGTGAAGTACTTTCTTTGGCGCATAATCTTAGCAAAGGCCAGTCCACCTGAAAGACAGGAAGCCCTAATATGCAACAGGGAGCCCAGCCTCCAATGGCGGATTAAGGGGAATTACCCAGGGATAGCCCGTCCCCTCCCCCTACTGTACTAGATTGGTTCGAAAAATCCTAAGAGCCTGAAGAAGGTAAGGCTTGGATAAGCGCTAACCGCGGCCTTTTACCCCCAAGGTCTGGATCTGCCTTTCAAGAGGGTCTCCAATAGGTTTTTCGGGATGCGGGATTTGCCTTATTTCAAGGCCGGGATCGGGACCTTAACGTAAGCTGGGGAAAAATTCGGGAATAAAAGTATGCATGGGATGCGAGATGGCGAAAATTACGCTCGGGATTAAGAGATTAAGCGAAAATTTGGATCGGGATGATAGGATTGACTGAAGAACCCTTTTGGAGACCGTCTTTTATCTTTCGCTTCAAAAAGCTCTCATCTAATCACTTAACAAGTGCTATTATTTGTTGAAGACTTATGTTGGTTATCGGGTATATCAAAGGATGCTTCGGTTGGTTATGGATGGCTCGAATGGAAGTCAGGATCACTTCTTTATTTATATCAAAGAAGACATCATTTAATAATGTCGGTATACTGTAACACCAGCGTATTCCAAATTAATATAGCAATGATCACTCAAGCTTACCAAGAAACCAAATGATCTCTAAAGTAAAACAACAGAAAGTTCAATGGGTCTCGCTACTTACCTAAGCCAAGACTTAATGCATACCCCCAGGGGGCCTGGGCAAACGCTAGACCCTCAGAATAAACAACTTCAGCTGTCCCGTTGATGAACCCCCCTCCGACCCAGGTTGCTATGGAACAACAGAAAAACGTCGGTTAAAGTTTCCTAATTCTTAAAATAAGAAAACGCGTGCTTCGGGAGAGCTTAAACAGAACAGTGGTTATTTTTATGAGGGAATTCAGAAAGAGGGCGTGGGCATGCGTGAAATGCCAAACAAGAACAAAGGAAGAGAGGCGAACACGCTTATTAAAAATTTCGTCCAAACGACGTGGCGCTCATGAAAAGAAGGCTTTTTAATTGAATATGAGGTTGCCGGGATGACTTAAACTTTATTTGGCTTAATGTTACCCATTAAGGAGCTCTTCAAGTACGTAGAAGTCGTTAAAACTAGAACTGAATCAAGGAGAAGAGGCTTCCCTTTTGCATGTTGTGCCTTCCCTTAAATTAGAGAAGGTGATTAGCCTGTGAGGTAGGCATGAATAGATTGTGTTCGGCAACTTTTGAGCAACTTTTAGCGTTTTAAGCAACTTTTTGTACTGCATGCAACCTAGAGCAACTTTTGCCTTCCCTGGCAACTTTTGAGTCAACAAATAGTTCAAAACGGACCAAAACATCAAAAAGGTCTTTATTAAAAGGTTTTTATTAAAACTGGTCAAAACTAAGGATGTACGTTCTTACAAATAATTTATAAATAACAGGTGTGCCCACGAACTGGACAGCAGCTATCTATCTAACGGGCGCTTACATCCAGCGGTTATTCGCTCCAACAATAGAGTCAATAGAGCTTCCCGCCCGCCATCTTGGTATTTGCTGCAGTGCGAGGCATCACATAAAGAAGCTGAAATGTCTGACGAGGAAAATGAAAATAATACAGATATTGACCCTATAGAGGCTACCATAGCCGCTGCTGGGGCAACTCTTGGTAGTCCTGTAAGAGCTTCAGTTTCTAGAAAGCGCAAAATTCACGTCAACGAAGGCAAATACAAACAACGAGGAACCGATAGCTCGACCTCGTTCTCTGGGAAAGGAAACACAACATGCGCTTGGGATCGCGTGAAAGACTATGCAAAAGAACATTTCGCAGTGGTGAGTGGAAATTTGCGTTGTAATGCTTGCAGTGAGACCCTTTCATTAAAGAAAAGCTCAATCGACAAGCATATAAAGTCAAGCAAGCATACAAACGGAGTTTATACTCGCATCGCGATAGACAAGAAACAAAGCCAGTCAATCATGGACTGTCTTAAAAGGCGAAACACGAGTGAACACCCCAGTGGATCGACATTGCCTGCGGAAATCCGTTTGTTCCGATTTGAAATAGTCGAGTGTGTTATTTCTGGAGGTATACCACTATCAAAAATAGATATTCTACGTCCTCTACTAGAGAAATATGGCCATAGATTAACCCACACCGCCAACCTCCGTGAAATCATTCCAGCGGTATTGGAAAAAGAGAGAGAGAAACTCTTGAGTGAGCTTGAAAGTGTGAAAGAGGCCAGTGTTATTTTTGATGGAACAGCCAGAATGGGTGAGGCCTTTGCTGTTATTGTTCGTTTTGTTCAGGAAGACTTCATAACGACACAGCGCCTTATACGACTTGGAGTACTAGCAAAGGCATTGAAGGGCGATGAGCTAGCCCAGAGGTTGATGTCTTGCCTTGCCGTGAAGCATAATGTTGGTCCTAACACGATCATTGGTGGAATCAGGGATGGGGCTTCAGTGAATGGGGCAGCCTTCTGACAACTCAAGTTTTTTCTATTCTAACCTGTTTGACGTTGTGTGTTTTTCGCACACAATAGATAACGTTGGTAACCATTTTGAGTTTCGAATCTTGGATTCATTTATCCACAGCATTGGGTAAGTATGTTTGCCCATAGTTTCAATGCTCGGTTGCTTTGGAAGGAGAAAACGGGTCAAGCCATGCGTACACATAGTGATACCAGATGGTGGAGTGAGTGGGACATTCTTCAACAAGCTTTATGTTACTTTGGAGATATAGAGCCTTTTCCCCGAGAAAACGAAGAAATGTCCCCAGCAATGCATCGACATCTACAACCTCTTTACATTGTTGAGGTGCTAACCTGCAGAACAGGCTTCTTTTTTTTTTTTCGTGTTCTTCCGGTGAACGCAAATCGGACGCGGAGTGCGAGATACGCGCGCCCAGAGAAGGCGCGGAAAAATAAACGCACCTTTCCCCGAGTGTCTCGCGTTCCACGTACGCTTTGCGTTCACCTTAAAACCGCAACAAAATAGCACTTGTTCTGCAGGCTAGTGATGTGGTTATTTGCTAGCTTGGCAGGAGTGATAGGTGCTCATTCGAGAGCTGAGGGCACGTATAAGAGTTGAGTGCTTGAGGAAAGACGCTATCTTTCTTCATTTCTGCTTATCTACAGGGATTGCATACTGGTTTTTAAGTGTTTAAGGGGATTGGCCCCTGACTATCTCGCTAAGAAGTTCAAAAAGAGGTCTGAAATCCACAATAAAGACACACGGAACAAGGATAAGATGGACATTCCAGGGTACAGAACGGCCGCAGACCAAAGAACCTTCCGTTATCGAGCAGCACCTTCTTCTTTGCCATTTTGAGGCCACAGTTTCACTGTGGAATTCCTTACCCAAAAGGCTCACTGAGCTAACAAACCTTGCATCATTCAAAAAGGAACTTATACGTCATTTACGAAGAGAATTTTAGAAGCTTTGTTGTAAACATATCGTAAATATCTTGTTAAATATTGTTATATACATATGATTTTAATCATTTCTTATTGTTTTATTGTTTTACATATTTTATTGAATATTGTAATTACTTTGAAAAGCCAGAATTTGGAAGTAATAAAGTTATTATTATTATTAAATTATAAAATTAAATGTGGCTTTTAATTTAAGAACAAGAGAAACACGAATATCTGTAACCTCAGAGGTATGGGTATCAGATACTAATCAGCAAGAAAGTTTCTCTAGGAACTATCATTTCTGATATATGATTTTTCTTATATTCATAACTATCACTTCTTCGTTGAGCCATTTTTAGCGATATCTGAATGTGGGTTTAATGTATTGTCTCGTTTTTGACATCTGATGAAGCTCTCTAACTCGTGTTATGTTTACTACTTCTAGGTGTTAAGAAGTTTCGTAATTGGCATTTGAAATCAATGGACTGTACAGAACAACCGAGTGTGTTGGGAAAAAAGTAAAATTATCGTACTTTAAAATGCTTTATTAGTGAAATGATTGAAAGTAACCCTTCTAATATCACGTTCTAAAAGTTTCTGACGCCTTAAATTTTTTTTGTATCCAAGAGGCGTGTGTATTACTAAATGCAGTAGACCATGCAAAAGACCCCTTCACACAGACTGAAAAGCAACTTTGGCATTAACAACAACAAATAGTGGACTTAAACAGGGTGGCTTTAAGCCAACGACCTTGTGCTAAGGGGAGCGCAAACAATTCTTCTCTCTGCTCCTCACAACGATTATCCGATTTAAAACGTCAATCAAATCGTTCCGGCTGCATTTCAAGTATTTTTTAAGCGTCAGATAAAATCATTCCGGCTCCATAGGTTGAGGTTTTATTATCGCTTGAATTTTACTTTGTTAGCTTTGACAGTGAGAAGTACTTTACCTGTCAGTGTAAAAATACCAACATACGTTCCAATACTTCGACCAGCTAACATGGCTTCTTCTTCACCTGCCTTGCGCCGTCGACTGGCCCAAATGCCGACAGCAAGAATTAGTAGGTAAAAAACAACGATACCCACAATACCAGGGATGTTTACCTCCGCCATTTGGAATGATCAACTTTCTTAGTTAACGAAATGCTAAGAGAGACTGGAAAGCAATTTTCTGAAATATAAAAAAAGTCACAAAACCATAAGCTCGTCAAAAGTGGAAAGACAAGCAAGTTAATTAATGATGGAATCAGTATATGGTTTCGCAACAATAATCCTCTGATCCCCGTATTCAGGCAAATAAAAATGACCGGTCCCTTAATGTTTTTAAGGTATGTAACGGTATAAAATTTCAGAAAACCCGTAGAACAGATCAAAATGACAAGAAAACATAGCTTTTTCGATGCATGTTTTAAAATGCATACGTATTGTGTCTGATACTTTGAAGGAAAGACAGAGTATAAAATTATGCTAAATTTGATCTTGAGGCACCATCAAATATGGCTTTATAAAAGCGAACTTATGTCAACGAAATCGATTACGAGTACTAGCTTTGAAGTTCCCAACTGTAAATCTATCCTTTTGCAGACTAGCACATAAAATACCATTAGGGAATAATGTGTATGTGGCTAGCTGAGGCAACTGAATTCGCTTGGCTGAAAAGATAGTACTGGGTGGTGTCGCTGAAAACGGAATATGTTTTCTCTCATTATAAAGCCATTAAGGCGCGTCAAAATCGAATTTGTATTTTTTATCGCGATTAATCTGTTTTTCCTGAAAGAAAATGAAGCAAAACGTTTTAGCAACGGTTGGTGTTTAAAACATAACTCCTTATTAGTCACGAAGTGTTGTACAAGTAGTTTTGTGTGATACGGAAAATATTCCTAATATTCCTAATTGAAGATTATGTAATAACTAAGGCTGGGTCATGTTAGCCTTCACGAATTCCAGCAAAAAAGGGCGTTTTGAAAATAACATACACGATCGTTTTTCACTGTTGACTGTTGTAAATGTAATTACAAATGGAAAAAAATTGAGAAAAACTGAAAGACACTAGGACTCTCTAGATGGCAAAGTTGAGAACTTACCTTAACAAATGCCAAGCTCCAACTGCGGTGATTATTAGCTAGTTTTAGGCCTATTAAGAGCAACTGTCTATAAATCTATAAATATCGACCAAAATCGACAGTTTCTGGTACAAGTTCAAAATTCGAATTTCAGTTTCATCGAAAACCCTTAATGAGTAATGAATGTATGCTGTAGTTAGTTTTCCCAAATAACGTGTTCTTTTGTTAAAATTCGAGAAAACTCATTTTGCCCGTTCGAAGCTCAAAATCCACTTCCGGTAAAACGAAATTTCACACAAATTTCATTGACTCGTACGTCAAACCACAACGATTTGACAGCCTTTGAAGAAAACGAATAGTTTTTATGACCCTTTCTTTCTTATCAGACAATAAGTTTGTCGAAGCTGTCATACATTTTGTGGCAAGGTATTGTTAAAAATAGGCCCTTTTGACCATTTCATCGTTCAAAGTTATAGGGTTAAAATAATGCAAATTTTTACAATGCGCTGTAACTTAGAATTTCGCAAATTGACTTTCAACGGCTTAACAACAGGGGTCTTTTTTGCATGAGCATGCGCGACCGATGAACAAGCTATTTGCTCGAAGGCTTACCACAGGGTCTGCCTTTATCAAAATGACGCGTCTCAAAGCAGTATCATCGAGATTATTTTGCTCGTTGGTCTTGGCAAATGCGCTTGTCATTTAACAAAATGTGTACCCTGGGTTCCAGAGGGTATTTTTTTTCTTATCGATACTGATGGCTCGCGGCGAAGTCGGATCAACGAGGCGCGAATTGCCGAGGAGAAAGAGCTTTCGATATCAACCGGTTTTTTCGTCTTACGTATTTTGAGGCCTGACCTCTGGAGCCAGGGTGCAAAATGTGTAGTTTGCAAAAAAAAGAAAAAACTCTAACATGGTCTCCACAAAAGCGAAGTAGATCGGCTTTAACATTCCACGAGCTACTATCAAACTTTTCATCTTCCCACTTGACATGGACAACATGGACAATATGTAGTGCTTGTAGGATAGCGCTGACCTCATGTTATAAACAAAGTGCCGAACGTTTGTTGATTGAAGTAAACACTTTCAATTTTCTTTATTTTTTAATGGGAAAGGAACACACATATTAAAAAATGTCATTGCAGATTTCAGCGATTGGGTTCGAAGTGCACAAAAGCCGGTGTTCAGTTCAGCAGTGAATCAATATATGTTCTACAATTTTCCCAGCACTTTTAAGCTACAAAATTAAGAGCACACGAGACTTAGATTAGTCCCCTGGTGAGATGTTGATGGTAGTCACTTTGAATGTCTCGAAAAATAACAAAAAAATGAATATCAATGAGGCACTGTAAAAAGTGATTTTGATGAAATAAACGGTTAGGTTTCCCAAGAAGTACAGTAAACATGTAATGCCTATCAAAAGTTAAAAATTATTACAGCACTTAAGTTCTGGCTAAAAGCAAACTCCTGCGCAAGACGCGTTACAATGTTAGTTCCCGCAAAAAACAAGAACTTCTACAATTTTCCGATAAACAAAATTTGTATCGCTAAAATACTTAAAGGCCCATGTTCACCCAAACGGCTTTGCGCGCTCGTGTTTTTGTTTTGAAACGATTCTTTTGTCAAATGCAGTGTTTTGATTGGCTTCCACTTTTGAGGAGCGTTGCCTGACCATACTAAAAACGACTGCGAGGGAGATAAGCTTTTTTCAAGCTTGACCGAAGCTTAACAGAGACAGTATCAAAGAGGCCAGTAAGACTTTAATTCTTTTCCAAATGGAGGCAGATATATCGCCGACTTCGTTAAATGTCACCGGAGAAAGCAGTTCAAAATTTAAACTGGTAGTGAATGCGTATGCATGCTTTGTCGAGTCCGATGAACGCAATGAAGGTCATAAAATTACGAAATGTCTAAGCACCAAGTGAGATTTTCCTGAAGCCCGTTTCGACTGTGAAATGTTTTCATTGCTCAATCTATTATTTTGTGCTAATTCTTAGGAGGCTTAGGTATGTGTTCTCGAAAGAATAAGCGAGAAGTTGTGTTTGCAAAGCGTCGAATCAGCACTGCTTGCAGTCTTGTCGCTGTATAATAATCGCTGTGTTACAGTTTCTTTAGGTTTGGCTAAGGACTGGTTTGCTAATAATAGTTCTCGCTACTTCAGAGCGATACGCCAGACGATCAGTTAACGTCAAGGATATCACTCGCTTCATAGGTTAAATTAAATAAAGCATTGTTCATGTTAGATTGACTCGCTTGTATTGCTTTCAACTGATTTCAACGGGACCTTTGTTTACAATTGAACATCAACATTCGATAGTAGAAGGAACTCGGCAAACACGCTGTTTGTAGAATTTGCAGCCAAGAGCTTCTTTCCCATCTCTCTAGAGATTAAAAAAACGGATCCACAGAGATGAATGTACTTCGGCGACCCCAGTCGATGCGGTCTTCCAACCGTACGTTTCGATGGCACCGCCATCGAAAGTACTGCAGTGAAACAAACACTCACAGAGACAAAAAGACTCGATACCAGACCAAAATATTCAGAAAGATGTAAAGAATAATACCAAAAGCACCTGTTTAGACTTTCTTTTAAACCAAATTTTGCGAACTGTGGAAGATTAACAAGGATTGACTCTACACACTGAAGGCAGCGATTTTCAACTACGCGAAATGTTTTTTTCTTGAGTACAGGGCGCGCAATGCATCTAGGGTGAACATGGGCCTTTAAGGGAACACCTTTCTATTCCAACTGATAACGGCGTGGTAGTCGCCCGCTGATCGTTATTAATCCAATCCCGAAATATGGCTAAATCAGCTATCCACACTGTATTGACAGAAATCCTCTATCTATGGCATCGAGAAACTAATTTACATCCGATTTATAGACAAACACTAAGTAAAGAACATTTTGCTCAATATCTACCCATCCGCAATACATTCTACGCCAAATTTTGCGTTTGTTGGAGGGGAATCAAGGCACGAGTCGAGCACCAAACTAACAAGCAGCCATGTTCGTGTCTGACATCCTTGAGAAACTTGCCCTTTCACATCGTTCAGTGCATCAGTCTCCACTTAAAATCACCAGATCTTTACTTGTTCCCTGCTAGCAGCGGTCTCTCATTTTTCCTATTAGAAGAGAGGGTACTGGGTACTTTTTGAAAATCGAAAAAAACTAATTCTCAGCGGCAAAAACCAGTGTGTCCTAATCGCAAAAAATAGTTTCCGCAAAACAGAAAAAATCACCAATCCGCAAAAATACCCCCCCCCCCCCCCCCAAAAAAAAAAAAAAATTCGTGCCACACGGTATACCCACCTAGCGGTTTTGTATCATCCATCAATAAGACTGGAATTATCAATCATCTATTTATAGTGTCAGTTCAGCCAGTTTATTGAGACCCGTGGGTTGGGATGCTGTCCGAGATGGGAATGGGTTTAGCAGGATTACTACTTCCTTTCATACGCTGTCAGCTGTCTGTTGCGGTAAACTTCTCGTTTTCATACAATACATTATTTCTATCTACAATCTTGGACAAAATAGAACAGGAGAACACGTTAAAACCACGTCGAACACAGACACAAATTTCAGTCTCCTGCAAAACCACTAAAACACCACACCAGAAAGGGAAAACTATGATTCCTTCGCTGGCGAGACAACAAGTGGCCACCA
>JBBMOI010000003.1:17217500-17295000 GCA_038088405.1 Porites divaricata
GTACTTATCCTTCCTTTACAATTTTCTTAAATAAAGTCAGTTATGTTTATCAGTTAGAAAAGAAACTTATGTATTCAAGTAACAAAGTTGCCGATCAGGAAAGTAAATGGGAAAAGTTTCAGTTACTCTGCCGTGGTAGCGAGAATTAAAATGCAAAAAAACTTATATCCTATTTTATAGTAGTAATTGCACCTAAACATTCTTTGTATTAGCCATTATTTTATGTATAGTAGGAAGTGTATTTTGTGTGCTTGTAGTAATAGGTTATTGGTATGGATGTATATAGTAGTGTATGTTTAAATAAAAAATAAAGGAAAAAAAATAGCGAAAAATATAGTCGTAGAAGTAGTTAATAGCGACCTTTAGATTTGACTACTACGAGTAAGACAACCTTCTCCCCAGGGAAGAGGCTGCGAGCACGAATTTGAAGTTTTTCGCTAAACCAGTACTACCTCTCTTTTAGTGCTACTCAAGCCTGCACATAAGAGACAAATGTGATAAGATTCCTGCCACTAGTGATTATGCGAGGCACGCGTACTAAGTTGATTCGTAACGGTGGTTCAATTTAAAGGTCGTTGATTGGCCCGGTGAGGGGGTACTTTTGGAAAATTGGGTTGGAGGTTTGCGGTATGCTATCCTTGCCACCCCATGTGACGCTGAACATTCCTCTTGAGCTTACATAATGGGGTCTGCCCCCCTCGCTGGGACTTATCACCATTATTCAAAGAAAACAATTTGTTGATGAACAGCTTTAATGAAGACCATACCCTTTTCAGATTTATTCTATTTTTTTTGCCTTGTATAAATTGACCTAAGATGTAGCGTCCTGGATCCCTTTTTCTTTAGAAGGCGCGAGAAAAAGGTTCCTTTTTTATAATCAGTCCTTTTTTGTAATCAGTCACCTAAAATCCATTCCATTCCTCAAGTTTTCACGGGATCATTTACAGTCAACTTTGGGAATCACTTGCGGCCCATTTTGGGGATCATTTGCGGTACTGTACCGAACAGAAGTCCTAGATCCGGTATAGCATGAACTTGGCCTAAATCTATTTATTACACCATATGGCTGAACTATTTATAGTCATACAAAAAGTAAACTGACCGGATCCTTGCGAGAAGCACAATACTGTATCCACGTAAAATAACAGTTTACCCAGCGCGCGTAGCATTCACATCATTGTATAACCAGATTATTGTTTAAGATTCTGCGAGCCATATTAAATAAACGTTTCGCCATCAGAAAATAAATATACTGATTTGTTATTTATTGTTTTAGCAAGAAATATTGTGCGTTTGTGACATACATTTGGCAAAAAAGGGAAGCGCGACAGACGAGCCTGACATAAACGTTCCCACTCATGCTTTTTTTTTCCTTGGTGCCTACTACAATGTCTAAACACTAAAGCTTTGTTTCCATATGATCTGGAACAACCACCATCGACCACCCAGACCACCGCTCCGTGTCATAACAAACATGTGCTTGGCCCAATTTTTGGACCAAAATTGAGTAGAGCAAATATCGCAAATACAGGGTGCGTTTGCATTCGCCTCGGTCGTAAAGGGCCTGTGAAAACGACTTCGATCGTACCGGGTTCTGATGGCTAAGTCAAGTTGGTGAGCGCTAATGTAGGAGCCGGAAACAGCCGTCCATTACAATCTCGTCCCCTGAGCCTTCGTTACCCTTGTCCAGCGGAATGGGTTAATGATATAGTGTTCTTTGCGGGACGGTGCTGATTAAAAGAATCGCAGCCTCTGGGAACGAGTCGAGATTGCTGTCCATGGCAGACACTGCCCTGGTGATATGGTTGTTCGCATGCGTTGGATACTGGCCATACCGTGGAGTTAGTAGAGTCTGATTACTTGCTGAATTTGATCTTATCGCAAACATAATCCATATAAACTCAAGCGTTTGTCGCTGATGTCTGAGACCGTCTGAACACGTCCGATGCAGAAAGCTTTCAATCGCGTTGCAGATCACCGTAGCCCTTTACAGATTTTGCGGGAAACAAGGCTTATTTTTGTAAGATTGTCATGTAAAAATATCATATGAATCTCTTATCTCTAATCACTGTTGATTATTGTTATTACTTTCCATGCTATTCCTGAGAGATACTAAAATATCCAGTGACTTCATTTCTTCTATATTTTGAGAATTCGTCAAAATTAAGACGAAAATAAACTGCCAGATCGTAAAAACAAGTTGCACCATTTATGACTAGAGCGACTTTTCCTTACGTGTGGTTAACTTTGGAGATGTGAAGGGAAATGATCAGAGAGCGGCGGGAAAAATAATGAGGAAAAAAATAAACGAACACAATTTTTTATTATACACCACAGCTACCCTGCCTATCCACTACTAATCCAATAAAAATATCAGTCCAGAAAAAGGTAAGCAAGATCTAATAATGCTATTACTCATATAAAACTGTTAAAAACCTTCTAAATTCTAGAATATATATATTTCCGTATGGGTTGCCTGTAGGAACCCACTTGCAGTATAAATTGCACCGTGTCTACAATACTGACTCTCCTACACTTAATTCATGTACTTAACACTCTCAATAAAGTTTATAGTACTAATTACATTACCTTTCAAATTGCTTTTGCTAGAACATGTTCTAAAATATTGTACTTCTAGTTCCGTAGCACCTGCAGCATACACATTGAAAGACTATACATAAAGTTTTTATCAATTAAATTCACTGTCGCTAATCTTTGTATATATGTTGTGGTTCAATTTTATTCTTGTTTAAATTTTGTTTTCCTTTGTTTCTGGGTATGGTAATGTATGATAATCAGTTTGAAACAAAGGTAGCCCTCGAGCAAGCGTGAGAACGCGCGAGCGAGCGGCGAAGCCCCCGCCAATCGCAGCCTCTTCTATCACTACTTGTAGCCTTCATTACCTGGAATAATACGTTTTACCAAGGGAAAAGCGTGCTGTGGAAATCGTTATATAATGGAGTGTTATAATCACAACCTATATAATCATATAAAGATTCTTCTCACTCTACTCTTTCTCAGATAGTTCCCTTTTCACCATCGGAAAGTCAGTCTTATTATTTTTCCCTGTTGCAGATTTTTCCAACGCGTACTTTTTGAAGCAGTGTAAGAAATCATATTTTAAAGGTATCAGTTCCTTCTCAAACAAATACTTCAGCGAGTACGAAACAACGACGATGGTTGTAAGAGACACGATCATGGCTAGGGTGCGAAACGGGAATAGCTGCCCATCGGTTTCGTTGTAATACGGGTATTTAATAAAAGGTTTTAAGCCAATGTTTTTCTCCCCTCCCCCCACGCGAAGTATTAGCCCTAAAATATACCCCATAAAAGAGCCATAGGTGTTGGCGCCTGGAAGGTAGATTACACAACACAACTGCGGAAACAGGATAACGTAGACCAGGTCACTGCACAGTGCAAACAAACTGTAGATTGATTTCACCACCAGGGACAATGACGTCGCAAGCACGGCAACTCCAAATATGGCAAAACGCATCACCCACACGACTTCTCTATCGGAGGCCTGAAAAAAAATTTGAATTCAGTCCAGAACTGAATAATAGAACGTTTATTGGATGCCCATCACTGAACCAAACTAAAAAAGTATGGTGATATTTTAATAGCAATATCCCAGGTCTGAAATATCTCTGCTTTTCCCTCATCTTGCTTTTCGCTAAGTAAGGTAAGCATCGTTCATAAACACCTGTAAGAAAACATCGCAACTATGAGCAAGGCACATAGGTCTGAAATATCTCTGGTCTTCCCTTCACTCCCCTTATCGTCTTTTAGCTAACTGAGGTAAACATCGCTAAAAAAAACACAATAAATGAAAAAACGCAAGTAAAGGCGTGGCACCTAACTGAACAGTACTTTCAGAGGAACTCAAAGTCAAAAGTGTCTCGTTCTACCTCTTTCATAGTTTATCGGTCTGTTGGGGTAAATCACTGAGGCTTCGGCTGTTTTGCTTGCCGGTGAAGAAGAATATCTGAATATCTTTAAAAATATGTATTTTCTTGGTGCTAAGACACCAGTTCATGAAACAACCTACAAGTTGTTTACAAAAAATATATCTCACGTTTTGTCGGAAGATAAGTTTGTAAATGTTATGAGAAAACATTGAGCTGGCTGATACAAAACTAGAGTCGGTAGAAGACATGACAGCAGCGGCCACAGCGCCCAGACCCACAAACGACACAGGTGTTGGAGTGAGATACTGAAGCACCATGGGAAGGATCATCGCCTTGTCAAAGGTGACAGTCGCAGTCTGATTAGTGACATTGCCTTCAGGTGGTGTATAAAAAGATGTCTTTGTCCAGTCTAGTGTGAAGAAAAAACAAACTTCAAGATGACAGGAAATTTATCTACATTGTTCTCATACATGTATGGTGGCGAAAATGATAAATCTTAATACCCGAAAGAAAAGAAAGAGAGGAAGCAAAAATCTTGGCATTGTTGAAATAAATAAGTCCAAGCCTGGATAATGGCAAAGAAACAGATGGACTTAAACCAAACGTAGGGAAATCAGTTTAGCCTGCGATCATGTCCTCTCTGCTTACATCTCTAGTTTTTTTTTTAAAAAAAACATATCGTAGGTTAGGGTTAAACCACAATTGCCGACCAAACTAGTTGGGAGACTTTGTCCTCAGCGGCATTTTCCACGGAAAAAGCAAGCCCTCCCTCCGCCATTCGAGCCTGCTTATGGTGATGGCCACTTAAGAAATTTAAAATGTTCATTTATATAGTCCTGCATTTTGGGGTCTTCTGGGGAACTTTATTTTGATAAAACTCCTTTAGTCAAAAGGCCGCACCAGTAAGGTGCGGATCTGTCCAAGACTGCATTCTGAACGTACTTTACCTGTTTTGACGCCAACAGCCCCGATAAGGACAGCTGGTATGGGCGCCAGAAGGCAGCATAACGAGGCTGCAAGAGAGACAATTTGTGCCTTGCGTGGGGTCTTGCAAGCCAAAGCTCGCTGAAAATAAACTTGCCATGGCATACCACCAAATATCTACACCGGAAACAAAATCTTCATCAATGGCTGCGTTAACTAAATTATAAACAGTGAAACTAAGTGAAAACCCAAGTCTTGAGTAACGCGACTACACACTTCTCTATTTCCTCAAGTTAAGAAATTTTTGCTCTTTTGGTTACAATTTACAATAACAAGCCCTTCAAAATGTTTGGCAAGTCCTAAGGGGGGGGGGGGGGTGTATTCCCTAATATTGCATATTTAACAATTAGTCGCCGAAGGCGACGTGAATATCGGCGAATAGTCAACGAGACGAAGTCGAGGTGACTGTTCGCCAATATTCACGTCGCCTGAGGCGACTAATTGTTTTAGTATAATTACATTGATTATTATTCGAGAAAATAAAATTATTGATCAATTTCCGACCCCGAAACATCAAAAAATCTGGCTGCCATTTTGAAAACTGCTAGCCTTCAATGCTATAATCACCGCGCGGTGACTATAGCGGGATAAAGCGAAGCTCCTAGCCAATCACAGCGCTCTATTTTCGATATTCATCGATGTAATTATACTAAACGGGGATGTTCCACCTGACAGGGTATATAGTTTCACGCCAGTTTGTCTTAAGCAGGGTATACAATTTTGTGCGAGTTTGTCCT
This sequence comes from Porites divaricata, assembly GCA_038088405.1. Lineage (NCBI taxonomy): Eukaryota > Metazoa > Cnidaria > Anthozoa > Scleractinia > Poritidae > Porites > Porites divaricata. Next base: position 17,223,130 of record JBBMOI010000003.1, read on the forward strand.
TATTATAAACAGGGTATTGCCTTCAGTCCTAAACAGGGTCAGGGTTTTAAACCCTCATTGTCTCACCTGTACCCAAATATTAGTCGACTACCCCCCGAAGGCAAGTATCATTATCGCCTGAAAATACGCTGCAACATTGCACACATGGCCTAATTTGCTTATTCACTCTTTTGTTGTGCGCAATATTTCACGAATATATTGCATCAGTAAAATCTTTTTTCTAGAATTAAAGATCCAATAGATAAATCGGAGGGAGAAGGAAGAGGATCTCAATGGGCTGGTAGATTTGACCGGTGACGGTATAGACTGCAAAACAGCCTTACTTTTGCGTATTCAAATACATGCGAGCAATCAAACAAAAGGTCTGCTCACTGATATATGATACCACCTGGTCTCCTATACCATTAACAATCCATTGTTTTTATTGTCACATTTTCAAATTCTTATTTGTAACGAACTTTTATTTTTATTTCCATTTTTCTTTTAGCCCCTGAAGAAGGTTTTTCTTCAAACCGAAATATTGGGCAATTTGTTTAAATATATAGAGAGGATATTACACGTTGGCGCGAAGATATGAATTTTATTTTCGAGTGGCAAAACAATATTTTACGAACGAGCGCAGCGAGTGAGTAAAATATTGTTTTTGCCACGAGAAAATAAAATTCATATCTTCAAGCCGCCGTGTAATGTTCTTTTTATTATATAGACAAAAAGACATCGATAAAGTAATAGAGGGAAATGACCGAAATTACGTCATCGATAAACTCACTAGTGAGATTATGGAAAATAAACCACTCGGGTCCCGGATGTAGCGTTTATGAATTTTACGAGTGGTATATTTCCCAGTAAAACACTCGTGTCTATATAATAAATATATATATTTTGTTTTATTCTTTTGTTTACTTCTAGCCTGCATGACAGGCGCTTTATGAGCCAAGCGGGGCGAACGCGATATTTCGCGCGGAGCGCGACACGAGCGCGAAGCGCGAGACGAGAGGAAGAGAAAAATAAAGCTTTATTTTTCTCTTCCTCTCGTGTCGCGCTCCGCGCGAAATATCGCGTTCGCCCCGCTTGGCTTATAAAGCGCCTGTCATGCAGACTAGTTTACTTCTTCATCGCCTTGCCGTAAGGATCAGTTTGCCGTTTTATATTTTTCTACAAGTTTAATTGTACTGATCCAGGTCTACAACTGGGAGATCCGACACCACTCATTGGTTTATTGCTGTGGTTTTGCTGACATTTTAAATATTCTGGAAAGAGCCCGAAAACAGAGAGCGAGACTGGGGAGAGACGCTAAAAATACGATTCACACGCCCGGCGTGTGAGACTCTTGCGCTTCGGGCGCGTAAGATTCTTACGCCACGCTTTACCGATTTCTTTACTGACTCTGAGAAAAAAACCAACTGTTTTGCAGTCTGGTGACGGCAAATTTTCCCACCCATCTCTAGACAACCTGCATTAAGTAATTGTGTTAGGACTTTCGGAATTTTGAAAGGATTTTTATAAATTTATGGTTGGCGCTTTTACTCACCAAAATGACATTGAAACTGGAAAATAACTACCTCAAACTCGGTCAATAATTTCTAAAACCAAACTTGATCAAAATATATTGTAACCGATTGGAAAAGTCGTCGTTCGTAATCAGAGCGATCCATTTTATTAGTGTCATATTTTCTAACTGGAGGAGACGAATGTCATTCATTACACTGGAGCATTGTTAGGGGGTGTTTACATGACACAGGGCGACTTTCGCCCCGGAGCGAGTTCACTCCGGTTCCCTCTCATGGCTCTATATTTGTTTACATGATACCACCACAAATTTCATGCTGGCGTGAGTCACCCCGGCGCGAGTTCACCCCGGTTCTTGTACCGGGACGAGAATTTCACTCCGGTACGAAATCTCGCAACGGTATCATGTAAACACGAAACGACCACCCGTTTCGGTGTGAAATCGGTCTGCCGGTAGACTGGAACGGGTAGCGCATGCGTAATGTTCGCGATTTTGAATCATACGTGCATTTTATCAACATGAAGTGTACCTTTAAATAGCGAGATTTGAAATAACCCAGTCATCATGTAAACGCGATACGAAATCAAAAAGACATGTCGGTATGAAACTCGCGCCGGTGCGAGTTTTCTCATGTAAACACCCCCATATATAGAGAGGGTGAATTATGTTTTTGGTTCTGATTCTTTTTTCCAATTAGTGTTTTCTTCGGGTACTCTTACATTCCCACTACTTAAAGCAACTTCTTGAGAGCTTCTAAACGCTTTAGGTTCTTTATGGACAAGTTAAATTTACTTTTTGTCTCATCCCAGGGACCACGTATTTGTTTTCACTACGATTAAGTTAAAAGTGCGGTTAACTAACAATTAACCTGAAGTATAAAAAGGGCTTCATGACTTACATATAATGGAGTCCAAGCAGTCATATACTTTACGCTGTTTTCGTTTCGACAATATCGGAGAAGTATTGTTGTGAAAACAAAATTTGAAGGAATGGGGCAAAATATCGTCCTCATTATGTACTTAGAAAAATTAAATCAGAAACAAAATCTGTATTTACCAATAACAGTGCGTAGTCCATCCAAGGGCCTAATTGCTTGACGGAAACCTCTCCCACCCATTCCTTTGAATCAACACTAATGCTGCTTACTGCTGGATGTGTCATTGCAAATGGAACACTGATCCACTAAAGAAGAGAGAATAGTACAGGAAACTTAAAAGGACACAACAAGAACGTTGTAGAGGATAAATCATTATCTTATATACTTACCAGTCCAACGAAGATGCAGGTGAGTTGAATGATATCGGTGAAAACCACAGAATAGAACCCACCAATCAGCGTGTAGAAAACGGATATGCATGCAGAGACAATGATCGAGGTCACACGATCTAAGTTCACGACGACGCTCACAGTGGCACCAAGGGCGGCAAGAATGGCAGCAGACCAAAATATCTCTCCAAGCAGCGCAGGAATGAACAACAGACCACCCATGCGAGGCCCGTACTTCTCTTGGAATGGATCGAGCATAGTGAAGTACTCTCTTTGGCGCATAATCTTAGCAAAGGCCAGTCCACCTGAAAGACAGGAAGCCCTAATATGCAACAGGGAGCCCATCCTCCAATGGCGGATTAAGGGGGATTACCTAGGGATAGCCCGCCCCCTCCCCCCACTGTACTAGATTGGTTCGAAAAATCCTAAGAGCCTGAATACCCCCAAGGTCTGGATCTGCCTTTCAAGAGGGTCTCCAATAGGTTTTTCGGGATGCGGGATTTGCCTTATTTCAAGGCCGGGATCGGGACCTTAACGTAAACTTGGGAAAAAATCGGGAATAAAAGTATGCATAGGATGCGGGATGGCGAAAATTACGCTCGGGATTAAGAGATTAAGCGAAAATTTGGGTCGGGATAATAGGATTGACTGAAGAACCCTTTTGGAGACCGTCTTTTATCTTTCGCTTCAAAAAGCTCTCAGCTAATCACTTAAGGACGGTGCCCACTATTGTTACTGCGCACATTTTCTGCGCATGCCAAGGTAGTCGCGCGCGACGCGAAAGAAATGCGCAACACGCAGGACACGCGGAGTGGTTTTGTCTCCTGTAAGTCTGGGAGGTTCTACTTATTTCTTGCGGAAGAAAATGCGTTGTTTTTCAACAGACGAAAAATAATTTCCATTTATCTTGTCAGTTCTTTGAAAACCGAAGAAGTATGCGCATGTTGCTATTTCTGCCGTATGATCGATCTGACCGAACATTTTATAGTCAAACAAAAGTCAGTTCTAAAACATCAAAAGTTATTGCTTCAAGATGTTACACTTGGAGCTTGGGTATTAAAAAATCCCTTAATAGGCAAGGATCAGTAAATCAGATGGAAAATAGCTCCAAGTCCTCCGCTTAATCGAGAAACTGCAAGCTTACTTTTCACTCGCGTCCTTCGTGTTTCATCGGCTAATAGGCTTTAGTATAATTACATCGATGATTATCGAAAATAGAGCGCCGTGATTGGCTAGGAGCTTCGCACTATCCCGCTATAATCACCGCGCGGTGATTATAGCATTGAAGGCTAGCAGTTTTTAAAATGGCAGCCAGATTTTTTGACGTTTCGGGGTCGGAAATTGATCAATAATTTTATTTTCTCGAATAATCATCAATGTAATTATACTAAAACAATTAGTCGCCTCAGGCGACGTGAATATTGGCGAATAGTCACCTCGACTTCGTCTCGGTGACTATTCGCCGATATTCACGTCGCCTTCGGCGACTAATTGTTAAATAACACTTTCCCGAATATTTCTTTAATTTTGTAAGATTTTATGTAATTATTCCCCAGAAAATAGATTTAAAGCGTTCGAGTACACACAGATGTCCCTTTTATTGAGAGTCCGAGGCTTTTTTTGTTGAACAAACAAGAAAAACACTGTCACGAGATTGCTTGGATTGCTGAGATCGCAGCTTCACAAACAATTGCGGACCGCAAAGGAAACGCTTTCATTGTGGAAAAAATCAAAAAAAATTGTTATTGTTTTTTGCTATTATCATTGTTAGTTAAGCATTTTGGCATTACTAAGCATTGAAATAATTGACTCATTGGGCAGCTTGTCGTGTAGTAGTATAAATTTTCTTAAGGTTCAATTTCACGCCACACATAATCTGGTCATTTACACATAGCTGCCATTTGGCTGTTTACGAACTAAAGATGGAAGATAAAATAAAGTATTTCCATTCTAAGACTTTCTTAGGTTTAACAGGCACTGTTAAGTCTAAAATCAACATTTAGGAACGAAAAATAGAGAATGATCATGACACAGAGTGCTAAAGTAAAAAAAATCAAAACGAAATATATAAAATGATCATTATAGCCCAGTTTATTTATGAGGGTACATAAACGCATTCGTTACTACTACTTTCGCAGTATTCAGCTTTTTTAAAAGAGAGCTCATGTATGGAACTTGAGTCTATGTAAATCATATGACACTTGTGGCAAAGCCCGAAAGAGATAGCGCATTAAAAAGCACAGATATTATAAGCTCATTGAATGTACGCAAGTTTAATAACATGTTCGATCGAGGTATCCAGTAAAATGATAAAAAGCGATAGAAGATTTACAATCCATATTACATCTACAGTTCAAAAAATCTTGAGGACATGTACAGGTAAGCAAACGATTAAAGGAGTACCTGTCTAAGAGTCCCTGTCGACTATTTTCCACTACAGTACAGTAGTTTGTTTACAGCACTAGCCTTGGATCTTGAGCTCGCCATACTACTCTATGTGCGCTGGAAGTAATCTTTAATACCTTGGAGATTGCTCTTCTCCAAAAATTTTTGTTCAATCTTTGAGACGGAGAAGCACCAGTTGAATGAAATAGTATACTTTGTTTTCCTTAGAGTTCATGAAATGTCCTGCATCACTTTCTATTTTTGCTCTCCTCCGTGGATTGTTGTTCTCTCTGACTGTTAGCCATTGTGGATATCCCAGAGTACTCCGCGTGGAGTGAAGCAATAGTGAAACTGACCGGGGAGGGGATGGGAAAAATTGTAAATAATCCCCAAAGCGATTAAGTTAAGGTCGAAACCAACCAATTTAACTTCTGAAAACGCGTGGTAACCTCTACTTTTTATCTCACCAAATGAAAGTATAAGCTTACTCAGCAAACGATCAATTTTTGGTTTGGAGAAAATGTCGTTTACACTATTTTTAAGGCAAACGCGTGGAGAGGGGTACTTGCTGATAACTTCCCAAATGAGTGATATTTCAAAAAAAAGACGTATAAAGAGCGGTTGTTATGTTATCGTTTGTTGCTTATTTTGAAACCTTGTTACAATTATCATTGCACTTGTGCCAGTTCATGTGTACACTCTGAAATTTGGGGAAAAAATAACTTTTTATCATTTTTCTAAAAAATGCCTATTCAGCGTTTTTCTCCATATTGAAGCGCAGTTATCTCTGAAAAATGCGTGGCTACCCCCAGTTTTCTTTTTGGATTTCAATAGCCCCTGATATGATCTACTTGTCTCACATAGTCGTTATCTAGGAAAAATACTTCCCATTAGTGGGCACCGTCCTTAACAAGTGCTATTATTTGTTGAAGACTTATGTTGGTTATCAGGTATATCAAATGATGCTTCGGTTGGTTATGGATGGCTCGAATGGAAGTCAGGATCACTTCTTTATTTATATCAAAGAAGACATCATTTAATAATGTCGGTATACTGTAACACCAGCGTATTCCAAATTAATATAGCAATGATCACTCAAGCTTACCAAGAAACCAAATGATCTCTAAAGTAAAACAACAGAAAGTTCAATGGGTCTCGCTACTTACCTAAGCCAAGACTTAATGCATACCCCCAGGGGGCCTGGGCAAACGCTAGACCCTCAGAATAAACAACTTCAGCTGTCCCGTTGATGAACCCCCCTCCGACCCAGGTTGCTATGGAACAACGGAAAAAGGTCAGTTAAAGTTTCCTAATTCTTAAAATAAGAAAACGCGAGCTTCGCAAGAGCTTATACAGAACGGTGGTTGCTTATATGAGGGAATTCAGGACGAGGGCGTGGGAATGCGTGGAATGCCAGACACGTTCGATAGAAGAGAGGCGAACACGCTTATTAAAAATTTCGTCCAAACGACGTGGCGCTCATGAAAAGAACGTTTTTTAAACGAATATGAGGTTGGGAATAACTTAAACTTGATGTGGCTTAATGTTGCCCATAAAGACACTCTGCAAGTACATAGAAGTCGTTAAAACTAGAACTGACCCAAGAAGAGGAGGCTTCCCTAAAATTAGAGAAGGTGATTAGCCTGTGAGGTGCTATTTTTTTGTCGCGTTCTTCCGGTGAACGCAAAGACGACGCGGAGCTCGAGACACGCGCGTCCAGAGAAGGCGCGGAAAAATAAACGCACCTATCCCCGCGTGTCTCGCGTTCCACGTACGCTTTGCGTTCACCTTAAAACCGCAACAAAATAGCACTTGTTCTGCAGGCTAGTGAGGTGGTTATTTGCTAGCTTGGCAGGAGTGATAGGTGCTCATTCGAGAGCTGAGGGCACGTATAAGAGCTGAGTGCTTGAGGAAAGACGCTATCTTTCTTTCTGAATATGGCTTTTAATTTAAGAACAAGAAAAACACTAATATCTCTAACCCGAGAGAAATGGGTATCGGATACTAATCAGCAAGAAATTGAAGAACTTAAGCTAGTTTCTTTGGGAACTATCATTTCTCATAGATGATTTTTCATATATTCATAACTATCATTTTTTCGTTTGTGTAGTATCTCAAATACGACTCGTGTTTCATTCAAAATTCAGACACCTTAAGGTCGGTCAAAAAACAACTTAGTTGCGCCATTTTTAGCGATGTCTGAATGTGCGGTTTAATATACTGTCTCGTGTTTGATAACTGATGAAGCGCTCTAACTCGTGTTTGTTTACAACTTCCAGGCGTCAAGAAGTTTCGTAACTGTCCTTTGAAATCAATGGGCTGTGCAGAACAACTGAGTGTGCTAGAAAAACAGTAAAATTATCGTCCTTTAAAATACTTTATTAGTGAATTGATTAAAAGTAACCCTTGTTATGCTACTACAAGTGAAATTTCTGCAATTTGATTAGCTTAGAGGAGAGGTATTTCTGCTTAATTTGAAATACCTATAGCCTGTGTACAGCCGCCCCTGGGTTTCTTTGGTATTACTAAATGCAGTAAACGTAAACCATACAAAAGACCACTTCACACAGACTGAAAAGCAATTTTGACATTCCACTTTTTACTCGTAAAAAAAGTCTTTGGTTGAATCAAGCCTATTTAAACTTTCAGACGGCCGCCAGGAACTTGTAGACCAACTATTTAAGGAAGTTGTACAGAACAAAGAGAATAAGCTCCATGGCCTTCTCCCTGCTCTTAATACCTCTAGGTCAAACGTAAGAAACACACGGAAATTTAGGCTCGTTTTCAAGACGAACAGATTCTGCAATAGTTTTATTACGTCCAACGCCCTCAAAGCTTAAACTGTGTTCCCGATCTATAGTTTTAGAAGTTTCGATAATTCATTGTTTTTTATCATGCCGATTTCTATTTCGTATTTTGTATTTTTTAACAAATCACAATTTTACTGTAGTGTATTCATGTATTGTTTCTATTATTCGTTTCTTTAGTTGGTCTTTATAAATTAACTTATTTTAGTGGTTGTATTTTTAAGTAATCCGGCATAATTATTTGTAAATAATCGCCTAATTCAGCCTCTCGGTTGCGATGTTATATCTAACAATATAGAGGACTTTAGACAGGGTAGACTTTAGACAGGGTAGCTGTACGCCAACGGCCTCGTGCTAAGGTGAGCGTACAAAGTTTTTCTCGCTGCTTCACGTGAAAAAAGACTTTTGTAGTCAGAACGAGAATCGAAGATAAAACGTCAATCAAATTATTCCTGCTCCATTTCAAGTATTTTTTTAAGCTTCAGATAAAATCATTCCGGCTCCAATGAAGTTGAGGTTTTATTATCGCTTGAATTTTACTTTGTTAGCTTTGACAGTGAGAAGTACTTTACCTGTCAGAGTAAAAATACCAACGTACGTTCCAATACTTCGACCAGCTAACATGGCTTCTTCTTCACCTGCCTTGCGCCGTCGACTGGCCCAAATGCCGACGGCAAGAATTAAAAGATAAAAAACAACGATACCCACAATACCAGGGATGTTTACCTCCGCCATTTGGAATGATCAACCTTATTAGTGAACGAAATGTAAAGGGAGACTGGAAGGCAATTTTCTGAAATATAAAAAAAAGTCATAAAACCAGACCAGTGAGTAAATTAATAAATGATGGAATATATGCCTTCTTTTTGGGGGCTCACATAATTGTGTTAACGATGACGCTATCCGTTCGGCTACCGGTTATATTATATGGGGATCGGATCGCAACAATAATACTCTGATCCCCTTATTCAGGCAAAATAATGACCGGTCCCTTTATATGTTTATAATTATATAACGGTATAAAATTTTAGAAACCCGTAGAACAGATCAAAATGACAAGAAAACATAGCTTTTTCAATGCATGTTGTTGCATACGTATTGTGTCAAATACTTTGAAGGAAAGACAGTATCACATTAAACTAAATTCGATTTTGAGGCAATATCAAATATGGCTTTATAAAAACGATTGCTTATGTCGACGAAATCGAATACGAGTACTAACCTTGAAGTTGCGAACTATAAATCTATCCTTTTGCTGACTAGCACATAAATAACCGCCTTAGGAAATAATGAGAATGTCGGCTAGCTGAGGCGACGGAATTTGTTTGGATGAAAAGATGGTACTGGGTGGTGTCGCCGAAAGCGGAATATGGTTTTCTCCCAGCGCCGTCATTATAAAGTCATTATTAGGCGCGTCAAAATCGAATTTAGTATTTTTCATTGCGATTAAACTGTTTTTCCTGAAAAATTAAGCAAAACTTTTTAGTGACGGTTGGTGTTTAAAACATAACTCCCTATTAGTCACGAAGTGTTGTACAAGGAGTTTTGTGTAAAGTAGTTAATAGAGGATGCTTTACCATTCAAATTCGCCACCGATTATTTCTGTCATTTCCCTGATTAACTTCATACTAATTTCAACAGTACAAAAAATGACAGACTTAATGGGAAATTTTGCCCCGTCAAGCACCCACTTTTTATTTCAAGCTTAACTCTGTCATATTTTGATACTAAAAGAATTTTTGAAAAAATTTAAATTTCCCATTAACTCTGTCATTTTTGTGTTTATTTGACACTTTATGACATTAATGGCTCGCCCTGCGGGCTCGCGGAAATGACAGAAATAATCGGTGGCGAATTTGATGGTAAAGCATCCTCTATTAACTACTCAGGAAGAATTCAATCGCGAATGTGATAAATATTATGACAAAAATTAATTTTATATTTAGAAAAGATTAATTATAAGAAAAAAAATAATTTTGAAATAAATATATTGTAGAAATGTTTATCGGATTTGTTTTGGTGTGTGGGGAGGGGTGGGTTGGATGAGATTGAATGATAAATATTATTACAAAATAAAAAAAGAAAAGTTTAATTAATAATATAAAAATAATTTTGAAATAAATATATTGTAGGAATGTTTATCGGATTTGGATGAAGGGGTTAATCGAATTCTAAATTACTAAATTCTTTTATTCCCCACCATGTCATACGATGATTGAATTTTTCTATGTAATAAACTGAAGTTTTGATAGCGTGTTTCATAAGATCAATATTTCGATAAACATCTGGATCCATAAGTGCAACTTGAAGTTTTTTATTTGTTTGATTTTTAATTAAATCTCTTTTTTGTTTTTCTTCCTCTGAAATTGGTATTTTTCCTTTGTCTAATTCATTTAGATCGATTGTTTTTATTTTATTAAATAGAAGAGTTTTTTTATCATAGCGATTGTTTACTAAGGAATATATACTTTTTCCAAAATCTTCTTCTTCTAACACACCGAGTTTATTATCGGGAAAAAGTTCCAATTCACGGTCGAAAGCGATTCCATATCTATTATAATCATCTAACAATTGAAAGTAAAAATCAGTCACATCTTCATAACCTTGTTGATCTGGATCGGCATCATTTTTTTTACTAGAGCAGCTGTAACTGGGGTAGTATTTGTAGAGAAAAAATAAAAGGAGTTTATAAGGATGACTCATTTTGATTTTTTTTATTAGTTTTGGGCCAAATGGTTCAAGCTCTATCCATGGTTCAACAATGAATTCGTCTAGTTCTCGACTGCCAAGAATCATTTTATTAAAGGGATTATATTATGACGTCAATACATTCCAGAGTTCCCTAGCAATTTCAATCGCTGAAAGTAAACTCAAAATCTATTTTTAGTTTTGTTGGTTGCCAGGGAACTCTGGAATGCAATCTATTGTTTTCAATGAAACGTGAGGTTATTTTTGATGAGATCATAATCTGAATTAGTAATCAGGGGATTACCCTGCAAAAATAATCTAAACAAATACTAAAATGGAATATCAAAGCCCTGAGGACCAAGATTTCATTGTTGAAGATGGTTATAAACATGATAAAGATCCTGATTATGTTCCTGAGGAAGAAGAATCATCATCTGATGATGATAAATATGTTGTGAAAGGAAAAGATTTTCAGAAACTGAGTAAAAAGGCAAAGAAACTCGGCGCCGAATCTCTTGATTATTCAAGGCGGAAAAATAATAAGTACGTGGTGAAGCTGCCAAGTGGAAAGAATTTGCATTTTGGCTCGTCGCAATATCCAGACTATTTAATTCACAAAGATAACGAGCGAAAAGAAAAATATCTTTCGCGGGCGATGAAGATAAAGAATAAGAAGGGTGAGTTGACTTATGAAAATCCTGAATCGGCTAATTTTTGGAGTGTTAATCTGCTTTGGTCGGGGAAAGAGTTTTGAAGAAAAAAATAATTATTTTGTTTAAAGGTTTGAAATATTAATAAAATGAGAATCAAGACACCATTAACAGAGGAGGAATTAAAAAAACTTTCTTCTTTTTTTAAAAGATATTTTGATAGATCGAGAGAGAGACTTTTTCCAGAGGGAGAAGAAGAAAAAGAATTTATTTCTTTTCTTGTGGAAGATGAAGAAGTTAATTCATTATTTGTTAATGAAAATGGAAAAGGGTTTATTGCTAAAATGATGAAAATTGGCGTGAAAGAATATCTTAAGTATCTTTCGAAAGAGATAAGAAAGGAGTGAATAATCTGTTTTGGTTGGGGAAAGAGTTTTGAAGCAGAAAAAAAATAAATTAAAGGTTTGAAAAAAATAATAAAAATGGGATTCAAGTCGACACCAACAAGTGAAGATATTACCAAGCAAATTAACGAAAAACTAAAATTACTTTATTCTCCTTCACCTTCAAGAAGTTTGTGGCCAACAATAAGATCTTCTCCAGCGAGAGATAATGAAAAAGAATTTAATTCAATACTTGATAAAGTTGAAGAATTGCTTTCCAAATATGATAAAAACCCTCATTTAAGAATAGGAGGTGAAAATTTTAATCAAAAGTTTCTTGGAATAGTGGATTTTTTGTATGAAGTGGAAGATCTTAACCCGATAGTGGTTTGTATTGAAGGGGAAGAATATAAAAAGAAAACTGAGGCGACACAAATTTCAAAAGATATCCAAAAAAGATTTATTTCTGTTGCAGATAAGTTGTGGGATTATTGTGACCCAATTGAGTTTTAGGTCTTGTATCATTTTTGATATAAGACTGTGAAACAGAAAAATAGAAATGAAGTTTAAAAATAAAAAAACCAATAAATAAGGATGGCCACTGATCTAACTAATCTTTCTATTTCAGAGCTAAAAAAAATAAAAAAAAATATAAAAAAAGAAATCAAAGCTGATTATAAACAAAAGTTGATTGATGATATAAATAAACTACAAAAAGTAAGAGATAAATTCAAAACCAAACCGAAAGCCAAACCCAAATCGTATGAAGAATATTATCGGGAGTGTATCAAGAATAAAACAATTCCTCCAGATACTCCATCTTATCTGCGCAAAGCACTTGAGAGAGCTTTGAAAGAATACGAACAGGGAATAGAGAAAGAGAAATCATCTTTAGAAGGATTTGCTAATAAATACGTAGTAAAGGGGCAAACTGATATTACACCATTTGAGTTTTTCAAATCCAAGGCTGCTTATCTCAAAGAGTTTCTCAGGAATCATCGAAATATTAAAGTCAGATTTGTTCTTGTTTGCATGATGGAGCAAATGGGAAAGTCAAGCGATGGAAAGACAAGTCTTTCCATTCAAGATAAAGCTTATTTTAATTCTGAAACACATATCAATCTTGAATCATCCGATGACAAAGAAATACTGACCAGGGTTATTCGCTCCATAATTGAAAAGATTGAAGTTTATCAGAAGAATGGAAGTGGTTGGTATTTCAGGGAAATAATTCATCTTGAGATACACACTGTCGATTACAACCCAATGAGAGGATCATCTTATATTCCACTTCCAGATTGGATAATGCGAAAGAAAGCGATAGTAAGTATTCGAAACAAAGATGAGAAATGTTTTTTATGGTGCGTATTGAGATACCTTAATCCAAGAGACAAAAATGATTTTCGATTGACAGATTTGAAGCAAAAAGAAAATAGCTTGAATACAAAAGGAATTGCTTTTCCTGTCAAATTAAAAGACATTTCAAAATTCGAAAAACTCAATCCAGATCTCCCAGGGATAAATGTGTTTTCAGTCAATGAGAGAAATAAGTTTTACCCTCTCCGAATGGCACAGAGAGATCCTCAGAAAACAATCGATTTGTTTCTCTTTGAAGAAGAGGGAAAATATCATTATTCTCTTATCAAAAGTTTTTCAAGATTATTCCGATCTCAAATAACATCGCGAACGAATGGTCGAATACACATTTGCAAAAGATGCTTCTCTCATTTCTCAAAAGAGGAGTTATTCCAAAAACATATTGAATATTGTTCTTCCAATGAATCAGTTGTTGTAAAAATGCCTCCGAAAAATACGAATCTTGGTTTCAGGAATTATTTTAAAAAGCTTCCAGTTCCTTTTGTGGTTTACGCTGATTTTGAATGTTTTACCAAATCCTTGGAAACGTGCAAACCCAATCCAGCAGGTTCATATACGCTTGGTTACCAGAAGCATGAGCCGTCGGGGTTTTGTTTCTATATCAAGGGAATAGTTCCAAATATTTTTAAACCAATCTGTTTTACAAAACAGAAAGAAAGTGATAATGTTGCTGAAGTATTTGTTTCAAAACTTGCAATGATAACGCAAAAACTCTTTGACGATTTTTATCGTCATCCAAAACCTCTCAGATTAACTGAGGAAGAACAGAAATCTTTCAAAGAAGCCAGGATTTGTCATATTTGTTTAGGTAATTTAGATGGAGATAGAGTTCGTGATCATTGTCATTTTACCGGTCAATATCGAGGAGCTGCGCATAACAGCTGCAATCTCCAATGCAAAAAACCATTGATACTGCCTGTCATATTTCACAATCTTCAAGGATATGATGCGCATTTGTTTATAAAAAAACTTTCTGGTTTGAAGGGCGAGTTGAATTGTATTCCATCGACTGAGGAGAAGTATATTTCGTTTTCAAAGAAGATCAAAGTTGACGAATACAGATCCAAGAGAACTGGAGAAATGACGACTTTGAATTTTGAGTTGAGATTCATCGATTCGTTTAAGTTTCTTCAGACGAGTCTTGCAAATCTTGTTGGAAATCTGCAACCGGATGATTTTCAAAATACAAAAGAAATAATGAAAGATAATATTGAACTTCTCTTTCGAAAGGGAGTTTATCCCTATGACTACGTTTCATCTCTTGAAAAACTGAGTGAAACACAAATTCCAACCAAAGAGCAATTTTATTCAAGATTGAATGATGAAGACATTTCGGAAGAAGATTACACTCACGCAATCAATGTTTGGAATACGTTCAAATGCCAAACAATCAGAGATTATCACGATCTCTATCTTAAAACAGACGTTCTTTTGTTAGCTGATGTTTTTGAAAACTTTCGAAGGACATGCCTGAAGCATTACAAACTGGATCCGGCGCATTATTATACATCTCCTGGATTGGCTTGGGATGCTTGTCTCAAAGAAACTGGCCAACAACTTGAATTACTGTGCGATTACGACATGCTGATGATGTTTGAAAGAGGAATCAGAGGTGGAATGACTCACATAGCAAAACGATATTCAGAAGCAAATAATAAATACATGAAAGATTACGACCCAGATAAACCTTCAAAATTCATTCAATATCTTGATGCAAACAATCTCTATGGTTGGGCAATGTCTCAATCACTTCCTGTGGGAGGGTTCCGATGGATGAGTAATCTCTCAAAAGAAAAAGTGTTGGATATTCTTGAGAAATCAAGTAGCAGCATGAATGACATGGGAAAGACTGGTTACATATTCGAAGTTGATTTAGAGTATCCAAAAGAACTTTGGAAGTCACACAATGATTATCCTTTGGCTCCAGAGAAGATGAAAGTGGGAGGAGTGGAGAAACTTATTGGACACTTTAAACCTCATAAAAAATATGTTATTCATTATCGCAATTTGAGACAATGTCTTGAACTGGGTTTGAAAATCACATCTGTACACCGAGGAATTTCTTTCAATCAGAGTTCTTGGATGGAGCCCTATATCAGGAAAAACACAGAACTTCGCAAAACAGCGGCAAACAGCTTTGAGAAAGATTTTTTTAAGTTGATGAATAACTCTGTGTTTGGAAAGACGATAGAAAATATTCGGAAGAGGCAAAATGTGTTTTTGGTTGATAATCGAGAAAAAGCTTTGAAATTAGCATGTCGACCTAATTTTGATAGATCGACTATTTTTGATCAAAATTTAGTTGCAATACATATGAAGAAGACTGAAGTTTACTTCAACAAACCTGTGTATGTAGGACAAGCTATTTTGGATTTGTCAAAGTTGTTAATGTTCGATTTTCATTATAATTTCATCCAAAAGAAATATACTTATAAAAAAGCCAGGTTGCTATTTACAGATACAGATTCCCTCATGTATGAATTAAAAACCGACGATTTTTATGCGGATATTTCAGCAGATATAAAAGCTAGATTTGACACGTCGGATTACCCTCAGGGGCATGAGTCAGGAATACTGACGGGAGTTAACAAGAAAGTGATTGGGAAGTTCAAGGATGAAGTCGCTGGTCGGCAAATAACTCACTTTGTCGGTCTCAGACCTAAGATGTATTCTTTCAAAATCGAGGAATCTAAAACAAATAAAAAATGCAAAGGGATAAAAAAAAATGTTGTGAAAAAAAAGATTGAGTTTGAGGATTACGTTCGGTGTTTATTTTTCAGTGAGAAACAAATGAGAACGATGAATATTATTCGAAGCGAGAATCACGATATTTACTCAAAAGAAGTCAACAAATTAGCTTTGAGTTCAGACGATGATAAAAGGATTTTATGCAAAGATAAAGTGAATACGCGAGCTATACGTTAAAAATATATTTAAAGATTTTATATTAACAATATAAAATCTAAATATGTCACGAGAATATGTTAAATATCAAGGAAATAAATTCTTTTTCCATCCTTATCATAAAGATTATCTAGCTAGCAAAAACGGAAATATTTTAAGTATAAAATGGAATAAAAAAAAGATTTTAAAATTATGTTTGAATAATCATGGCTATTTTTTTTTTGGTTTATATGAAAATAATAAAAGAAGAAATTATTATATCCATCGTTTTGTCTATGAATGTTTCAAAGGTGTTATTCCAAAAGAAATGGTGATAGATCATTGTGACAACGATAGTAAAAATAATTCTATCTCTAATCTTCAATTACTATCACCGAAAGAAAATCAACACAAATCAAATTGTAAGAAGGTGATTTCTTATAATTTAGAAACTCAAGAAGAAAAAATTTTTAATAGTTTGAAAGAAGCGGGGGATTACTTTAACATTATTTATCCTTCAGTTTTTAAGTGTTGCCAAAAAATAATTAAAACTTGTAAATCCAAGAAAGATGGGAAAAAATATAAATTCTCTTATTTATAAATTTATTTGTTTAAATTAATAAAATGTCTTTCACTGAGAATGAAATAAAAAAATATTTGGATATTCTTCGTAGTTACACCAAAACTCCAGATAAAACAAATCGAAAGATCTCTTGCTCAAGTTGCCAAGAAACTGATTTTGATTTGGTTTCTGGATTTGTATTTTGTGTGAATTGTGGAAGTCAAAACGGGCGTTATTTTGATTCATTTGATAAAAGAGACTCAGATCGGCTGCTTTTTCGAAAGAAAAGTATCTATCAGCGCAAGTACCATTTTGAAAAGAAAGTTAACCAAGTCTCAAAAAGATTAAATCTCTCCGAAGATGAGAAATACAATCTGTATTCAAAACTGATGGAAATAGACAACAGAATAATGGAAAAATTAAACAAACAATTCAAAAGAAAAAGAACTATTAACATTGTATTCCTTATAAAAAAAATTTTGGAAGAAATGAATAATCCCAAACACAGTCTTGTTGAAATTAACATTGGAGATCAAACTCTGGAGAATTATGAGAATTGGTGGCAAAGTTACAAATCACTCAATACCTTTGTGAAAAATCCAGTAAATAATACCTGTTAAATACCCAAGAACTTCAGACTTAACAGGTGAGTTGAAAGTATAAACACAACCTCGACTGAGATTGAAATGTTTCCTGAATTCGCGAAAAGCGAGATTGAATATAAGATGATTGGATAGTACTGATGAGTTTGATCTGCAACTGTGTCTGAATTCAGATAGTTTGTAAAGGACTTGATTAAAGTTTAATCTTTGAGTGAAATACTTTATATGTAAATATTGGTAAACCAAACAGGCCTTGATAAAGTTATCATTGTAAAATTTTGTTTTATGAGAAGGAAAATAGAAGTTAACATATGCTACAATCGAATCTAACATCTTCTATCTATAGAGTAGATAGAAGATGAAAAATATTATTACTAATTAAAATAAATAAATTATTTTTTTTATAATAATATAAAAATAATTTTAAAAATTATATTTTGAATAATCCTTTTTCAATATTATTGATTCTAACATCTTCTATCTATTGAGTAGATAGAAGATGAAAAATATTATTACTAATTAAAATAAATAAATAAATTATTTTTTTTATAATAATATAAAAATAATTTTAAAAATTATATTTTGAATAATCCTTTTTCAATATTATTTTTTATTTTATCTTTGATTATTTTTACATTATTCAAGTCGTTTGGATTGGAGTATTTAAAAGTGTATTTATTACCGTTTAATTTCGACGTTGCTGTTTTCCTCTTTCCATCTGCGATTAGTTTAATAGATCCAGCATTAATCTGAAGTGCTTTAGAAGCCTGATATATTGAGTTAAAAAATTTTCTTTTACCAGTTGTCAGATTAGTTGCCACAATTTTTCTGGATTGTCCTTCTGGATTAGAGGATTCATTAATAACTCTTTTCAAATTATTTGGTGTGTTATTTAGCTTATCTCCGTCAATGTGAATTATCCTGAAGTATTTATTTGATTCCTCGTTATTAAAGGCTTCCCAAATAAACTCGTGTTTCAACAAGCTGATTGGGTTTGAACCTCGAGGTCGAATTGAGATTCTAACAAAGCCGTTTTTATTTGGTTTATTTCCAAGTTCTCTTCCTGTTCTTGAATTATAAACACCGCCGTTATCAGTTGTGAAGAAATTTGAATATGATGGGTGGAAGTACTTTGCCATGATGAAAAATATTATTACAATTTATATTAAATCAATTTTATTTTTATATATAAAATAAAATTTTCTTTTCAAATTATGTAATAATCTTTTACAAATATTTCTTGTTATATTTTTTTGAGAATTTGTCTGCAACTGGAGATTGATCGATAATCATTTCGTCTATCAATTTCATTCTATCAATAAACTCTTGTTTATTGAAATCATCACCTCTCAAAGCCGATCGCAGTTCAACCAATACCTTCTCATAGGTTGTAAATGCAATTTGAGACATTTCAATCTTTTTCTTGTAATTCTTCATTTTTGAAACCGAACTCACCAAGACTCCAAGACCATTGATAACACCCAGGATTATTGGATTGAGTGTTATTCCTCCGGCAATAGTTCCCACTACAACCAGTCCTCCTCCAGACAAAGTAAGTGTTTCATCAAGAATTTTATATCGCTTGAAAGATTTCTTGAAACACCAGAATTTCTTGTGATAATGTTTGTAGAAATCTTTGAGAGTTTTGATCTCCGATTCTGATAGTCTGTTATCAATGTGATTAAATTCAAACAAGTCCTTCATTTATTTATTTAGAGTATATAACTTCCATTTATTTTCTCTTGAATCATTATCCTCTTAAATGCCTCAGAGTCAAAGTCGTAAAAATTGGGAGAGAACATAATTTTATTCAAAACTCCGTCTTCAGTTGTAAAGTCAAAATCTTGACTGGGTACGTAATTGGCGTTATTTAGAGTTAATGTTGAACTGTAGTTACTCAAGTTAACTTTTGTAACAATTGTATCAACACTATGCGCCAACCATAAAACAATTTTTTTTCCATTAAAACCACTTGGTAAACCAAAAAATTGTCTTTTACTAGATGTAAGTAAAGTTAAATAACCAGCAGCTTTAGAATAAGTTAAATTCATAAGATGTTGGTTATTTTGTTTATTTTTCTTAACCAAAGCAAAATCTATATCATTTCGATGATAAAAAACCAGGCACAGGGTATAATTTCTGAAATTAGTAGAGGGATTTAAAGTAATGGTGTAATTATTAATATTTAATCCTTCCTTTTTGATATTACTCAAGTCTTTATCTGGGATGGTAATACCATTTAAACTATGAAAGTTATTCAGGCCATTAATTACAATACCAGACGCACCGCTTTTTAATTTGTAATTATTTCCATCTGTAAAATCATAAATTTGATCAAAGAATCGATTATAAACATGGTTTTTCCTAAAAGGAATTAACTCTTTTACCATTCCAACTGTTGCAGCACTACTATTCAGATTTCTATTGAGAGCAAGGTTCAATATGCTTTTGTTATTTGCGTTAATATCAACATTGTACTTTACTTGCGATCCAAGAATTTCGAATGATTTATGATAGTCATAAACTTTATCTGGGTCGATATTGCTAACTTTGCTCATAATACCATAGGCTATCATGTAAACACCAGAAAACTGAAGAGGATATACAGCCAAATCATTTCCATTATTTGGAATACTGACCAAAATATGAATAAAGAATCTGTTTCCAGTTGTCAACTTCTTGAAATTAATAATGACTCTATGGTAATACATAAATTGTGTTTGGCTTTTTGAATCGATGAAACTATGTTGAAGTTTTTTTACACTAACATTTCCAAGTTGCAATCCTTGTGACGTGTTGTTGTCAACGCTTATCTGGGTTTTATGCCAAAGTTGATAATCAATGTTAAGTATTTCAAGACAAAGGGTATAATCAGCACCTCCAACCAGTCTAAAGAAATTAAGCCCAATCTTGTACTTATAACCACCTTGAAAATTCTTTAATATAGTCGTATAAAGAACTTTTGTATTGTATTCGTGAAAGTTTCCTTTTTTGGTTGAAAGGTCTGTTATCTTTTTTGGAATAAAACTGGTTCTATTATCTATTTCATCTGTCCATTGAGTTGGACTTGTCATCAGAAAAGCAAACTCATCCCTATAATGACTTGGTTGAACATGAGTTTGGTGTAAATTACCGTCAACATACTTTTTGGAGGCTGCATCCGAATCTGAAGATGGATCTTCAAGATTAATTATTTTATGACCTCCGATATTAAGATCTGAAGTCATGATGACACTCCCATCTTTTTTAAAGAAAGAACTGAAGTCTTGGTTAGAAAGGCTATCATCTACGTACTTTTTGGGAACAGCGTCTGAATTATTTGTTGGTGTAACAAGATTGATTATTTTTTTATTGTTCATATTCAAATGATTTGTCATCGTATTGGATCCATTAACGTGAAGATAAGCAAGGTCACCGTAAGCCAATGGTATTGGTTGTTTGGCACCAGTTGGATTTGGAAGATTAAAAATTCTTTTGTTATTCATATCCAAATTTCCAGTCATTTGTCTTGTTCCGTCAAGTTTCAAAAATACACTGCCATCGACTTTGGAATCGTCAACATATTTTTTATTTGCAGCATCATCATTGTTTGATGGCGTTTTGAGTTTTGTGATTGAATATTGACTTTTCATATCAACATTTGAATCCACTGTCAAAAGTGATGTTTTTCCACCTCCAGAATTGGTATCAACATATTTTTTGGTAGCTGAATCTGTGTCTGATGTTGGTGCTCCAACATTTGTCAATTTCTTTCCAACCATGTCATAATTTCCATCCGCGGTGAGGTTAAACCCAACACCTGGAGCTCCTTGAACTCCTTTTGCAAATTGAAAGTGATTAGAAGAGTGTTCGTTAAATATTCCCATCTTATTTAATATTTAGATAATCAGTGAAGTTTTTTGAAATGGTTTTCTTTGGTTTATTTACATAAAGAAATGAGAATGGTTTTCGTGTCGCCTCTTTATACACATCTTTATCAACTCCCAATTCGGATGAGATTCTGTTTGCTTCTCTGGAAGACGGAAATTCGTACAAACAATAATGAGAACAATTCAATCGAATATCTTTTGGTGTTTTGTAAAATGATTGACTCAGATAAATCACCGAACAATTCTTATGTCGACCTTGAATAAAATAATCAACGATTTGTCTTTGATTTTTATCACAGACATAATCATCAAATATCACAAGTTTTTGATTGTCTTCGAAATCCATTTCTGTTACAGGAGTTATTTCATCATTACTCACAGAAAGGATTTCATAACCGAGTTTATGTGACATGTCTCTCATTTTTTGCATCAGTCTCTTGTATTTATCTTGCTCCAAATTTCGAGCAAAGAGATAAATCTCATCGTAATAGAGCAGAGGTTTCATTAGCATATGGAATAGCAAATTAGTTTTACCACTTCCACTATTTCCACAAATCAGCATTCGAAATGTATCCGATGGCATGAAAGGAAACAACTGCTTGAATTTTTTATCGCTGTTGTCCTTGCTGTCATAATTTGGTATCTCCATTTTATATAATAAATATATAAATGGATATTGAAGAAATGAAAAAATATTCACAAAATAAGATTGAAGCAGATAATCTTATTAAACAGGTTCGACAAAAAATAAAAGAAACCATTTGGGAAAAACAGAATCTGAGAGAAGGATTTACTGAAACATTCAAACCTCTGATTTCTCAGTTTGAAAAACCTGAGGATCCCAAACAAAAAAATATATTTACTCAAAACCAAAAAATGTTGCAAAATCAGTTGGCTCTTACAGAAGGTATCAGAGCCAATCAAAAAGCCATTACAGACGGATTTAATCAGTTTGAGAGATTGGCTGATATGAAAGAGTTGCCTCAGGTAGAAAATGAAAATGAAATAGATCCAGATTTAAATCCAGTTAGACAAAAAGAAATCTTAAAATATAACCTTGAAAAAAATTTAGATGAAGAAGATAAACAGGTTTTAGACTTACTTGATTATCCGCAACCAAATGAACTTTTAGATAAAGATCCTAATGAAATAAACGAAATTTATAAAATCGTAAAAAATGATGTAAAAGAAATGGGCTATCAAATTGGAGCTTTGAAAAGAACAAAAAATAAAACTGAGGAACAAGAAAAAGAACTTGAATTAAACATTATGCATCAGGAAACACAAAAAAAATATAAAGAAATTCTTGATTTTTACTTAAGATCGCTTGAATATAAAGTAGGCCAAGGCCTCTTCTTCTCCCCCCCAGAACTGCTTCATAGATTTGAATTAGTCAATGGTTCTCTTGCCGCAGGAAACAACGGTGTGCTGCCTGAATACATTCAAATAGCCCATCGACTCCGAGATCTTGGGATTCTGACTAATAACCAACTTAATGCGCTCCTCAGAAAAGTTATCTGAACATATTATAAATGAATGAAAGCGCAATTCATATTTCCTCTGTAAAAAGAGAAAAAATAGGAATAAACAAATCTCACGATTTCTTGGTCAAATTTAATCCTCCTTTGAAACTTGATCCACAATTCAGGCATTATCTTGCTTTGGACAGGTTATCGATGACTTACTCTTGGTATAACATCCGGAGTAGTTACAAAAACAACACAATTAAATACACCCACGACGGATCTACATGGCAAACTATCACCTTCACAGACGGAATGTATTCTTACTCAGACATTAATGACTACATTCATCAGTACATGGATCAAAAAAATCATCACACAACAGACGCAAAGGGTGTGAAGAATTACTCGATAAATCTGTCTTTCATTCTCTCCACCTATCGAGTACTCGTATCACTTGAGGGAAGTTTTCAACTCGATCTGAGAGGAACAGATTTCGGAGAACTCATTGGATTTGAGAAAAAACTTGTGACCAAAACTGAATATGGAACCAAACTTCCAAATATCACAAAATCTATCGATTCTCTCAATATTAATGTGAGTGCTATAAAAGACTCCGTTGTAAATGGTGTTAATACAAACACGATAGCAGTTATTCCAACGGATAATCTGACAAGGTCGTATCCTTTCACATTTGAACCATTTAGGCCTCTTTATTGTCCCGTAAGTTCTAATACAATTTCTGAAATGCATATAAAAATAACTGATTCTGTCAGTCAACCTGTTGACTTGAATGGTATTGATTGGTTTATGACACTGTTGCTTCGCCATACAGAAGATAGCAATGTTGTATAATTATATAAATAAAATGATGCGACAATCAGAGTTTAAAAAAAAATACGATCCTGACACAGGAAAGTTTTCAAGAAAACATATTTACGGAGAAGGATTGATGGATTCGGTAAAATCCTTTATTGGAAGAAAACCAACCAGAAAAAAGGTAACATTTGCTCCACCTCCCAAACCAACCCCTGCCAGTTCAAATAAAAAGGCCGGTGAAAAAATAGTAAAAATGCTTTCTGGAAAAAATCCTCCATCTCGTAAAACAAATAATCGAAAAATGACACAGCAAGAAATCAATAATAATGTGCTAAAAATTATGTCTGGATCTGGAAGAAAAAAATAATATAATCTATTTATTAAAATGAAGTCTATTAGAAACCCAAAATATCTTGAAAGATATGAAGATGTTCTTTTTGATCTTGAACAACCTCTTAATATTACCCCAGCAAATAACACCGTTCAAGTTAGAAATAATCTTAAATTCATTGCTGACAATTCAGGTGAAGTCACTCCATTTGATTGGTATAATGCTAGAATAGCAATGGACTTTAAAGTTGAGCAACATGATGGAACTGATTTTGTTATTGGTGCTAATGTAAATGATGATAGTATTCTTGTTGCTAATAGAGCGCAAATTACTGCTTACGAAGCTGACCAAATGGGAATAGTAAATGGTGCTAATTCTTTTATTTCAAGATTATCTGTGCTGGCAAATGGAAAGGAACTTTATCAGTGTAATTACGCCAATCATAGTGTAAATATAAAAAATTTGCTTGAATATAATAAATCTTACGCTGATAGTGTTGCAACAAATGAATTTTATTTTCTTGATACATCAACAAGTGCTAATAAAAATAGATTTACAAGAAGAAATGTTACTCATCGACGAAATGCAGCTAATGGTGCAGAAGAAGAAGGTCTTATGTTAGATAACACTCCTGCAACTTATAATGAAGGATTTGCAAAACGAAAAGCTTTGCTTGGAACTTCAAGCATAGTACACTGTGAAATTCCTCTCAACAGATATTCGTTCTTTGAGGCACTTGAAGACAAATTACTTCCAAACACTAAAATCGAAATAAACTTTGAGATTGAAAAAGATGATAATCTTATTTGGAGAACCGGAGGAAATCGATGCCGAGTAGTCATTACCCGTCTTCAACTGTTTGTCCCTCGATTAATATTCAATGAAGACGGAAGTAAAATTTATATGAATGATTATCTCAAACCCAAAAATTGGACTTATCTCAATGAAGTTGTTGAATCTAATCTGGCTAGTAACCTAGCTGTTGGTAACTTTAGAATTACAAACGGAATTTCAAAACCTCGCCATGTATTTGTTTTCTTTATTAACACACCAAATATTGAATCACAAACAGCAAATCCATTTTTATACAATACTTTCAGTATTTCCACAGATCCTCGAACTTTGAATAGATGTTATCTTGAAGTTGGAAATGGAAATGAATACCCCGATATTCATTACAAACCTTCAAAAGATCCTTCAAGAGTTTTCCGAGATGTAATGTCTTATGTATTTGCCAACAATGATTTTCAAGGTGGAACTCTTCTTAATAGACAGAATTTTGAGAATATTTTCCCATTTGTATATTTTGATTTGACAAAGCAGAAAATAGACTTGAAGGACGGAGTTACTAAACTTGCTTTTCATTATGAGTTGTCAGATGCTACTGCTGCAAATTATAATATTTACGCTCTTGTTTTGCATGAAAGAAAAGCAGAAATAGAACAGCAAAGTGGAAAACTACTTCTCAGAGCTTGAGAAAAAAATAATATAACTTAATATATAAAATGACAACTTACATCCAATACGGAGTAAAACTTTCAGATGGCCAAAAATTAAAACTATTAAAAGCAATTCAAAATAAATCACAACTAACACTTCGATTAAAACATTCTCATCTCAAGGGGTCTGATGAGTTAATGTTGACCCAAAGACAACTAACAAAAATAAAAAAATCACTTGCAAATGGAACAGGATCAGACTTGAAAATAAGTCAAACACAGATCAGAAGTTTGGTAAAGCACGGGGGAAACCTTTTCTCAAGTTTGGCAAAACTTGGTGCTAAACTTCTTCCCCTTGCAGTAAAGGGAGTTTCAAAAGTTGCTCCTGCACTTGCCTCTGGAGCTGCAAATGCACTTGGAGAAATAGGATTGAAAAAACTGTTTGGAAAAGGTATTTCAATTCCAAAAAAGTTTTTCCCATTTCTTCCTCCTTTTGCAAGTGAGTTTACCAAGGCACAAATAGATCAAATTAACAAAGTTTTCAAGACAGGAGGAAGATTGGTTATCAAGCCGACTCAAAAACAAATAGAAGGTGGATTATTGGGAACACTAGCAGCGATTGGAATACCAGCAGCAATTAGTCTGCTTCCAAAGTTGTTTGGATCTGGTCTTCAGGTTGACAGGGGATCCTCAACTAACACAAGAAGTGTTTATGTTCCACCCACACAAGGAGAAGGTTACTATCCACCCCCCTTTATTGGAAATTGGGAAAATCCAATAGGAATGGGGGTAAAAAAAGGCAAAAAAAAAAACTCCAAAGGCAAGGGTCTGTTGCTTGGAAAAAACAGCCCATTCAACTCAATTCCCTTGATAGGAGACATTTTGTGATTAAACCCCTTTCAAACTTTGACTTGATGGATTGGGTGAAAAAACTTGACCTGAAACATTTCAGAGGAATCTTCAGTCGAGACAACCTTCCTCAAAAGATAAAAAAAGAGATTGGAATAATAAATCTTGATGATACACAAGGACCTGGCACACATTGGGTTTGTTACAGAAACTTGGATTCAATTGTTGAATATTTTGATCCATTTGGTTTGATAATGCCGAATGAGGCTTTGAAATATTTCAAATCTGCCGAAAAACATATTGTTTATTCCTTGGATGAAATACAAAATCGAAACACTGTTCTTTGTGGTTATTGGTGCCTTTACTACTTGTTTGAGAGACAGAATGGAAAAAGTATTCTTGATGTTATTCATAATCCTCATTTTGACAATGACAACAGTGATTTTATAAAAGAATACTTTGGAGGATAAAGATTATTACAAAATATAAAAAGAAAAATTTATTTTTATATATAAAAAAGATTCTTTGAATAATAATCTGTAATAATATTTTTCAAGATTAAATATAAAATTTATATTTAATCTGAATCCACCGGTGAATCCTTCATCTTTCTGACCTTCTCAACTTTTCTTTCCAATTCTTTTACAGTATCAACAATAGAATCAAATTTTGTGTAAATATCAATCAATCTAAAAAGTTTCTTCTTTTTCTCGGATTTGATTTTCAACCAAGAATATTCTCCTTTTCGTATTCTTTCCCATGTCTCACATTCACCAGCCATTAAAACACGTGAAAGATCTGGATTCTTTCCCCGAAGAATCTCAAACTCTTCATTTATCTTTGTTCTTACTTCTTTCTCAAAATCTTTGAGTGTTTCAACATCCATATTTTTTTCTATCTCTGAAAAGAATTTAGCTTCCATTTAATCTATGCTTATACTAATCTTCCTCTCAAGATTTGTTTGAGATTATTTGATTTCTCACTCAACTCCGCAATCATCTCAAATACTTTAAAAAATCGATTATTATTCTCAAATCTTGTTATAATAACATAATCATGACACTCATCTAATACATTACAAATCTTCTCAAGTTCACTTTTTACGAATTTATCCCTCAGTGACATTTTATCTAAACATTATACTAAATGAAAGAATCATATTGCATTAAAGATAAAACGGTAACACCTTGCACTGAGCCAAGTGGTTACCAAACAGATAAAAGAGGAAGAAAGCAATTCTTTTGTCATTGCGCGGTTTGCGGAATTAAAAAGGTGAGATATGTTAAAATGGGAACAACCTCCCAAACTGGAGCTGGGGGAAAGAAAAGAAAAACAAAAAAGAAGACAAAAAACTAATAAGCCCGTCTGAGAAGGCGGGCAAGCAATCTGGAGGAGATGTCTTTGACACTGTTGTTGGAACAGCCGCAGAAGCATTCACTGAACATGCTCTTCCTTGGTTGGGAAAAAAAACAGTCGAAATGGGAAAGTATGGAGCAAGTGAACTTATGAGAAATAAAAAACTTCAAAAGAAAGCTGTAAATTATGGAATCAATAAACTGACTCCTTTTATTCAAGATTCTGTTGGATCAGCATTGGATCAACTATCAACCAAAGTCAGACCCAAAAAGAGATATAAAACCAACAGACGCGATTTGGACGGAGCTGGAATTGATCCAATGACTGTTGTAAAAAAAGCACCGGATATTGCTATGAAAACAACTCAAGAACTGATTCCATCTTTGAAACCAGTCTTTGATCGATATAAATCTGGCGATATCATGAAATCAGCTTTTGGATCGGATCATGGAGTGACATCTGGTAAATTCTGGAGACGACCCACAGCCGCTGAAGAAGCCAAGATGGGAATAATACGAAAAGGATCCAATCCTGAATTATTTTTTAAATTTGAAAAACCTTCACGAAGAATGAAAAAGACAAGATTTTTTGAGAACAATCCAGAAGCTCTGGCAGATATGAATAATATCATTTTGTCCAATCCCGATACATGGCCTCAGATCCTGAGAACCAAATATCAGATTATTATTGACGATCGATTCTGGGAAAATAATCCTCTGTCAAGTTTTGGAAGTGGAGTTGATATTCACAAATGGATAGGAAAACTCCCAAAACCAAAAGCAGGATGGACTCCAGGACAATACAAGTATATGGGCCCTTATAATCCTCTTGAAAAACAAGTAACTTACGATCCAAATACCGGAGAAGTAACTGAGTGGCACGTCAAACCTTTTAACAAAGTTGATGAAATTGCAGCTTATCATGATATCTGTTATGACATGGGAAAAAACAAAGGAGATTGTGACAGAGAAATGGTGCAATCATTGAATCAGATTCCTTATGGTGAAATGCCAAAATGGGGATCAACTGCTCGATTCTTGATTAATACAAAACAGAAACTTGGACTTGGTCTTCAAAAAAACGCGCGTCGGCGTTGAGGAGTGATTGGTCTCAACAACTGGCCGATGAACTTCACAAACCAATCACAAGAAACTTTCAAAAGAGATCAGTCATCTCAAATGGAATTGATGATATCTGGGCTGCTGATTTGGTAGAAATGCAAAAGTTCAGCAAGTGGAACAAGGGGATAAAGTATTTGTTGATGGTCATTGATGTGTTTAGCAAGTATGGTTGGATAAGAGGTCTGAAAGACAAAAAAACTGAAACTGTCAGTGAAGCATTTGATGATATTTTTGAAAGAGGCCGACAACCAAAGATGTTGTGGACTGATAAAGGTTCTGAGTTTATCAGCAAACACTTCAAAGATTTTCTGAAGAAAAAAGATATCAAACTATATCACACTGAAAATGAAGAGAAATCTAGTGTTGTTGAAAGATGGAACAGGACAATGAAAAACAAGATGTGGAAAATGTTCTCTGTGAATAACAACACTGTTTACGCAGATAAGATAGATAAACTGGTTAATGATTACAATAATACGAGACATTCCAGTATTAAGATGACTCCTGTTGAAGCGAGTAAAAAGAAAAATGAGAAAAAAGTTTGGTCGAATTTGTATGGCGAATCTATCTTCTTGAAACCTGAGAAACCAAAGTTCGAGATTGGAGATCATGTTAGAATTTCAAAGCTGAAAAGAAAGGTATTTGATAAAGGTTACACACCAAACTGGACAGAGGAAATATTTGTGATTAAACAGATTAATCCAACAAAACCTGTTACGTATTCAATTGTTGATCTGATGTCGGAATCGGTCAAAGGATCTTTTTACGAACAAGAACTTCAGAAAGCAAAACAGCAGACTTTTAGAATAGAAAAAGTTATCAGAAGAGATAACAAGAAAAAGATTGCATTGGTAAAATGGAGTGGATACCCTGATAAATTTAACTCATGGGTGAGTTTCAAAGACTTGGTTAATTTTTAATACAAATTTTGTATTAAAAATCTCATGTTTGTTCCTCAATGTCGGAAATAATTAAATCTTCAACATTTCCAACCTCAACAGTCACATCATCATCATCACTTTCACTATCAACTTCTTCCTCGGTTATTGTCAAAAGAGATTCTCGAGGTTTCAATGGTTTTACATAGCACTCATGAACTTTTATTTGAATAGATGTTACAGTCTTGCTCAAGAATATTCCTTCAACTATCAATGCCATTTTGACATTGCAATACTGATCAATATATTTAAAAGGATTCAAATCTTTCTTCCCCTTGGTCTTGAACAAAGAAAGTATTTTCTTTGACTTCTCAGAGTAAATAAGTTTTGCGTAAAGAACTGGTGCGGCTGACTCATCTTTTTTTGTTTTCTTCTTTCCCTTTTTATCAACAAATTCAACCTGTTTGTAATAAAGGGGGGAAGACAAAGTTGATGCCATATCAGATCCGTATTCAGTTTCAAGATGTTTGCAGCATAATTCCCTGATATTACTCAATGCATCAAAAAATGCTTTTTCCTCCGTACTTGGTTCACTATCTTTTCCCCAGAGACAAACTGGAATACTATAACCAACAAGTTTGTTATTTTCTTGGTTTTTCTTTTCATTTACTCCAAAAGAGAAAAGAAACGGAGTTTCAATTACGAGAGCACCTTTCTTTCCATTTGGGTATTTGACTTCAATTGGGATTCGTTTGTACTTGATTTTGCTATCTTTGACTTTGAATTCTTTGGCTTCATTGAAAACAATATTTTCTGGTGTGAGACGATCGTAACTTGACAACTGCATTTTTATTATTATAATATATTATTGTTTAAATCAAAATTATTTTTCAAAATATATAATCATTAAATAAAATGATCACTAATGGCCCCGAATTTGATAATTTTGAAGTCAAACCAGGAATGGAATTAGAATCATTTGATATGAAACAAAAAGATGAAATATTTTTTAATCACCCCTTCAAAATTCTCATGTTTTATCTTGGAAAACACCCCCCTTATTACAGCAGATGGGATGGTGTTGATTTGTGTGATTTTTACTTTGAAATGCTTGATGATTTTTACAAATATGGAATTAGTTTTAGAAGAGAAAATCATATTTGTGGTTTTAATAGTCTCTTTGTAATAGAAAACGATAATTCAAAAAAAGATCATGAAATTCATTTCAAAAGTAAATACAAATTTATTTCTACTTATCAGTATGATTTTAAAACTCTTCTTTTTAACAAAGTAAAAAAAATTAACCTTGATGAACTCGCCAAAGAATCTGATTCACCTTCATCACCTATTGAATCTTCAGAGTCAATTCTTGATATCATTCCATTCAGGGATCCTCTTGAAAGAATTAAAATTAAAAAACCAGCTACTGAATGGGAATTATTAGAAAAAATAAGATCAATTAAAAAAAAATATAAAATCTCTCAATGGGAATACTTGAAAAGAAAAACAATCAGAGAACAAAAAAATAAATATCTCCAGATTGCTTTAATGGACCCAAAAGTATATAATAATGACGAACTTTTTGAGGAATTACGTTTTGGATTACTCGATGATTTTAATGCAGAATTTGAACATTATGCTCATTTAATGTTTACAGATGAAAAGCATGAAGAGTATCTGAAAAGAAATTTCAAAAAAATAATAGACATGTTAAAAAATATTAACTATCTTATTGAAGAAGGAAATAGTGAATATCTTGGAATTATTGATGATTAATCCAAATCCGATAAACATTCCTACAATATATTTATTTCAAAATTATTTTTATATTATTAATTAAACTTTTCTTTTTTTATTTTGTAATAATATTTATCATTCAATCTCATCCAACCCACCCCTCCCCACACACCAAAACAAATCCGATAAACATTTCTACAATATATTTATTTCAAAATTATTTTTTTTCTTATAATTAATCTTTTCTAAATATAAAATTAATTTTTGTCATAATATTTATCACATTCGCGATTGAATTCTTCCTGAGTAGTTAATAGAGGATGCTTTACCATCAAATTCGCCACCGATTATTTCTGTCATTTCCGCGAGCCCGCAGGGCGAGCCATTAATGTCATAAAGTGTCAAATAAACACAAAAATGACAGAGTTAATGGGAAATTTAAATTTTTTCAAAAATTCTTTTAGTATCAAAATATGACAGAGTTAAGCTTGAAATAAAAAGTGGGTGCTTGACGGGGCAAAATTTCCCATTAAGTCTGTCATTTTTTGTACTGTTGAAATTAGTATGAAGTTAATCAGGGAAATGACAGAAATAATCGGTGGCGAATTTGAATGGTAAAGCATCCTCTATTAACTACTGTGTAATACGGAAAATAGTCCTAATATTCTGAGTATAATAACTAAAGCCGGGTCATTTTAGCCTTCACGTTCCAACAAAAAAATTAAAAGCATGTTGGAAATAACATACACGATCGTTTTTCACTGTTGTTTTAAGTGGAATTAAACATGGAAACAACTTTTACAAAAACTGAAAGACACTAGTACTCTCTATGTGACAGAGTTGAGAACTTACCCTTAACAAATGCCAAGCTCCAACTTAGGTGATTATTAGCTAGTTTGACGCTTATTAAGAGAGCTAGTGTATGAATGATGAACAACATGATTAAGTGCAACAGGTTAACCTGATTAGGTTTTTCTTAACAAGTGATCAAAGATCACTAATTTAGTCAGTGAGCTATGATACAACTGATTATGAAAAGTCCATGGGACAAAGGTCACTGAGTGCTCAAGGTGTGTTTGTAAACAGAATAGCATCGGAGAGCAAGATCCTGCTAGTGAAAAAATAAAAAATGAAAACAAACAATGAACGCGACTTGACCAATAATAAGTGATCATAGTCACGTTCAAAAAAAGCGATGGGATCTTAGCATGTCCTTTTGAATATTTCCGGACACTTGCACGTGAAATTTCTTATTTTGAAATCATTCGGCAGTTCATTTAACGTTTTTTTTTTATGTCTAATGCGATAGTCAAGAGTTTAAATATGTTTGCGAATCCACAAAGAACATTTGTTCATCAGATTCCAATTATTCAATATCAGTGACCGCTTTAGCTGAACCTTGCTTGATGTAGAAGTCCTCATGAAGTTTGAAAAAAGGTTAGCGACTTTATTATTTTATCAGACTGCCACATAGTGATTCCGAGTTGCAGGATTCATAACAAGACAGCTTTCTTTGGGGGTAAGTTGTGGAGAAGAGATAAGAAATGAGCGGAGAGTGGCGGTTAAGGCAATAGACCGTTCACGGCACTGTTTAAATAACTTCACGCACAAGCCAGACACTCATGAAAAACGCGTTGTCGTTATCATAATCATCTATTTAGTTATCATTAAATATTTTTCTTCTATTCGTTTAAAAAGTAAAACTCAAGGTCTTGTTATTTCACTAAAAAAAAAGTAGCCTTAGTCTAAGCACTGGGGACGAGAATGGGCCAATTACACACTGGCACGACTGGCACTGCACGATTCTAGCAATAGTCATGCGCGCACAGGATAGATCACGGACAGGCTTACGGACAGGCAATACTGGCGACTTGAACAGACATCTTGCAACCTGATCTGTACAAGGACACTAGGAGAACATTTTCAAGGTATCATATGAATACGTCGCGAAGCGGACGAAGATGAAAATGCTTAAACCACAACTAGTTAAACAAATAAAGATGACAGAACAGACAAATAGTGAATGTTCTTTGAACTAAATTCACTTAATGATAATCTGACACGATTTTTAAATTCTAAAAATAGCTTTCACATGATGTGTAGCGTAAATTTGCTCCATATCTATTACACTGAGTCAAACCCACGGTCAAGAGTGCTTATAAATTCTTTTGTACCAGAAATCTGAGAACGCTTCGGATATTTTTGGGTAGCACTTGGTTCTTCATGTAACATCTACTTAATGAGCAATAATTTATAGCTGACTGCCGTAGAGTGTGAAACAAAAGCCAGAAGGGCATCTGCTCTCGGAGGCTGAATCTACTTTTGCAAAATTTGCCCAAACAAAACTTTCATGAATGTGAGGGTCATTCACCATGATTCACTTGCCCAAGGTAAATTAATCCTGCCAAAAACGTAGAGGCCCACTTTTGGATTACACGAACTGTTTGATGAGTGATTGTCGTCAAACTGAATTTTAGGGACGGACCATTAGAAAAGTTGGGGGTGGGGGGTTTTTGGCTTGCAAGAATTTTTTTCTGGTAGATTACGTGTGCAAGAATTTTTTTGGGGGGGTGCAACCCTTGGTAGGAATTCTTTTTTCGGAAAATTTGCTTCATACCTTTTGGCCATTAAATTAATTGTAAATGGTGACACTGCTTTGTTTTACTAAAAAGGCAGGTGCCCATGTACAGAGGTTGCACTTTAAAAATGGGACTTTTACTATTCAAGTATACAGTTATGACTCACAATACTAATATTTAACTGATATACATTTACACAACGACTGTCCCAGACAACATGGCGCCTTACTTGTGCTCTGCTCTTATGCGGCAAGGGAATCTAAGTTTTTTTCATGAAAATCGTCTGCTGAACAGTCTGGATTTCACAGGACGTAGGCAGAGTACTGTGTAAATCCTTGTATTGACATCTTACACAGAGCGTACTCATGTGCAATGTCTTGATAGAAACGCTGGTGTCCAGGAACTAAAGGTTAAACTATACAACTGAGTTGATTTATGAACATTTTAAATTTGAGAAATGATCAAAACATAAGAAAATATAACATTTTCAATGCTATCAATGTCGCAGTTAACTTGGATTTGCATATAGCGTAATGGCTAGCCTGGTCTAGCCTGCGAAAACAGCCGTTTTCTCCTCGCTCCTCGTGGCAAAGAGCGAGGAGAAACAGCTGTTTTCTCAGGCTACTTAATGGCGGGCGGTCACGTTTTTTAAGTAAGTACCGACCTCGTAACTGACAAGCTTTATCATACTTTATCACCAAAGTAACATCATCGAAGGCCTCAGGAAAGACCTTGATGAGTCTAGGAAGATTGCGAACGAAGCGCACATGCAAACAGAAGACTGAGTTGGCTCAGTACATCCGAAGTGATTGCCTCAAAATCTCAGGAATAGCCCCGAACGAGGAGCTCTCGAGTGAAGGCGTCGTAAGGTCGGACCGAAACGCCATCGACGTGTCCGTGAGCGATATGGATATCTCAGTTACGCATCCTATTCCCAGTTTCAATACTACGGCTCCGCCAAAGATAACTGTAAAATTTACAAGAAGGGAAATCCGCGATCGATTTTACTATAACCGCAAGAAGCTTGCGAGGAAACAGATTAAGGGCATCTCTGGTCTTGCATTGGTCTGATGGCCAAGGTCGTGTGTATCAAAAATTACCTCTTATCTCAACAACATTAAACGTTATTTTCCCTCAACTTTTCCTGACTTCTTCTCTTGCAAATGCGTCCCTCCTCTCGTGATGACTGTTTTGACTTAAATGAGATGGACGCTAACTAGATAACCTCGCGGTGTTATTAGCCTTCACGCACTAACTCTGTATCATTAGGGCCATTTATACGAGAAAAAATAAGACGCGTCTTATGTAAGACGCGTCTTAAATAAGACGCGAACTGGACCATTTATACGAGCATGTCTCATTTAAGACGAAAACAGCTCGTATAAATGGTTCGCGTCTTATTTCTGTTCTTGACTCGTTTTCATGTGAATGTTGCCCGAAGTAACTGCAATCCAAATTTTCCCGCCAAAAATTAACGCATGCGTACTATGCGTTCGCGTCTTATGTAAGACGCGAAAGTCATTTATACGAAGTTTTTTCGTCTTAGCTAAGACGCGTCTTATCTAAGAACAGGTGTTAAGGGTTGTTCTAAAATAAGACGCGTCTTAGCTAAGTCGCGTCTTATTTTAGACGAAATGTGTCGTTTATACGGAAAGATCACGTCTTATTTAAGACGCGTCTTATTTTTTCTCGTATAAATGGCCCTATTGTCACCTCGAAATGTTTTATATGCTTGTCTATTTAACGATTATTCCACGAGTGCGCGTTGGATATGAGTTGGCTATAATCATTTCATATCCAACAAGCGCGAGTGGAATAATCGTTTTATTAAAAACGGCCTCAAAATATGGAGAATTCTTCCCAACTTTACTTGTAAAAACAACCGATTTTCAGACAGTTTTTAATTTTGAGCAGACGCGTACAATTACCATATTTGGATAGCATAGTATGATGGCTCACATAACATGATGGCTAAGCCAATCAGAGCTCTAGAATTGCATTATCCAATGATTCAGTTTTTAATAAAGTTTGTTATACTTGTTTTGGACTGGTATTCAGGAATAGTGTAAATAAAGCAATTCGCGTCAATGTCTACGCGACTATTTGTTGTTCTTAACTCATTTTTTGGTCGATTGGCAAATGTTTTTTATCTTCAAGCTGGGAGAAAGTTTACAGAAGTCGCTTATAACACTCAAAAGGTTTTAGAATCCATACTGAGATAATTCGCCGAAAAAATTCGTTTAAACAAAAAACTTTGCGAAAAATTATTTGGACACGCTATAAGCACGAGCAAATGACAGCAGCAATAACAGCACTCACCTCACTTGTCCCAGGGGTTTCGTTTCAGGCCGGACGCCGACGCAACGTCCGGTTGTTTGACATGTAACGTCCGGTAGTTCACACACGAAATAATATTTTTTGCGTGAAAATCGTTCTTTTGCGTTTATTAACCAAAGAAAGACTTGCCTCTTATTTTACGGTCAGCACTTTTTAACATCTGTCGAAAGGCCCTTGGACACCTTATGAAGTTTACACAACGTAGTATTCCTCATCGTTTTGGATTAGCCGGTTAAGCACTGCGTTTTACAGATTAGGGTTAAACACTACCTTTACTGTTTAGGGTTAAGCACTTCCTTTACTGATTAGGGTTAAGCACTGTTTCGAAACTGGTTAGGTTCGTTTTTTGGGTTGGGGTTGATGCTATGTGTACTTAAATCTAACTTGTGTAAACTTCATAAGGTGTCCAAGGGCCTTTCGACGGATGTTAACGAGTGCTGACCTTATTTTACTCACTCAGTTATGTAATGCATACAATCGAAAAAAAAAAAAAAAGAGATAATTATAGGTAGCAGTGGCAGTGGCTGCTCTTGGACTTGAAGACGACTGTGATGATGCGGACTCCGACAGTGATAGTGATGACTCAGCTTTTGGATCTGATGAAGACGGTCTCTAGAGAGCAGCTCTCTGACTCTAAAGATATGGGATTCGTACATTCTTTCCGATTGGAGTCCGTTTAGGAATCAACTAAAAAACGAACAACTGCAAACTGATAATTATAACTGCCAAATCAGTCAAATAGTTTTTTGTGTGAACATTTTCTAACGCCTTAAAAGACCTTTCCGGTTACCCAATTCCGGTCCAGGGAACGCGTGGAATTGCATTTTAGAGAGTCCAATTTTACAAATTTCCCGGGGGAGGCATGACCCCGGAGCCCCCTAGGAGTTCGTGCCTCCGGAACTCAACGTTCGCGCCAGCGGCGTGAACGGTGCACGTCCGCCAACTAAACCACTGCATCCGGTACTTTCAAATGCTACCGAAAACCCTGTTGTCCACTAACTGTTAACAAATTCAAAAGCGTTTCTCATTTCATTACATCGTGATCTATTGAGTTTTGGATGCACTTGGACACAGGGGACCCTCGCTCTTATTTGTAAACTGCAAATGGAAATTAAATAAGAGAGAAAATCTTACCTGTTTTGTTCTATTCTTGAATCTGTTGTGGTGCGAACTGAAATGGAAGTTGTTTTACGATGCGAAAACTATGCTCAAGTCGACGCGTTATTGACCCTTTGTTGATTTCACAATGCTTTGTGTGGTTTGGCTCTCACTTCAATGTTGGTTTCACGCGACGATTGTTATTCTCGTCTCGCGTTTCATTGTTGTTATTAATTTATTAACAATTCGAGAGAGTAAGAGAAAAGAGACAACGGATGAAATTAATTTGAAGACTGATTTATTTTCAAGCCGTACTCAAGTATTACTAGCGGTTTTTGCGCGAAATTCATTCCAACAACAGTTTAAGGGATAAAATGTACGATGTATTTATTGACCGTTTTTCAAAATTTTAAATAGATTAATAACCAACGACGAAACGCGAGACGATAATAACAACCGGCACATGACCATATAAACAACGGTTAAAGCGTCGACTTGAACCGTAGTTTAGCATCGTAAAATAACTCCCATTTCACATCGCAGCACAGCAGATTGAAGGATAAAACAAAGCAGGTAAGACTTTATCTCTTATTTAACTTCCATTTGCAGTTTGCAAAAAAAGAGCGTAGGTTCCCTATGACTTGGACTGGATTGCAAAAATGAAGCTCTCGAGGACTCGCGGTTTTGGTTTGTTGACGTCATCAGTGTGCCCGACGCTATTGAATTTGATTAGGCGAATATCCAGCCATGTTTAATATAACAACGCTTTGCAATTTGATGTAGCTAAGAACCAAGGTAATAATACTAACAGGTGGAACAACCACACAATTCCCCCCTATCAGGAGCCCCTATTCATGACTGGAAACAAATAAAATCAATGATTTATTCTTGGAATAAATTAATATATTTTTTCTATTCTTGTAGCGACTGGTCCAGGACCCTGCCAGATCGAAGTGACCGGCCTTCACTTCGTTCTATGAAAGGAGTAACGGTGGTTACGCAATAAAGCCAAAAAAACAGTAAAACGAACAACAGACACCAAAACGGAGAGGAATACATTGCAGGTAAGTCTTTTTTATTCATTTCATTTAAGAAAAAGTAAGGTTTAGCGTTATTTAGCGTTCGCAGATCTCAGTAATATATTTCTCATACGAAGTCTCTTATATTTTCAATGGTCTCCTGTAACGCGACACCGGCGCGTCACATAATTTTAATGTAAATTACATTACACCCTTCCCTCGCAACGTGAGTTTGGGCCGCCAGTGGGAAGAGGATCGAGTAGGATATGTTACATCGAACTGTATGGGGCGTGCCGTCCGCCAGTTCGAGAAAGAAGTTAGTTTTAAACTAAGAACAGGAGTAGAATGTGTTACATCGAACTGTATGGGACGCGCCGTCCGCCAGTTAATAATAATAATAATAATAATAATTCCGTTATTTACCCTCGGCAGTATTTATAGCACTAATGTTAGTGGTGCCGAGCAAATGCCTGAAACAAATAATTCAAAATCAAACTCAACAGGGCACAGGCGGCCCAAGCTCATTGTGTGAGTTTAAAATGGCCGTGAATATAAAGGATTTGTATGGGAATTCAGGTAAAAGATTCAAATCGATAAATACTCGCTAGAATGTTCAATAAAATACAGCTTACCGTATTTACTTTGCTTGCTTTTGTTCGCTGTGTGGTTATTTTCCCGATCCATTGCGATTTAAGCGATTTCCTTTAACCCCAAGTTTCAACTGTAAGAGAAAGGACAAGGCTTCACACTCCAGTTCGGGATGCCCCATGCGAGAGGCGAAAAATCCTCAGCTTGAAATGGCCAAGCAGCCACAAATCAAATGCCGAATCCAAGCCAATATGTCCTTGTTTCATTTCATCTCATTAGCTGAGCAATCCGGCCACTGCAACCGACGCCAAGCGGCAGTTTGTTTTCCAAAATCCAAGACAAAACGACGCCGAAGGGGCGAGTACATTTTCACCATGACACACGACCGTTGAAAAACACGCTTGGTAACCCTGCCTCTCTACAAACTAAGCCTCACCTGGGTACCACACCGTCGATAAATACTCGCTAGAATGTTCAATAAAATACAGCTTACCGTATTTACTTTGCTTGTTTTTGTTTGCTGTGTGGTTATTTCCCGATCCATTGCTATTTAAGCGATTTCGAATCAAAAATTGTCGATGACAAGTGACGGTGTGGTACCCTCCACCACCACCACCACCACCACTACATTTCTATTGTTTTCCCTCCACCACCACCACCACTACATTTCTATTGTTTTCCCTCCACCACCACAACCATCACATTTCTAGGATCGATGAGTCGATAATTGTAAATGGAGGAGGAGAAGGAGGACAAGGGAGAACAATAGAATATGGTGGTGTTGAAAACTGGTAAATCTTGATAAACCACCTATAAATAGCACATGACCTTATCTTTATGAGATTCTCCCGCATTTTATTCATGACACGAAGACAAAAGGCTATGACGATGTATTCCTCCGCAAGGTAATGAGATTCCCCGGCTGAAAGGATAATTCTACGCTATTTACTTCAGTGCCCATGCTACTAAACCAACACAGGACACCTTCCTGACATAAGAAATTTTTATTTCAAATCACTTTAAAAAATCATTTACAATGTACCTGTGCTAAAAAAAGGAAGAAACAATAAAAGCCAACAGTCACTTAAAATGCTTTGTAGTGAGATCAAAAGTGCTGCTTTTAGTTTAAAAGGCGTGAAAAGACGTTTGAGCTACCATGCGAAGAAGGGAATGTTTTGTACGACTAACAGGTCATTTCCGAGTTCCAAAAACTGTCACTTTCAAAACGAGGCTAAGAGCAATACCTTTCTTGTGAAAACGAGTTTTATTTGCATGAGAATAAAAAAATCATTTTTCATGTCAATGTTCATTTAGGATAGTTCGCAAGTCATCATGAGTGCATAGAATATTTACAATACGGTTCAATGAGTAGGTCAGAAATATCACTCGTCCCATTTCTACATACGAAAAAGCGCGTGACCCTTATGTTTTTTTTTATAAACAAATATTAAGATAGGATATATAGATTGCAGTACGAAGAATTTGATGCCTCATAACCGCTGAAAGAAATACTAGACTTTCGTATTCTTTGTTATGTCCCAAATTTCGGCGAGATAGATTATTTTAAGTAAGGTGTTTTGTGTCTTGAATGTGGAATACGTTTAACCAGGTTCTACTAATGCGTATCAGCGTATCAAAAGCATAGTTCTCAATGTAAGTGGGCAGTTACTAATTTACATGAATTACAGTTCAGAGCTCCCTGATCTTCCCCTTTTCACCATAGGGTAGCCTTCGTTTTTCTCTTTTTCTGGTTTCTCCAGCTCGTATTCCCTGAAGCAATGCAAGAAATCGAGTTTTAAAGGAATAATTTCTCTCTCAAACAAGAACTTAAGGAGATACG
Organism: Porites divaricata; assembly: GCA_038088405.1. Lineage (NCBI taxonomy): Eukaryota > Metazoa > Cnidaria > Anthozoa > Scleractinia > Poritidae > Porites > Porites divaricata. Next base: position 17,263,566 of record JBBMOI010000003.1, read on the forward strand.
ACACACCAACGATAGTTACAAACGATGCAATCATGGCTAAGGTACGAAACGGAAACAGCTGTCCATCGTCTTTGTTGTAATATGGGTACTCAATGAACAGTGGTAGACCGATACTCTTCTCCCCTCCCCCAATGCGAAGTACCAGCCCCACTATGTACCCCATAAAAGAGCCATAGGTATTGGTGCCTTGGAGATATACCACACAGCACAGCTGTGGGAACAGGATGACGTAAACCAAGTCACTGCACAAAGCCCACAAGGTGTAGATTGAATCCACCAACAGAGCCATCGCTGTAGCGGCTGCACCAACTCCAAATATGGCAAAGCGCATCACCCACACAACTTCCTTCTCGGAGGCCTGGAAAAAAGGTAATCCAAAACCAAAACTGAATTTTCTTGTTTGCCAACTAACCGGAAACTCGTAAAGGGTTGAACAACCCATTATGACGTTCTGAACTAACTCGGTTTTTTATTTTGTCCTTTTTCGTATACAGTTTACTGATTCCACGCGCAATGTTTGTTCTTAGCTGAAATAACGTAACAAATAAATTTCGCTCATTTCCGGCGATATGACGAACAGTTTTGAAATTTATCCCACATTGGACTAATGAATATATGTTTATCACAAACTGGAAAAGAATTAGTTTTCTCGGTCGGTTTTATTACTAAAGCTCAGGTAATCATCAGACTCTATTTTCAACGAAACGAACGGGAAGGTGGTGAGCAAAGAAATTACCACAAAAGACAGAAATTTCTCTTAAGGACTACAAAATATATATCAAAGTTTCTCTCTGTTAAAAATAAAAATAAAAAAATAAAATGAGGACTTAAATGAATAACACAATTACTGGAAATTCCAGTAGTTTTCAATGTGGTCCAGGTTTTCATTCTGTTTTTGTAACTTTGATGTATGGTCAATTATAACGCTTGCGGAATAATGCTTGTTGTCATGAAGCTGTTATTTTGTGATTCAGGAGTAATTTCTCCCCTTAAGAAAAGTTGCAGAGCGTTAATTTAAATAACAAGACTACACCTACTCGTTGAGTGATGACTTATCAAGAGAGACTTAGAAAATCTTGGTAACCGCAAAATGGATTAGAAACAGTCCTCTGAAGCATTAAAAGGAAATTCCCCATCACACGAAATGCGATACATTTTTTTATGTCTTTATCTTTTCTAATAGTACTTTACCTTTTGTCTGAATATCAGTTTGTAAATGTTTCGAGAGAACATTGAGCTGGCGGACAAAATACTGGAGTCAGCGGACGACATGACAGCGGCGGAAACTGCACCCAGTCCCACAAATGAAACCGCGGTTGGAGTAAGGTACTGAAGCACCATGGGAAGGATTAGTGACTTATCAAATTCCACTGATGCAGTCTGATTGGTGATGTTACCAGACGGCGGTGTATAAAAGTCAGTCTTGGCCCAGTCTGGTGTGAGACAGCAAAGAGTAACATTTCAGTGATAACCAACTTAATGCTAAGTCGAACTCAGTGAGGTCTTAAGTTTTGCTCCTGCGTTTAATTAATACATTTGGGTTATTGACCATGCGTGAGGTCAAGATGGCTGGATATTAGCCAAGTTCCTTCTTTACGATTTTATGGACCGAGACGAGGTCGAGGTCAATGAAAACACAAGTAAGGACTAGGCTATTGCTCAGCTATATTGACCACAGGCAGCCCAGACGTACAGCATGTCACTGCCGGTAAGAATGTATTTTCGAGATTATAGATCAACAAATGAGGATCGTAGTTAGAGAGTCGACCATTTTTGACTTAAAAGGAGTCAACAAATATGCAGTAATGTGAAATATATCAAATGATTCATTTTGAACTGCGGTTATAGATGAAAGTGAAGAATGATCATCGCAGTGAATTTTCCAATTTAAGCAATTGGAAAGAAGACGCCTGAAAAAAATCAGGGCTTCAACGGGATTCGAACCCGTGACCTCCGCGTTGCCGGTACGTTGCTCTACCAACTGAGCTATGAAGCCACACATTGGGAGCGAGGTCAATTTATTGAGTTCATATCTCCCGTGAGGAGTGAAATGATGTGAAATATATGAAATGATTCATTTTGAACTGCGGTTATAGATGAAAGTGAAGAATGATCATCGCAGTGAATTTTCCAATTTAAGCAATTGGAAAATTGCTTAAATTGGAAAATTCACTGTCCAATTGCTTAAATTGGAAAATTCACTGCGATGATCATTCTTCACTTTCAAATATGCAGTAGTTGCAAATAAATATTCGTTTTCTGTTATATCATTGTCTGTTGGTTTGTCCTGGTTAATTTTCAACTGAAATTTTCTCTGTTTCTCTCCGAATTCGACACTCCGATCTTATGTGCCGATTCAGCCAAAGCTTGTTCGAATGGATTGCACATCGGACTAAATGGGGAAGCTCAAACACCTTTAAATAAACGTTGTCTTGCTATTCCTGGCCGGTTTAATGGCATTTTGTCGACTTTTGCACTCAGAGGTAGTGTATACAGTCAAACCACGCTGTATGGACACCTGCTTAATACGGACACCTCAGTATTACGGACAGTTTGCTTTATCCCTGGGGAAAGAAAGCCCTTACATTTTCTCTAAATTTAACCCGCTTAATACAGACACTCCGTTAATACGGACAGTCTTCTTTGTCCCTGGGGAAAGAAAACCCTTACATTTTCTCTAAATTCAACTCGCTTAATACGGACACCTCGTTATTACGTACAGTTTGCTTTGTCCCTGGGGAAAGAAAGCCCTTACATTTTCTCTAAATTTAACCCGCTTAATACAGACACTCCGTTAATACGGACAGTTTGCTTTATCCCTGGGGAAAGAAATCCCTTACATTTTCTCTAAATTCAACCCGCTTAATACAGACACTCCGTTAATACGGACAGTTTGCTTTATCCCTGGGGAAAGAAATCCCTTACATTTTCTCTAAATTCAACCCGCTTAATACAGACACTCCGTTAATACGTACAGTTTGCTTTGTCCCTGTGGAAAGAAATCCCTTACATTTTCTCTAAATTTAACCCGCTTAATACAGACACTCCGTTAATACGGACAGTTTGCTTTATCCCTGGGGAAAGAAATCCCTTACATTTTCTCTAAATTCAACCCGCTTAATACGGACACCCCGTTAATACGGACACTTTCTATGGCCCCCTCATTGTCCGTATCAACGGGGTTTGACTGCACCACCTCCGAGTGCAAAACTTGTTTGGTTGACTTCATTAACTTGTTGATTGATATCGAACGATTTTTCACCCGTAATCTCATTAATGTTAGTGGCATAAAATGTAATACCTGTGGAGGCTCCTATAGCTCCAATGAGAACTGCCGGTACAGCCATCAGAATGCACCCAAACGCGGCTGCAACGGAGAGTCCTTGGGCTTTCCGGGCTGTTTTACATGACAATACACGTTGAAAGTACACTTGCCAAGGAACACCACCAAAAGTCTGCATACGAAATAAAAGACAATTTCGAATTTCTTTATCGAATACATCTCTAATAACATGGTGGAGAAAGGGAAGATACACATAAGTATAATCCAATCAGTAGTTACGTTCGACCGCAGGAGAGCGCAACCTAATCTCGCTTAAAAATTACATTTTGAATGTTAATACCAGTTGGACACCTAAAAGATATTATTTACTGTGCCATTAAATGTAAGTTGCTGCGGCTCTACGTTTTCGTCCGTGCATTCCCGTCAAACAGCCGGTGAATAAATAAATAAATTAATTAATTAAGAATTTATATTGAGCAGTTTTCATGACGAGATGACGATAACTGCGCATTACAAAAATACATAGAATAAAAATAACTAAATGATAAATAAGAATTACATCATGTGTTGTGTAAAATATTAAAAAGCCTTACTAAAAGGTACGTCTTCAAAAGTTTTTGCTAATACGGTCTACTTTATGTGAGATGTGACTGGAGAGGTATCTTGCTACACACGAACCAACAAAGAGTGAAAACGTAATTGACCGCTAACTATCTGTGCAGCAAATATAGATTTACCAGTAACAGTGCATAATCAATCCAGACACCAACAAACTTGGTAGACCACTCTCCAGTCCAACCCTTCCCTGAATCATCAGCAATGTTGCTTACTGCTGAGTTTGTTAAGGCAAAAGGGATACTGATCCACTGGAAAATAAAAAGGATGATGACCATTAGATCAAATTAGAAGAATTTAAGTAACGGCTACATAAAGGTTAAGGGCCTGTATACATGAAGGTGGGGGACCCCAGGTAGGTGAGGTAACATGTGGCGGGTTATCCCACCTTACATGTAAACGTGATCACATTAAAATGAGAGATTATATGGACAGGGGAGTTACCCCACCTAAGCGGGTTACCTCACCTATCTGGAGTACCCCACCTCCATGTAAACAGGCCCTAAGAGATACGAAGGGTCAAGTTGCACAAAAGAGTGAAAAAGCGACAAAACCACGTGCAGTACACCAAGAACGACATGACACGGGACCTGTGACAGCGGCAGAATCAAGTGCGGTGCAAACGCCGGGACACGTAAAAGAGACATAAAACATCGACAAAATCACGTGCAGTAATCACACAGGGGCGTGCAACAGGAACGTTTAACAGCGAGAAAACCACGTCCGGCAGACATACCGGAAAATGTACCAGGGGCGTGTTCACCAGAGAGGTGTAACCAGGGTCAAAATTATGCGCGGCACACCATCGGACAGGGACGTGTAACATCGACAAAATCGCGTCAACTACACACATAGAGACGAGCAAATAGGGACCTGAGTAAAGCGGGAACATGTATTAAAGACAAAATTACAATGTCCGCACACACAAGGTACTGATTTGCCCGGAAAATGTTTGTTGCACGAGCTAAAAAGTGTAAGTGCATACAACGAATCACTCGATCCTAGGCTATTTCGTCTGTACATAAAGGCAGGCAGTGAGTTTAACTTTTAAGATGTGCATGTCAGAATAGCAGAATCAGCTGCTCTTGACTAACTTACCAGCCCAATGAAGATGCAGATAAGTTGGATAACGTCAGTGTAGGCCACAGAATAGAGCCCACCAATCAGCGTGTAGAAAATAGCGATGCACGCCGATGCAATAACAGAGGGAATACGATCCAAACTTATAACAACGCTGATAGTAGCACCAAGAGCAGCTAGGATGGCTGCAGACCAAAATATCTCTCCTAGTAATGCAGGAATGTACAAAAGACCGCCCATGCGCAGTCCATACTTCTCTTGGAATGGATCGAGCATTGTGAAGTACTCTTTTTTGCGCATGATCTTGGCAAAGGCAAGTCCACCTGGAAATCAAAGGGAAGCCCAAAGGCAGTGAAATCCCGTTCTTTCATCCATTCTTTCTTCCCATTGACGAATATGTTTGTGAAGCTTTATGAGACAATTTCGTAAGTAAAAAAAATTCACCACATACAACTAGATACTATGTACAACGAAGCACTCGGCTGATCATTTTCCCGCAAGATTCACTTTAAGCTACTTTAAGCCTACTTATAAACGCCTACTTCCAAATAAACCACTCTTATCTAATAAACGTCCCCTCTACGATGTTAAAATTGTATTAGAAGCCTCTCCCTAATAAAAGCCCCCTATCTAATAGACACCCCTACGATTATTACTCCAAAATACTAGGAATTAGCAAAAAGGTGCAAAATCATTCAACTCAGATTTTTTGCTTCAGATGAACAAGGGTTTACGTATTTCATCTTGTTCAATGTCAACCTTAATGTAACGATAGGCTGACGATGACAATGACAATGAACGAGGATTCTGACATCGATGCTGGGATTTGAAAGAGGGATATGGATCTCTAGACGGCCTAGACGTATCAATTGATGGAGTGGATATTCAGTTATTTTTAAATTCTATTGATATTTTCGCCGAAAGCATATTAAACGCTATCCATTAAACGCCACCGCTTGGACCCCTAAAATTAAATCAGCGACGCCCCGGGCGTTTGTTAGGTCATTTACGGTATGCATGCATGTTATCGTTTATGTTACACTCGTTATATATAGAAAGCTAGTCAGCAGTTCTTTGTTCGCTATACAAACGTCTACCGAGTAATGATGATCAACGTAATCAACGCCGGTTTCTCTGTTGGTGTTCTTGAAATAGCACTTTGGAGTAAGCCATTTGAAAGGAGGTTTGTTGGGTTGAGACTAGCCTGAAAAAACAGCAGACATTTCGTGACGTCACCACTAGCTTGTCCGGGAAATAACGTCTAAGAAATGAGCACAGAAATGCCATCTGACAAATGACGTGTCACTACACAGACCTGGGTAGTGCTTCTGCTATGTTGAAGAAAATTCACTTCGCGGCACGACCAATCAGGAGCACTACCCAGGTCTGGATAGTGACACGTCATCAATGTGTAATTTCTGCGCTCGTTCCTCCTCAGACGTCATTTCGCAGGGAGACCAGTGGTGGCGTTTCCAAATATCAGCTGTTTTCTCAACCTCGTTGCCAGAGTTCTCTCTGGCTTTGAGGAAGAAGAGAGAGAACCCTGGGAACGAGGTTGCTCTTTTCGCAGCCTATTGTGGGTTCTGACTACTACTTACGCATAGTACTCACCTATTAAAAGACTCAGCGCATAGCCCCACGGAGCTTGCGCCCAGACCAGACCCTGCGCAGTATCATAGACGACTTCTGCTGTGCCGTTTATATAACCTCCACCAACCCATGTCGCTATGGAAAAAAAACAATATCATGAACAATTAAACAAACGAACGAGTGAAACAGCTCTTTAGTATTAAGGCTGGAAATAGTCAGGCAAAAGAGAGGGTGTCAATGGGGTATAGCTGTAGTCAGTAAACAGCTAAAAAAATGCTACTTAGTCAGTAAACAGCTCAAAAATCGGCACTTAGTCAGTAAGCAGAAAAAAAACCTTTTAGTCAGTTAATTTGCAAAATTATTTTGAGTCCCGCAGACGGTTATGGTCGTTTATATGGTAGTTTTTTACAAATCACTTATCTTCAAGACTTCCAAAAATAAGTTTTATCCCACTTTCCAGTTTGCAATTTCCTTGAACACTATATCGAAGCTAGACTACAAAACAGTCGGTTTTTTCCTCAAAATCGGTAAAGCGTGCTGTAAGAGTCTTACACGCGCAAAGCGCGCGAGCCCATCGAAGCAGCCTGAATATTACCGGTAGTTTCTTACGAGAGGTCTTACAAATCCAGCCTAACCACTGCTTTTATCTGTGTGCCATTTCGCGTTTTCAAGGTAGAAGGCACCACAACATCACACTCCATCTCCTAATTCTTAGTTGAGGCAAACATAAATTGGAATCAAAGTCAGAGTCATGCTGTTGGAAGACTTCCTCTTCCTTTTTTCGATGACTTCTTCTTCCTACATTGGTACATGTAGGTTTATAGCCCACGCGGGCTGAGATGGGCAATGTGCCAGCTGAAAATTTTGTTGTTTGCTGCCTAACAGTAATAAGCTGTTGAACACACTGCCCATGTTCACTTGCCTTTTCCCTTGTCTTGTCTATGGGCACTAATGGAATTTGGTTTAATTTTGCAATAGCAGAAAGGTCCATTGCGAGCTCTGGAATGGATAATAGGATTTCCAGTGGGTGAAGTATTTGGTAGACCAGTTTGTTATTCCCTTAATAGATTCTCTCGCTACATTTCCCAAATCTCGGCAGTAGTCCAGCAAACTTGGTGCTGGGTGTTTCGTCTTCGTGGTTGCGTGAAGGTTCTCCATAACCAAAGTCAATAGAGACTGTAGCTTGATCGCGTTTGTAGCATCTGGGCTTATAAATTCTGATGCCTTTAGAAGACGGGTAATGCTTTTTAACACAAGCTCAAAGGATTACATGGTCTTGTTGGCTACTGTGCCGTCTAGTCCATTTGTGACTTTCTGAACCAATGTTCATGATCAATTGTACATCTGAGACTACATCTTTTAAGGAACCTTGTAACACCCTGTAGACAGGTTTGCGCTTCTACAAAGGTAGACTTCCACACCGGTCTCGCCTCGCAAATGAATTCCAAAGTTACGGAACAAGTCCCCAAGGTGTGTTAGGAATTCAATTGTACCGTCCAAAGGGGTTACAAGCTTGACACACACTGTAGCTGAATCAGTCACATACTCAGTGTTCTTCCCTCACAGCAAATACCATGAAATGTCACAGAAAGACGGGAAGCAAGTTAATATTCACAAAAAACGCCTTTTTTTCATTCCTTAATCTAAATAATCGTGTTATTCTTAGAAAAGCCTCATTTTTTTGTATTAATTTCTTACTTTTAGGTCTTTTGTGTGTTTACTTTGCTCCATATACGCTTATAAATCACATGCTTTTATACGCTTGTCAGTATATATTTTGTAATTTATACGCTTACGATAGCAAAAAAAGGCCTTTATACGTTAAACAGTTAACCCCATTGACACCCTCAAAAGAAAAACTCGAACACAAGAAGTAAGAAGTTAGGGTCGTGAGCGGATGATAAATAGTATAAGGGAGTATAAGATTGCAGGTAAGGAACACTATTGCTCAATTAAAATAGTTCCCTGTTTTTAATTGGCCTTTAATCTTCATCACCAGCTGGCCAAGACCAAATTTGGAAGGTGCTAGTGCAATATACCATCGATCGCAACCTCGTTTCCAGGCAGCGGCAAAGAAAAGGTGACCGCTGTATTAAAATACAGGTAATTTTTGAGGAATTGAGGGAAATGTTTTCTAGGACTTTGGTAAGTTACGACGAAATAGATGTTCGTTTAATACAGGTTTGACTGTACTTCACTCTAAGACCGTATCATGATCCTTGTTAACCCTAAATTCAAATAACAGTAGCGAAAGGTATCTCAATTACAATGTTGGTTAATATAACGTGGCAGTGTTGGATGTTTTTAGCCAATCACAAAGAGTAAAAATGTGAACCCGTGTACATAGCAACTGAAAAATCACATTAGACCCTGATATGAAAATCACGTGAAAGCGCAAACAAATATTTAATATTTAATTTAATGCGCAAACAAATATTTAATTCCGGAATGTTCCGTTTGACGAACATTAAATATGGGGCATTTTCCAAGTGTACTCTTTTAGCATCTTTTTACTTCATAAAGCACGTTTAATATTTAAGGTTAAGATATTGATAAATGGCATGTGTTTAAGGTGCGCGAAAGCTGAAGCAGCTGTCAATCGAAAATAAAATACATATTAACCTCTTCAAAATACAGCAATGCGTCGAAGATCGGTGATGCATGGTAAAACAACAAACTGAAAGTCGTTCATGGTTGCCAGTACGAGATTTTTTTTCTCATCTAATTCTTGATAGTTTGCGGTGTAGCGTCTCGAGAGCTTTATCAAACCGCCATGAGCACGTTTTATTTAATCCCGTAGGCATATGCATTTCAGCCGAGAACGGACCTCCAGACGTCCAGAGCCGGGGTAAGATTTAAAGGTCCAGCAAGGGAGAAAGTCTCAACCGTTTTCTTAAAACTTCCAGGAAACCTCAACTTGAACACCATGCGAGCAGAAATTTCTCTCTTGCATGGCGTTTTATTTAGCATTTGCGAAGTTGTTCGCGTAGCTTGTCTGTCGCGTATTTGGATGACAAGCCACGCGAACGACTTCGCAAATGCTCAAAGCCATGCAAGAGAGAAGCCGCTCAGAAACCTCTGTTCTCAGGGTACAACTTGAAGAAAGTGGACTATCCGCAAGATATAATCAATTTACCGGTTTTCTATACGCTTGATTCTTTCTTCCTGGATCAGAAACATGTAAATTACCTGTCATGGTAAAGGTACCAACGAACAACCCGATACTTCTTCCTGCCAACATGGCTTCCTCTTCACCTTCTTTGCGCCGACGAGCTGCCCATAAGCCGACAACGAGAATAAGAAGATAAAACACAACGATGGCAACCAAACCCACTATGTTTATGTCCGCCATGTTTATCGATCAACTTTGTAAATGCACTGGAAATCGAAGGAGTCTGGAAAGAGAACGGAGCTGAGTCAATGTTATAAATAGGTCTGAATCGATAGGCTGCGCTGCTAAACCGCACGGTGAAAGACCGTCTTTTCATTTAGTTGTGCAGAAACTTTTCAATCGCTATTTATCTTTACCTCAATACTTACACCCCAGAAATTCTACAAAAAAGTGACCCAATCCCGAATATAGTCTGCTACACAGCCGTGTTTTAGTGTCGTCATGTACGTTTAAACCAGCCGTGGGACAGAGTGGCTATGAACTAAAGGTAAGGGAGCTTTTTGAATCAATATTTCGCGTGGTCATGATTTTTTTTCTTAGCGTTGTAGATTCGAATACATGTGATAAAATTCGAACAGTATGGGCCCGAATCACATGTAATAATGAAAGAAATATCGACCTTCGTTATCTTAAAGGCTATTAGTACAGATAGACAAACAAGAGGACTTCATATCTTTAAGATTTTTGCATTTATTTGGTATCAGATCAGGGGCACCCAACGAGAATATACTTCAAAACCACTTAAACATAGCATTGTTGAACGTATTTTAATATTTAAACGGTAGATATAAGCATATTTTTATCCCCTAAAAATTTTTCATCTGTTCGGATATCCTAGCTGAAAGTCCAGTGATCCGAAAATTATGGGGATCAAAACTTACCTTTTCGAAAATTTCAGCCAGAAAAAAGGCTCCCGAAAATTCTAGGTGACCTTTTATGGGTAAAAATCCGTTAAAAATGGGCAATAATACCATATTTTAGATGTTCGAAAATCCTAGGAGAGGCAGGCAAGCAAGAAATTTTACAACAAATGTTCCGAAAATTCTAGATCTCAAATCGTCTTCCGAACAGATATTTTCCGAAAATTGTCGTTGGGTGCTCCTGATCAGATAATACACTAATAATTCTAGTATATTCCGACCAAATGACCTCTGAAGCCCGAACCCACACATAGTGCGCTTGGGCTGCCTGTGTTTAAATTAGCCACTTTAGCTTTGAAGTTCTGATGAAACTCTCATAATTTGTCATCTCGCGCATTTTAAGGCTGATGTCATAAAGTTGATGAACTACGGGGCAAATAGCCAGCCGGTACCGAAGCCTACCATATGTCTAATTAACTAGTGCTTCTCTTGTCCTTCATTTTATTTTGTTATTATTTTTACGAGCAGACAACAGATTATCGCCTGGTATGATTGCGGCCCCACCCCAGTCCTCACGAACTCGCTACAAATCGAAAATTGAACTAAGCTTACGCGCCAGCCTGCAAGTGACGTAACTATGCACTTAACAGTGACAACTCAAGACTGCCTCTGAAACAACTGTAAATCATGCCATTTGCTTTTAAGGGTCGTCGCTCAACTGTGTTTCAAATATCATCTTAAGGAAGCTGAACCTTTACGATATTTTTAAAACTATCCAAGACATTAATTTTCGAGATTGGTTAAGGAAATGTTGAAGCAAATAAATTTCAAAGACTTAAAAAATGAATTAAAAGTACATGGCTTCGACACCTAACTAGGTACTGTAATCAACACTTAATGGAAATTGCTAAGGTCCTGAGCGACTTTATAAGCTCGCGAGTTAAAAGAAACATTACAAAGGCTTAACAACCCGAAGCGGTTTAGAAGCATGCCATAAGGTCATTTAACCGGAACTAATCTATTGTTAATTAACTGCCGTTTGTATATTACCTAAATGCAAATTTATAGGTTCTTTTGAGAAAATGTATTGAAGAACGAAGCAAAATAAATATCATTAGCTGAACTCCGGAATTTGTATGCGTAAAGGAAAGGATCAAATTCATAAAAAAGAATAGGTAGCGACTCTCGTTCCACCCAGCGCGTTACAGCGATAACAATTGTCACAACCAAGATGAAGTAATATTCCCAACTAACTGTAATCAAAACATTGAGGCGTAGTTTGGAAAATACGCCCCCTTGCTGAATTTATATGAATAAATTGTGACTACAGTAAACGCACACTAAAAGCAGACATTATGAAGACTTTAATACGTGATATTAGTAGATACCGCGCGTAACAACTACAAGACTAACTCTAAAACATTAGTTAAGCAAATAAACTACTGGTAGGTTGCGCGGGACGGACTATTTAGGAGAAAATATGAAATTGACGCTAGCCTGTTCCAGGTGTTCAGATGGTTGGGAGCGGGCGAAAAATTAGTTGAGCGCGGGCGAAAAATTGACGAATCTCCCCTCGTGTATCTTTTTGCGCTCACCGCAGTACTACCGAACGTCTTCGTTAAGAATATTTGAAATACCTTCTTGTTAGGAGCTTTCAGATTTCTTCTTTGATTGTCCTCTTGCACGAAACGAGAGCGCTTGAGGCCAGCAATAATAAGTGGGACACACGAAAATTGAGTGTCCACTGTAACAAATCATTGATCAAATGATAGCAACCTCTGCAATGTCTGCAAAGGTCAAGTATTCAAACCGTGAGGGGTATGGGGTATAGCTTAACAACTGTCATGGCGACTTGTTAGAAGAAAACTGAGTGAAACTCGACTCGAGATAACCAACGATATGCTTTCGATAGGGCATAGCGACAGCCGGGAATATTTTTAAGGATTTGCTTGCTATTGGGACTAAAAAGTTCAAGTATTGAATCTTGTCAATGTCTCGAATATTCTTGCGGCATGGAATTTTGGGCTTGAGTGATCATTAAAAACAGTCGTGGCTCGTGGGTTGAAATCTTTCGCAATAGATTCGCATGAGCAGAAAGAGAACGTCAACGGAAGTTCAAACACGCATTCAACAACGCTACGAGGATACAGCACTACTTATTTACCGCCAACAACACGTAGACAAGCAAAATAACTTATCCTGGAATGGATTCTCGCCACAAACACGACATGCGTTTGAGAACATTGATGAGGTTCCACATCTTCGGGACAGACCTGCTGCTCCCAGGCAACAACATACACAATCGCAAATTTGTGTTATCCTTTAGAAGATAGCACAGACATTCTAGTGACTGGGAGAAATATCTAAACACCCAACGGAGGGAAATACAATACAAAAAGAAAGGAATATGTGTCATGTTTTTATCATTCACAAGGAAGTCTCGAGCATATTCGTTCGTTTTCTCTTTATGTCTCTCAGCATCCAGCCAGATGTGGTCTTGTCACTTTAGACCTGCAGAAGGAAAATAAGTTTTACTTTTTTCTACCTTATTTGACAACGATTTTGCACCGATAAACTGGCTTAAATTTTTTTAAAGTCAGGCTCTTGTCCTAGTGCCTATGGATTGGTGGGGGTGGGCTTTCGTTTATTTGGCCTGAACAGGCATGTGCGCTGAAGAGGGTGTGGTTTTTTACGTTTTCATTATTTAGTTTCTTGTAAAGGGTGTTTCGTTCGGACTGAAAGTCTTAATAGAGTGTGAAGGTTAGTGATGACCAGTCTACGCGTGTTTTTTTCTTAGAGAGTGTTTACATGAGAAAACTCGCACTGGTGCAAGTTTCATACCAGGAAGACTTTTTGATTTTGTATCGTATTTACATTATGATGAATCATTTCTTATCTTGCTTATTTGAAGGTTCACTTCATGTTGATAAAATACACATGCGATTCAAAATCGTAAACATCATGCATTATGCTACCCTTTCCAGTCCACCTGCAGAATTTTGTAGTGGAGTAAAATTCTCGCACCGGTACAACAACCAGGGTGACTAGCACTGGCATGACATTTTGTAATGGTATCATGCAAACAAATGTAGAACCATGAGAGAGAACTGGAGTGAACTTGTTCCGGTGCAAAAGTCGCCCCGATTTCTTGTGAACACCCCCTTAAAATCTGATTCCATGATGTCAGTTTAAAAAAAAAAATGCTTTGCAAAACAAAATAAGTCAGGGTCATGAAATAAGTTCTCGTCTTAATCAGCAAAGTAAATGATTTTAGTCTTCAACAAGGTCAGGTTTGGCTTTGGGGGCAAGCCTCTACAGTACCCAAGTTTTCTTGAGTGCCTCCCTCTTCCCCTCCCTTGTGGTCTGATGATAACGTGAGTGTCAGTGGTTTAATTCGTCTGTAAATGTTACTGTAAGCTTAAAACTCTATAAAGCAGGCACCCACAGAGATAAGAAAAGTGAATCTTTGCTAGAGGTTCTTTTAACTGTGATAGATTTACTGATAATTTTGTCAGCTGAGACTCCAGTCACTGGCAACTTGTTATTGAGGGGTGAACACTTGAAAACAGGCCTCTTTATAGGGGTTTGAATGTATTGCTTAGTAACTTCTCTCCCTATAATGTCAGTTTTAAAACTAATAATCCATTAAGAAATCATGACATAAATTAATGTTTAACGAGTATAAATGTTGATTGCAAACTTCCTTGCACATTTTTCTTCTGTTTTAAAACCCTAGGTGACCCCTGAAAGTTCATTGCCAAGCTGTGACAGAAGGCCCAAAGCTCTTAGAAAAAACCTCTGGTCACTGGAGTTACCTACCTAGGTGCCAGAGTTTTCGTTTTTTCTTACTTTATTACTGATGGCTACTGATAGTTCAATGCAAAGCATCAAAAGAATGCCAAAAGTGCTGAGAAGAAACCTCTGGTCACTAGAGTTACCTCTGTTCCAGAGGATTTTTTCTTGCCTTATTCTAGGAAGGCCCGGGGCACCTTCAATAGCCCGCGTAGTAGGCAGGGTTTTTTATGTTGTTTTTTCATTTGACCTCGCTCCAGCTGTTTGTGCAGCTGTGTCTCTTATGTGCACATAAAACAATGACTTTCATAGGATGCAAAAGTAAACTGGAACCAAATAATTATTTCCTAGCTGTTCAATTTCCCACCTACTGATTGCACGTACCTGGCACTTTGAAAACTTATTGAAAGCCCTGCCCTGTTCAGGACATCCCCAAACTTCAAAGCAATAATCAAAATAAGGATTGACTGAAGCTTCATACATTCTCATTAGGGTTTGGCGAGGCACCAGGGAACGAATACGTTTTAAGGCCCCGATACCAGCAAATACCTTTTTACAGATGGTATCTACTTGGGATGGCCACCCGAATGTCTTGTCAACCTCTACTCCCAGATATCTAGAGTTAGTCACCCGAGTCAATTGTTGATTATTAACAGTAATGTTTAAGTCACCATTTAAATGCCTTAGTCTGTAGTGGCTTCCAATTTTCATATATTTTGTCTTTTTGACATTAATTTAATGTGAGTTTATTGGAGTTTAAGTCTTTGTTTAACTTTTCTTCAAGAGTTGTGGGTTCCTAAGCAGAAAGGGTAAGCGAGGTGTCATAAAAAAAAACTGGTGAGGAGGTCATTTATTTTGGTCCAACAACTGTCGGGGAGAATGAATGTGATCATTCATTACGGTATAAAAAGGGTAAGGAAGTTCCCATATTCACATTTTTGATATGCAAATGGTAGAGACATAATCTACTCTTATCTGAAATCTTGTACACCATAGAGTCAAGAAAACAATAATTACATATATTTAATATATATATTTGGCAAATATAATTATCTGGAACTGACGAACCAGTGATGTGCCTGCCCTGTAGCAGTTACTGCTTTTAGGGGTATGACAGTATTACCATTTAAATATGTTGTGTTTAGTAAAATGAACCAGAAGTGATCCTTTATTTTATTTTGTGCTATTACAACTCAACATTTTAACATTTGAAAAACAGAACAAGATGATGAGGAAAACTTACTATTACAGTTAAGGATAGACCTTTTGTTGCTAACATTCCCAATAAAAATGTTTTGAAGAAAGATTTCATTCATGCCACACCAAATTTACCACCAAGCAATAAAATAATACACTAATGCTATTAACAAAACAAGCTTAAAGGATTCTTTTGAATAACTTGTCTAAAACTGGCCAAGTTAAACACCTGGCCCCGGTTGTTCAAACGCTGGATTGCACTATCCACAAGATAAATAACTATCTAGCAGATAAGTATTAGGGAAACCAATAATAATGTGCTACCCAATGGATGGAGTTTTATCCAGTGGATAGCATTACTCACCTTTTCAACAACTGAGGCCACCTACTCACAAGGAGACTTCACCTTTTTATGTACAACAGAAAACTGAATCAAAATTTTATTACATGTACCATTGTTCTTGTTTGTGTTTTCTTAAAGTGACTGCAACCATTTTTTTTTATAAATCTGAGCTTGTCCTCATTTAGAAGGACTGAATGTTCACATTTTCAAGGTTGCTCAACCACATTCACAGAATTTCCTGAAGTCATGACTCTGGCAACCACTAAACTACATGAACAATAACAACGCAAATCATGTCTTTTATTCGCATTTCAGTTGTAAAAACAATGTGAACTCCTTAGGCACCTTTTGAGTAGTTGGCAAAAGAGCAAAAAAATGGTCAGCATTTCTCAACCTAAAGTAGCTGGGTATGGCTGATGTGGTAATAAAATGTATTGAATAAAATTACATTAGAAAATACAACTGGTTAACTCATTTGAAACACTTTCCTGCCATTTAAATGTATACGTATCTGTATTTCTATTCTTCTATTCTCTATAATGTAATAAATTACTTACTGGTCTGAGACATACATGTTCATATATATATATATATATAAAACATTGTGACAAACTGCAGAATAATTAACCTTAACTTTTTCACTTCAAAATTCCCTTCTTGAGTCTTTTTATGGTGTCAGGTGGCCCAAGTTGGTGTATTAGTATTATGCAGGGGGGGGGGGGGGGACTTCAGACCCTAAGGAATTGGATGGGGTGCTTATTAAGTAAAGACCTTGTAGTATTATTGTTGCGGGGGGGGGGGGGGGGGAAGTTCATAACGGTAGTTGAGAGGTTAACCTACTATAAAAGTCACTTCTCTTGTAATTCCAAAATTAACATTCCATTAACTTGAGATAACTTAAAAAAATGTGTCAGTTACATTTCTCAATAAAATTATCTATTACATTAACATTTCTTATTGAATGACCTTGTGCAAAGTTTAAAATCTAATCCTTCCTGCAATCCCACTATAGCACACACAACGAAATGAGTCTGAGGCTTGGATAGACAAAATTATTCTAATTATCACAATATTTTGTCAACCCAGGCCTCAAGTTTGGAGCCTTTCTTTGCAGGTATTTGGGGAAGGACCATTTGAAAGTCTTCTGTTACATTGTAACTTTTTAAACTTTTATGCACAATTACTATTAATTCAGGCCCTTTGCCAGTTCTTTGATTGTCGGCATTTTGAGGCTAGAAAATTCCCCACAGTATACTGATTGAACTTGTTAAACTTTAGCCAGCACAACTTAGCAACCTGCAGAAGTCAGAAAAAACATTTTTTAGTTCATTTTCTACAACACTGGTAAATTTTTGAATGTATTCATCAATGACAAAAACAAAAACAAACTAAAAGTGACAAGTCAGGTTTTCCTTTCCTGTGTAACTGATTTACATTATATATTTTTACACATTTTTTCTTTCCAATGCTTGTTTCAGCTCAATATTAAGCAGAAAATAGTTTGTGAAATCTTAGTATTCAAGCCCCTAGCTCCAAAAATAATAGGATAAATGAGGTTCATCATCACCATCTGATCCTTTTCCCCATGTGAGTAGTAGGGCAGGAAATCACTGTTCTCTAATGGTCTCCCTCTCTCCCTCCTGGGAAACAGTGGAGACCTAAAAACCATGACCACAGTCCAAACTCCTTATTAGTTCTCGCTTGGTTTAAATAAATTCATTACAGCCAAACCTCCACTAGTGGCCACCTCTCTACAACAGCCACTTTTTTAACCGACAGTCCATACATTGACTCTTGTTTGAACCTCTCAACAATGGCCACTTTCTTCTGTCTCCAATGTTGAGGAGAGGTTCAACTGTAAATGAAAAATTAGTTTATCTACTTAAATGTTCAGTTTGAAGCCACTGAGACTAGCAAAAGAAGCAATAGACTAGTCACTCACTAGCTTTTGATTTCTTTATGATGTATTTCCTGTTTCAGCCCTTCAATTTTCATTTCCACCTCCTGTAGTTCATCGACGGTACCACCAGTAGCGCATGTTGTGTGACCACCAGTCATCAATCCCTGAAGAATGCGTTTCCTAAAAGGACAAGAGACAATTTCTTAGCTCATTGATGATTCTCTCCCACTACCACCCCTGACTGGGTGCTAGTCATCTGTGCTCTCCCGTATGGGGTACTAGTCACTTACTCTATGCCCTTTCCCTTTCCTGCTCCTTTGGATTGTACATTGACTATCTACAGTTGTATTCTAACACATTTTCCTATTGATGAATAAGGGGCAATTCACCTGACAAAATCACTACACAAATGGAGGCATTTAAGAGCAAAATAAGTACACAAAGAAATAATTTGCAAACATTCTGATAAACATTGAAATCACTGGTGATCACTGCAATCCGGTTGGCTGTCAGCAGTGTGTTTTATTCACAAATCACACTGTTTGCTCTGAATCACATCTGTTTTAAATAGCATCATTTCATCATACTACAAAATGAGATGAAACTGGAAAATTTCCTTCTAACTATAAAGCTAGCCCAATCGATGTTGAAACACAAATTTCCCTCCATAGATAAGCCCCTCCAGAATAAGCCCCTCAAAAAGGGCCTTTGAAAAATATGAGCCCCGGGGCTTATTTTCGGAATTTTGTGGTATTACAGACCTTCTAAACTGCATAGCCTGCAGAAGCAGCTGCAGCTCTTCAATTCCAAGTTCAGTTTCAGACAACTGATCTTCTGAACTGCTTCCTGTCTCTGATCCCTGTTGCTCCTCCTTTTGCTGCAATATAACCATAACGTTTGCTGTAATAAAACAGGACTTTAGAAAAGGTATGGAGAATGAATTATTAACAAAGCCAGTATGTTTAAAGGCTTGGAGAGTAAAGGATTTAATTTTCATTTACAGTACCTTTAAAAACCAGTAATTTTCTCCTTCCCTCTTGAAACAATCTACCTCAACCAACAGATGTGACAGTAGCAATTCATCAGGATGGTCAAAAGTTCTCAAAATTTCTGGAAGTCTGGAGTCAAATGAAGATAATTTTTTTTATCATCAGTGAACATAAGTACCTGTATATACACTGGATTACTACAAGCTGCAACAATGCAAAACACTGATCAAAACACGGTAGTTACATTTCGTACTATGAAAAAATCTCAGTGCAATCCACTGTTGTGTAATTTTTAAGTCTATACAAAGGTAAAATTTGTGTGCATAAATAAAATAGAGGCAATGTATGAATAGCCACATGTAATTATTGTCAAAGTTGAGGGCGAAAATTCATGTACATATTTGCAAAAACTTCAAGCAACGGTGAAAATCCACCCTTGGAGAAATGTCCAGGATATGATACTACTGAAATACTAACTGATATGTTCAGTATTATAGAGTGTTTTCACATGACGTCACAGCGGCCATATTGGTGTCCCAAAACAATGAAACGGCGGCCATGTTGGTGTCCCAAACCAATCCTCTGGGAGTTGTACTCTTTTCTTATGCAAACGCTTTCTTTTGTTTCAATAAATTTGCATAGATGCTGGCCACGTGAGTGAAAACACTCTATAGAAGGTTTTCTTCAACCTTATTTCATTTCTCATCCATATTGGCCCACTGCCTTAGGAAATGTTTTAATCTCAGACTGTAAATTTTGCCAGCAAGTTATCCTAGCCAGCACTTAACTTCAATGTTATTTCTAAGTATCATAGACAGAATGTCACTTGGCTAGATAATGAGTATAATATATTTCTCACCCTTCAAATTCATAAAGTGTAACAAAACTCCTGGGCTCATTTCCATCTGTCACACCTGGAACTTTGCATCTGAAATTACAGCACCAATTTCACCGTTTTTTCTCAGTCAAATACTCAAGCTCATTAAAGAAAATAAAAGGTAAACTAACACTAACTCTGACCTGACAAGAACTTCAAACAATTCTTTATTTTCAGTATATGACACCACCACCTTGGCTATAGCTTTTTTCTTCTGACGAAGCTAAATAGAATGCATAGTATATGTCAGCTGTATATCAGAATTTCAAGCCGCAATGAAGAGAAAATAATAAAAAATAAAGTAAGAATAACTTTTATTTTCAAACTCAACTTCGCTAAATCACTTCTCAAAAAACCTACAAAGAAATCGTAAGTAAACATGCATGAAAAAAAATAAAACATACAGTTGAACCTCCCCACAATGGACACCTTGGGGACAGAAGAAAGAGGCCGTTGTAGAGAGGTGGCCGTTGGTGGGGGTTTAACTGTATTGAAGACCTCATTGTAAGTCATAAAATAGCAACAAGGGCTGGGTTGTTCAAAGCAAGGTTAAGATAACCCAGGGTTAGTGCGAAATTTAAATTCAGATATGAAAGCTTAAGAAGCAAATTCAGTTTAATTCTTTTTGTCTACAATTTGATGATTGGATGCTCTCAAAAGAATAGAAAAAATTGTCCGAGAAGATGCTTTTGATGAAAAGAAAAAGAGACCCGGGGTACAATTTAACCCCGGGTTAGCGCTAATCGGCCTTCGAACAACTGGGCCAAGGACTTTAAAATAGGTGCTCTTCTGTAGTCTAGCATGAAAAGTTTCTTAAAGGAGTGGTTTTCACATACCATAGACCTCAGGAGGTCACTATCCCAGAAAAGAGTGGAGATTTCAGCACTGATCAGGTAAGGTTTCCCCTCAAAATTAACAACATGGAAGAAATAATCATTTGCCAACTGGATCCTACAAAAACAAGTAAACCACAGATCTGAGATTTATTGATAAATACTTTGGTGTCTGCAACTTAAATCTCACACAAGGCAAAAACATATTGCAATGAGTAGACTACGAGCAGCGTCTCTTTTTTTTTCCGTCAAGAAATATGCCCGAGACACGCAAATGACCACGCAACTTGAATCTCACACAAGGCAAAACCATATTGCAATGAGTAGACTACGAGCAGTCTCTCTTTTTTTCCGTCAAGCAAAATGCCCGAGACACGCAAATGACCACGCGTGACTGAAGGCGTGAGACAGGAGAGCCATGACAAAAGAGAGACTACCCGCAAGCCAGAGAGAATGGTCTTTCACGGTCTAGTGATGTTTTGGCATGAAAACTGAAGTGTTGACAGGCCAGGCACGTGAAACATGACCTAAGAGTTTGCTTGAACAACAGAGGTTTTCATACTTTTCTTTTTAAAGCGCAGCTTATGCAGTACATAGAGTTAGAGTCTATTCTAAACTAATTGACTGAGCAAATCTTAATTTGGGCCGCTAGTCTCACATTTAGAGGTCATGAAGCTCGTCGATTTCTCTTATATTAATAATTCATTCCCTGTGCTTTATGTTTTGAATGAGATCACCTGAGGCCTAGTTCTTGTATGCAGGATGTTGAATTTTCACGAGATAATGTTCTACATATCCTAATAATGTAGCTTAACTAAAGCTAAGCCAACGCTGCAAGTCACTCAAGATCATTCTTTAGGCGCTGATTTGTTTTAATTTTTGTTTTTTCTTTCTTTCTTGAGATTTAATGTAACGAATCTTTGTTCTATAGTGCGATGTCCTGTAGTGCATCCATTGGTAATTACTATTGTTTTAGCTTTATAAAATAAACAGTGCAAGAGTCTTCCAGTCTATACTACTTTCTGTTTTATGTTCTAAAGTAAGACTACCGTTTTGGAACGAAAGCGTTCCTTCTTTTTCGGGAAACGGGACAAACATTCCTGCAGTGCTTCAGCCATTATAAACTTGTCAATGGTTTCGATTGTTGACAGTTTGGTGTCAACGCTTCACGCATCAGCCATCGTATTTTGCGTTGTGAGGCCAATGCGTATTTCATTGGGTCTGGCTATGCTCTCTTTTTTCTTCTCAGGCTGCCGCCCTCGTTTCTCATGTCTCACAGCTTGCGCTCAATGCTCACGCACGTGTGCACTCCTCTCATTAATCTGAAGGAAGAGAGAGACTGCTCGCAGTCTATGCAATGAGCAGGGTTGTCAGAAAGTTCTGAAGTAGTCGGCTGAGTTGTCAAAGTAAAAGGCCAGTCCAGGCATTTTTTTAAAAAAACGCCATCCATAAATGTCTAGCAGAGTAGCTAGCCGATACTAAACAAGTAGGCAGAAATTTTCGCTGGCAGCCGGCTACTTTTGACGAACTTTTATTTTTATTTCCATTTTTCTTTTAGCCCCTGAAGAAGGTTTGTCTTCAAACCAAAATATTAGGCAATTTGTTTGAATAACCAAACATTATGTTAGGGCATAATGTTATTTATGTCGATACGATATGCCTTTGTGGTCTGCATGGTTGGTCTTCCGACTCACATCAATCTAACCTCTCTTTCAAGAGCCAATCATTTCTATCGCCCTGAGGGAGTGTCCGTATAAAGGAGCGTGCATTCCCGCGTTCGTCCCCTCTTACTTTCACCATCACGGCGATTACATCTCAGCGGAAAAATTCTTTTTTTGTCAGGCAAGTCCTATTATATTTTACCATCTCTAGAACATTTATCTCTGTAATCGACTTAGCGATTTTGCACTTCGCCTGCCATTTCTTTTCTTTTCTCGTACATTCTACATTCATTTTTGTTTTTTTTGTTTTAACATAAATTGAGATGGGTGAGCCTCGTGTGTTAATTCTCGGGCACTCTTTTATCCGCCGTTTAAATAGCTTTATTACTGATAGTACTCATCTTGATCATCGTTTTATGATACACGAGGCCGCCCAGTTTAAATGGCATGGTGTAGGAGGTCGAACAGTTGAAAAAACTATTCGCTGTGATCTCCACGTGGTGGAGTCGTTTGCTCCCCATATTGTGATACTACAGTTGGGAACTAATGATCTTTCCCACCTAGATCCCTTAGTAGCAGCCTCGGCAATACAGGACTTAGTAGGTATTCTGTACGAAGAGCACAGTGTGCGACAAATTTGTGTTTGCCAAACGCTAATTCGCGAAAACGATGCTGCCTTTAACGCACGTGTTAAGGCCCTCACGAAATTTCTGAAGGTCCTTCTAGAGCCAATTCCCTATTGCTTTTTTTGGGGTCACAGGGGTTTTTGGAATACTTCGCAGAGATATTTCGCTCGTGATGGTGTTCACCTTAATAAGTTGGGGCACTATACGTATTACCGAAGTCTCAGGGGGGCCGTTTTAAAGTCTTTGCATTCCTGGGCATGTTCTGGCGAGCAGCCCAACTAGTTTTCGTAACCTTTTTCACTTGCCCATTTCCGATTTACTTATCTGGTTTTTATTTTCAAACCAAGCCGGGTGTGTTATCGCCTTGTGGTTTAGCTGGTTGTTATATTTGATTTCCGGCAATTATTTGCCGCATTTTGCTAACCACTTATGGCCAAATTTTGTGGTTTCTGAAACCTTAGAAGTGCGCTGTGTGCCTTCCTATTACCGGCTTTGGTATGTATGTTTGTTTGCTTGCAGTTACCATGTTATGAGTGTACAATCCATTTTGACCGCCTGCATATGTGGGTGTGTCCAATGCACTCGGTATACTGTCAATGCTCTAATGTTGTGTTGTGGAAATGGGTATCCTTTTTCGTTACTACTTATGAGGTATAAGCCTCACTATTTTTTCGGGTCATTTTGCACTCGAGTCATTATGTAAATTCAAATACCTGCTTTGAATCGGCTCCTCTGATGACCCCCTTGTTCTAATTTATTTGACATTAAAACTTATTTCTAACACTAGTTTCACTGCCTATCACATCTATCACTTATAGTTAGTTTTTTCTCATTGAAAAATGCCTCCTGCGAAGCGTACCACCGCCCAACAAGCCAGGCGCTCGAAACGGCTACGAACAGATCTCACTGAGGCCGGACCTTCATCGGTTGTGGAGAATCCTCCGATGCCTCAGCAGCAGACTGGACAAGAAGGAGAAATGCAAGGAGGACAAGGAGCGATGCGGCTGGACATGCGGGCTCTCACTAGTACTATTTCCGTGGCCGTCGCTCAGGCCGTAAAGGATGCAATGGCTGCGCATCAAGCCACCGTCTCCAGTACGGTAATGCCAACGCCAACGCCGTCAGCCGCAGTAGAGCAGGTTGTACAAAATGAAGTCCTCTCATATACAACAGGTACAATTGAACAGGCACCCCTACCAGCATTGCTTGGGGCTGGCGATCAGCCTAGCCACCCCTTCTCTAGCATAGCTGTTAATCTAGGTTCTCGTGTGAGCGCCAAAATGAAAGCGAAAATCTGGGCAAATGAATATATTGACTTTGGGGCACTGCTCTCTGTCGCACCCCCTCGAGAAAAGTTTGCTCTTTCCATGGTTTCCAGTGGGGGTGCTGTAAATCAACCACAGTTAACTCTCGAGCCTTATCATACACCGAAAAAGGTCACTAATATCAGCCAGTGGCTCACGGCTTTTAACACATTTGTATCCATTTATTCCGTAAAATGTTCCCAGGATGCCCCTAAGCTAATGAAATATTGCGAAGTGGTGCGTGACCTTGCTAATAAGTCTGGGGACTGGTGTTTCTATGATGAGCAGTTTCGTTATTTGCGACAATCGTCCCCTGAACTTTACCCGTGGGATCAAATTCATTGGGAGCTATGGCTACGTGCCATGACTAATTTTCGGGCCAAATCACAATCTTTCACCGTTAGTGATAGAACAACCCCGCGGGGGCGATTTCGAACCTCCACTCCCCCCTTTCCTAAGGGAACCTGTTGGTCATTTCATTCAGGGAGGCACTGCCGGGGTTGCCAATACGAGCACGTGTGCTTCAAGTGCGGTGCGAAACATCCCGCCACCCAGTGCCAAAACCAAAACTCCCACCTGCGAACAAATCCCGTTAAGTCCGGAGCATCAATTTCAGCTCATCCTTCGGGGCAATTCCCTAGTAACTCCCGTAAGAGTGGACCGGTTTGAACAGCTCTTTGCGGGCTACGACCAAACCCTAAAACAATATTTAATCAACGGTTTCCGTTTCGGTTTTCGAATTAATTTCATAGGAGAAATTACTTCATTTGAGGCCCCCAATTTAAACAGTGCTCTGCAAAATCCGGACACTCTATTTTCGAAACTATCTAAAGAACTTGATGCTGGAAGAATTGCGGGACCTTTTGACACCGCACCCTTTCCTGTTTTTCGTACATCGCCCGTTGGCATAGTTCCCAAACAGGTCCCGAATGAGTTTAGGCTAATCCACCATCTGTCATATCCTAAAGGCTTATCTATTAACGATAGCATTCCGGATGACTGCTCTTCCGTACAATATGCCACGATTACTGATGCCGTTCACATTCTTCAACGACTGGGGCCGGGTTCTTACTTAGCAAAAACAGATATTAAGTCAGCTTTCAGGATCATCCCAGTGAGTCCTCTTGATTATCCTCTACTCGGCATAAAATGGGACAATCAGTTTTATTTTGACAGGTGTTTAGCTATGGGGTTAAAATCGAGTTGTGCTATTTTTGAAAAATTTAGTACTTCCTTAGAGTGGCTAGCAGTCCACTACTTGAAGGTATCTGCGGTCTTGCACATCTTAGACGACTTTTTATTTATCGCGCATAGTCATGACAAATGCAAAGCCGATCTTTCTAATTTTTTGAGTATGTGTGACTTCCTCGGTGTGCCTATTGCACATGAGAAAACTTTAGGTCCCCTCACTACTCTTCAGTTTGCGGGAATTGAATTAGATTCTGTAAGGCAAGAGGCCAGGTTACCTTCAGAAAAGATTCACAAATGTCGCGCCCTGCTCCACCAATTTGCGCAGAAAAGATCAGTCACATTGCGCGAACTACAGTCTTTAATTGGCCTATTAAACTTCTGTTGTTCCGTGGTCACTCCAGGACGCGCCTTTTTGCGTCGACTGATTGATCTTACCGCAGGCGTCACACGCCCCCACCATCACATCCGTTTCAACACCGAAGCTAAAAATGACATCCGAATGTGGTTACAGTTTTTAGATAATTTTAACGGCCGAGCATTTTTTCTATCAGAGCGATGGGCTACTTCATCAACTCTCGAATTATTTACAGATGCCGCGGCATCCAAGGGGTACGGCGCGATATTTGGAAAGCATTGGTTTTATGGTCCTTTTCCTATAGCATGGCACAGCCTTAATATAAGTTTTCTTGAGCTTTTTCCTATTACTCTCGGGGTCCATATTTGGGGGGCCACCATGGCAAACAGTTGCGTCTTATTTTTCACTGACAATGCCGCCCTTGTTGCTATTATAAACAAACAAACGTCCAAACATAAACAGGTCATGATTCTTATACGTGACCTCGTACTTAGCTGCTTAAAGTATAACATATTATTTCGAGCTAGCCACGTCCCAGGCTTACAGAATAGTCGTGCCGATTGCATCTCCCGTTTACAGGTGGAGAAATTCAAGGAACTCTCGCCGGAGGCGGACGAATTTCCAACAGCAGTACCAACGAACCTACAGCCGGAGAGTTGGTCACTCACTTGAGAGACTTGTTAGGCTCGGCCTTGGCTACTGGCTCTCGCAACTCGTACCGTAGAGCGTGGCTCATTTTTTCAGAATTTCACGGGCGTTTCTTTGGGACGAACACACCGACCCTTCCATTACCATATACCACGGTGGCATTATTTATCTCTTATCTCTCGGCCAAACAACTCGCCCCGTCTACGATAACCTCTTATTTGTCCGCTCTCAGTTATGTCCATAAATTAATGGGACGTCCTGACCCTACCAAGTCATTTCTGATTCAAAAGTTGTTAACGGCCCTGAGCCGCCAACGTACTGCTGATGTTCGCTTACCCATCACTAGACCTGTTTTACACGAGCTTCTCCGCTCTCTCCGCCAGACCAACTCTTCGGCTTTTCAACGTTGTCTTTATTCCGCGATGTTTTTGTTGGCCTTTTATGGTTTCTTTCGCATCGGAGAACTCGCGGCCAAGAGTGCAGGTCGACACTGCTCCTTGCTCCAATTCAAGGATTTAACTTTTCTTATGAGCGACGCCACACCCTATATGATTAAGCTAACGATTACCGACTTCAAGCACAATACGTCAAGGAAACCATTTGAGATTCTTATAGAACGTGAGGTTGCGATGCCTTTCTGTCCCTTTCAGGGCCTTATCAATTATTGTCAACTTCGCGGCGTGCAACCGGGCCTGCTGTTCTGCCATCAGAACCTCGAGCCCATCACAGTGTATCAGTTTAACACCGAACTTTCTCGCTGCCTAACTTTTTGTGGCCTAGATACTAAGAAATACAAGGGACATAGCTTTCGCATTGGTGCCGCGTCTCATGCTGCCGATAAAGGTTTCTCGGACGCTCAAATTCGCACTCTCGGTAGCTGGAAATCCGATGCTTTTAAGTCATACATTCGCTCTGAAAGCTTACATGCAAATTAATAGTATCTAGGTCACGCACCATCTGGTAGTGTTCTGTCGCGGGGGAACAAATGGGTCAGACATGCGGCTGCCAATTGTTCTGCCCTTACTAATAATTATTATAATATAAGGCTGCTATTACGCTAAGATAGGTTTCGTGAATCAGTGATGGGTCAGACATGTGGCTGCCATCTGTTCTTTTTTTTTTGCCGTTTCCGGGTTACCTTGGATGACTACATGCTAAGAATCTCACAGCTATAACACACGATCTGATGGGCTCCGTGGGTCAGTCATGGGCTGCCATTGGACCCCCTCTTTTTATGTTTCCACAACTTTGCGTTTAACCATTTTACTCTTTCCACCGTTGGAGCCAAAGGTCAGACATGGGGCTGCTTTTGCGCTATATTTCGTGTTATTTTATGCTCCATGGGTAACAGAGAAATAGAAAGGTACTCGCAACGAAAAATGCATATTCAATACAACATGTATTATACAAGTAAGCTTCAACGCGTTTCAACTTGCTATAGGTCAGTCTGGTGGCTGCTATGGCTTTTCTGCGTTACTGAGGTTTCTCAAATTATATTCCACGTGGCCCATGTGCCTACTCGATGATTATTTATTCCCTGAGCTCTCATTGTCGTTTTGGTGGGGCTGCCACATTTCTGTGGCTTTTGGCGAATTTCTTGCCCCACCTTTGCTGAAAATAACATATATTATTTAGTATTATTGTTGTGAACTAATGCGTCTGTTTTATAATCAATTAAACTGCCACTCAGACAAGTGGCCAAATAATGCCAACACTCGAGTGGCTTCTCTGTCTGTGGTACTGTAGCGGAACAATAGCGTGACTTCAATGAGAGCTCCCGAACTAACTTTTAGGGTATCGGCATAAATACATTTTTTTGTTTTATTCTTTTGTTTACTTCTTCATTGCCTTGCCGTAAGGATCAGTTTGCCGTTTTATATTTTTCTACAAATTTAATTGTACTGATCCAGGTCTACAACTGGGAGATCCAGCACCACTCATTGGTTTGTTGCTGTAGTTTTGCTGACATTTTAAATACTTTTGACAACCCGGAATGAGTGATATGATATGGTAAAACTCTACCAAATGTTAAGAAGCTGACTTAAAAACAAGAACAGTGTAATGGCTGACCTTTTAACAACTCCCTCTTGGCTGAGTGTGGGTTCCTCCAATTCCTGATTTATTTGTTCCATAAAATCCAGGTCATCACTACATTGAACTGAAGAAAATAAGCAATCTTTGTCTGAAATATACACACTCAGTGATTTTAATGTTTCAAGCAATCTGATTGGTTCAGTGGTTCACACCATTCAGCAATATTCTTTTCCTACAAAGTCATGTGTGATCCTGAAGAGAGGAGCAAAATGGCTGGCAAGTACTTGGTGTTTTGCCAACGTTTACGGTAAGAATACTAGAAAACCCTAGTACTGATGCCTTTTAAGTTTAGGAAAGCACTTCAAAAAATTGAAAACAGCTTTTCTGATTTATCATTGCTGAATTTTTCATTTTGTTGTTTTGTTTTTCCTCAAAAGATAACAATTGCCCAAAGTAAAATTGTGGAGAAAGATAATGAAAGCAAAATTAATGTTTGTGAAAACTACAGAAAAATGATGCTCAGCACTTATGAAGATCAACACAAGAAAGCTTTTCACTATAAGTTTGCAAATAAACAGAAGCAAACAAACTTGACATTTCCTCTCAGATGGGGTGGCCAGCAGTTTGAACTTTTGAAGATTCCTTGTACACTGTTGAGGCTATAGTTTGCAAAAGGAGTGAAACTATGATTTGCCATGTTCAAAATTTTGTATGGACTAACTTTTATGCATATACTGTTTACTGATACATGCCCATTTATCATTTCTACAGGCATCCAAACAGAAAACATGGTATGTTGTTTGCCAAGACTCACCTTGAATGGGCTGTGAGTTGACAAGGTGATTGGTGTATTGCGCTGTCTGATTCAACCAGCTGACAAGAAGGAAAATCCGATAGAACAAAGAAAATAACAGAAAAGTGAATGACTTTCAGTGTAATAATACTTTATTATGGTTAAGGTTCACAGTGAGTTGACAGTGGTGGATCCAGGGGAGGGGCCCACAGGGCCCACACCCCCCTTTATTTTTGGACCAAACTGAGGCCTGACGGGCCAAAAACATTTTTTGGGGTTACCCCCCCCCCTAGCCTGCGTGCAGACGATACTAAACTCTGATTAGTACCGTCTGCGAAGCAGTGCAGAGATCCTTGTTATGGACCTCCAACGGACTCAACGAATTACCGGAAGTGCATTTCGAATTTCCCTTCAACCTGATTGGCGATCACAACAAACAAAACAAAGGCCTTTTTCAACTGACCAATCGTGGCGCATACTCAAATCTGGGTACACAGCTGGAAGTCCAGAACAAGGATTTCGGCGCTGTTTCACAGACGGAGTTAACCAGAGTTTAATTTCGTCTGCGCGCAGGCTACCCCCCCCCTTATCTCAAGGTCTGGATTTGGCACTGGTTGAGACCTGCTGATGCCCATGTAGTACAAGCTGCACCACCAAACTGTCTCCTTGAGAGGGTTCTCAGTTAATTACTTTTAAGTTTCAATTACATTTTGGGTTTTTCTTTGTGCTGGCGAAACCATTTTTGATTATGTATTGTGTTGTAGTGTGGGTATTGCTTCTTTTTTTATCTTTTGTATTACATCATTAATTTGGTGATCTCGCCACCTGCAGCAACAATGCTATGAAAACTTCCATTTCAATGGTAACCAGATTGAAACTTAACTCCTAATTTAAGGTGGTTGAACACAGTTTTGAGGGCGGTCAGCGGTAACTTGAGAGATGGCGCTTGTTTTCAATTAGACAAACAAACATGGCGGTGAAAAAGCAATGGTACACACAAGATGATTTTTCAAAATCTACTCATTAAAATTTTGTGATATTTGGCAGAATTTTTACTTTTATCGTACTTTCAATAATAAGAACTCTAAAATGGAAGTTGAACAGACGAATTTTGTGGCACATTCAATAATTACAGTACAATCATATTATTGATTATCTAAGAACCTGTCTGTTAAAATTTGGTCAAATAAGTTTCAAATGGTAATGATTAATTATAGTACGCTGTGTGTAAGTTTATAGGAAAATCTAATGAGCGAATTTTATGTAAACTGAGCAAAAGTGAAATTTTAAGGTTGTATTTAATCATTCATGTTGCCATGGAAACTACGAGAATGTCACATTTTACCTGCTAGTCAAAATCTTTTATCAGTATATTTTTCACTTGCCAAGTTTCAGCTTGTGAGCTGCAACCTTTCTCTTCCAATGATTTGGCAAAGGACATATACTCATAAAACTGCCAAAACTGTGTTCAGCCACCTTAAGAGAACAGCCAATATTTTGCAAATTATGCCACCAATGGTTTCCCTGTGAAATGATGTCAGAAGGACTAGAACAGAAACTCCATACTGATGATGTGTCACTGCCTAGATCTGGGGAGTGCTTCTGATTGGTTAAAGAAAATTTTTAACTTATGCACCTATCAATGTTAAGCCCCAGGGTGGGGGGGGGGGGGGGGGGGGGCGGGCTACCCACGGGAAATTGACTGAGCATGCCTTCCCCAGGGTCAGGAATTGACATGGCCGCCATCTTGGAAGACCGAGAGAAACTGGAAATGAGTGACCTGCCATCTTGGTAATACCCAGAAGTCACCAGAGGTAAATGACCTCTGCTTTTCTTGAAAGTAACAAGACAACATGAGCGAAAGAATGGTGAGGAAATCTGTTTTATTTTTCGGTATATATGAACCATCACTTCTTTCATTGTATGATCAAATGTTTATAAATAGAAGAGTCTTCGTTCCTTCTGTTTCTGTTTCTATGTGAGGTTGTAAAAGACATATCCTTTCCAACCTGTCAATTATTAAGTCCTAACTCTGTTAGAAAAAGTTACCCCAGAGGCGGGAAATTGACATTTAGTAGGTGCCTGGGGGTGGGTAATTTGACTCTGGCTGCCATTAAAATGTCAAATTCCCCTGGGTCTGCCCCCCCCCCCCCCCCCCACCCTGGGGCTTAACATTGATAGGTGCATTGTCAGAAACACTACCCAGATCTGGTAGTGACATGTTACCAGTATGTCATTTCTGCACTCACTCCTCAGACATAATTTTGAGGGGAAATTATTGGTAACATTGCA
>JBBMOI010000003.1:17297500-17435000 GCA_038088405.1 Porites divaricata
TTATACTTTAGTAGAACTCTGCAAGTTCAACCTCAAGCTTGGTTTCCTTAATTTAGTATGAACAATAAAATCAACAAGGTTGCTGAAAAAGTGCATTCATCGGAACAGTCATAGTAATAGACATAAGCCTTACTACAGATTTGCAAAAAGTGGCACAATGATCACTGCCATCACTGAAAAGTGACTGCAGTGACTGTAATTTCCAAGTTACTCTTTGCCCAGTTTTGAAGCAATCACCATGCTTAACTTTTAAACAACAGTGATGCGTTTTGACGCTGACTATTCCTACAAATGGAAATGGAATATTTGGCTAATGATTACATGTCTTACCTTAACGCCACAAACAATCCCAACCAGATGCTTATAGTTCTTTGTCAAATGATAAAATCTATGGGTAGCAGCTGGAGACCACTCTTCCCCCTGGTGAATCAGATTAGATTGCAGCAAAGAACTGACATCACGGGAAGCACATATTAATCATTGGACAGTTTGCAATTACATCTCTAGATCTATAAAATATGGTTAGGTGTCACCAAGGAAAAGGAAAATAACACTGATCCAAGATTGACTGCTATTAAAACTATAGAGAAGTTAATTTACCAGCATAAATGATTTTAAATTTAACTAATGTGGAGCACCAGTTTGACGTAACAGCATGTTACACAAACATGTTCAATTTTTGGGGAAATGCCCAGGATGAACACTTACAATGTGCAGAACCTTCAAGCAACAACAGTTTGCAATTTGCCCCCTTCAAATTACAATAGAAAAAACCCAAAACAGTCCCACAGATTTGCCTCAGATTCCATAGTGTCCTTAAACTTCTTAACCAACAAATTACAACAGGCCTAGCTAGTAAAGTTATACCCTTAATCTTTCTTGAGCAGTGATACATTTCAGTTAGTAAAAGATCTCACCCCTTCAAATGGTTGAATGTATGCTAACTTGCTGGGTAAAGCTTGGGCTGGTAATTTCAGAAACTGTGACCTAAACAAAAAAAGTAAAGTTATAGTTATAGTTACAACATCCTCTTCCAGTTTGTCATCACCTTCCTTCATGTAACTAAAGTTACCATGTAAAACTGTAACTGGAGTTAGTCGACCTCACCTTAGAACTCGGAGACTTGATAAAGGCAATCTAGCTGTGTTTCCATAATCTACATAAAAAACCTGTCAACAAAACACCTAAAGGCTCAATCATTGTAAGAAGAAGAGGCTGCATGAAAGAGTATACAAGGCACAGAACTTAACAAAGAGATCTAATGTGCCCCAAATAGAAATCATAAGTATTCTGCTAAATGTATTAACCATTCACTAAACTTTAAAATCAGCGCCTACAGAGTCCCATAAACCAATTATTTCTAGAATAAACCCCGAAAAAAGAAAATTCAATATTTAAATTATAAGCCAAATGCAGGACACCAAAACAATAATGCAGAGGTAACCTGAGAAAGCATCAAACCAGTGATTTCACAAAATGTAACAATGAAGATTATGGATCCACTATCGAAAAATGTCTGGTAAATTAAAGAAAGTTGTTATGTTTATGCGGCTATCTATATTCAAGGTTGCGGCTACTGTTCTATCTAGACCTTTTGGATCAAACATGTGAGAAACAAGTGCAAAAATTCCATACTGATGATGCATAACTTCCCAGATTAGGATAATTATTCTGATTGGTTGAAAATTTGCTTCAACCAATCAGAGGCACTACCCAGATCTGGGTAGTGTCACATCATCAGTATGGAATTTCTGTGCTCATTTCTCGGACATCATTTCGCAGGGGAAACCATCGTTGGCATCACAAAAGGTTGGCTGTTTTCTCAGGTTAACTCAGACACTCTTTTGGCCAATATCGTAAAATATTTTAATAACTTAGTACACACCTCTATACAGTGCACAGACTGTATACCCACAACTAAGCCACGATACCAAGATCCATCCTCAAAGAGTGCACAACATGCCTGATAAACAAAAAAGATGTAATTATTGAACAAGCTGCTCTCAAAGCAAGCCAAGCCCTAGGATTTCAATTCCTACATGTATGGAAAACAATTCTTCAGTTCCATGCCCAGAGGTCATGGGAAACCATCTTCTAAATGTTTTTAATTTTTCAAAGCCATAAACCAGTAATGTATAATGCTTTTTGGGAATAATTCGAGATGGAACTGATAGATGCTAAACATTTTAGTTTTCATTTATGAGTAATAACTAACTGGAAAAATAATTAATTACTGTAAATGGATCCCTAAAGCTGAAAATGAAACTGGGAAACTATGTTTTGGTTCTGTTATTTAAAGACTACGGTAACAACATGGTACTGGAAACTTTTGTTACCATGACATTTAATGAATGTAAACCAGTACTTCTTACTGTTTG
Organism: Porites divaricata; assembly: GCA_038088405.1. NCBI lineage: Eukaryota > Metazoa > Cnidaria > Anthozoa > Scleractinia > Poritidae > Porites > Porites divaricata. The sequence continues at coordinate 17,299,879 of JBBMOI010000003.1, forward strand.
GTACAATATGTCCCACACTCTTTAAAATTTGTGACATTTTCCTGTGGAAGACTGGATGCTTTTTTCAAGAGCTCAAAAAAAAAAATACGGTCAAGCAGCTCTTACATTTTGCTTGCCCAGGGTCACTGCTTGCTTGTCTTAGTCAGTGATTTATTTACTAGATTACTTGACTGGACCCTTAACCATTAGGCAAGTGAGCTTGCAAGTTACTTGGCAAGTAAGAAAATCTACTTAGCCTGGATGACTGGACAAGACCTTTACTGAAGCCCAATTTTCTTCTATACAGGGGAGCAGCCAAAACAAAAGCCTCAAATTATTTTTTTTGAAAAGAGCTACTAAATGCTTGATTCATTGTTTCCTTCAAAAAGTGCAAATAGGGAAGTTGGATCCCTACCATTTTTGTGAAAGTGGAAGCTGAAGGGATGTCCCCTTGCCTTATTTACTTTGCACAAGCCCAGCAAGAAGTATAAATGTTTGACCGGTTGGTCTAGTGCTATATTTAAAAGGCCTCCTAATCACATATTCTCTGGCTTGTCATGCAACAATGTTTAGTCCCTTCACATGACCAAAAAATGTCAGCATGCCCTGGTTGCCACGGAGATTTCAAGTTGCCAATTACACGCACATAACAAGCAGGCAGGGAATTGAAAAGCTAGAAAGTTCTTTGGGTTCTTTCTTTTGCTTCCTATGGAAGTATCCAGGGATCAAACAAGTGTAAAAATTACAGCGAACAATAATTATTTCTTAGTAGCACATTACTCTTGTTCACACCCACCTGCCCAACAGAAATAAACCACTCAGGCATTCTGTACCTTGCACTTTCTCTACTGGAATAAAACTGCCTGCAAAACAGGAAATCCAAAGTCAATAATTTGTTTTGCTTACTTAGAGAGAAGTAACAAGAAGAAATATCTAGTACAACAGAGTGAGGTTAAACAGTGTAAAGCAAACTTCTTATACAATAACTCAACAAAACATTTTTCGACAAATGCTTTTGGGAAGTCAATCCTAAGAGGCTTTTAAAAAGTTCAATGACCCCCCTTTAGGATTCTGTTTATAAATAGACTCAGATGTACAATGTAACTGGAAATAATTCTGAGGGAGGAGGAAGGTCTTTCAATCCACAATTTGTAAAGGGCCTTTAATCATCCACAAGCTTAAATTATCCACCTTCCAACTACATGTACTCACCTCATCTCCGCAGTAAGAGCTTCAAGCTTTGGCCAATTGTCAACAGTCATCACCCAGAAATGATGTGGATCAATTACATGGGTAACACAGACTTCAATGAATCCGCACTCCGGAAGTCTAACTTTAGAGAAGTATAATCCCCTTCCCACTCCGTCAGGTAAGTTAAGCGGATTACCAGGCACAGTTGGAGAAACAGGATCTTTCGATTTTTCTATGGGAGCAGGAATTTCGCCATTCGTTCTTGAATAGTTTGAAGTTTCATTTTCCTTGCCTTCATCTACACAGGATGTAAACAAAAAAATACTCAACGAAATCATATATCAAAGAGCTGATATCACAAGTACAGAATGAATTTTGACCAGTCCTAAAAAAAGAACACATTTACAACTAACCTTTTCCAGCTAGAAAAAGAAGCCAGTCAAGCTTGGTAGGCCTTTCTATTTGAACAACATTTGGCATAGCAGACATAAACTCTATCATACTACTAAAACCTAGCATCTTGATGTTGATTTCTCTATTGTGAAGTTTCTGAAATAGGAGGATATTTTAAGTGAGAATTGGTCAAGTATTGCAAACTCTAAATAATTTTATTATTTTACCTTCTAAATAATAACGTTGTCTTACAAGGACCCTTAAATGACTGTCATCAATTTACATGCTCTTAAAACAGAAATGGAAAAAAAAAAACATCTACTTTTATTATCTCCAAATAAAATACACCAATATGATTACTAACTACACACCTTGAATTCTATTGCAAAACGAGCTGCCCATATGCCATTGGGTCTTCTAGCCAACACCTTAAAGTTAACAAACGACTAAATATTAAAGGGTTCCTTATTATAGTATATGTGTATCTTAATCTAAACCTCCAACCTCACATAGCATAGGAAATTACAGATCACATACCAGCTGGCTGGGTAACACCAATTATTGAACCTAATGACTCTACACATAATTATCTGGTCTTGGCGATAATATGGATTACTGGTACAACCTTTAATTACCCCAGAGTAAGGAGAGAAAAACATTTAAGTTTACAAATGAAACTTGAACTGTGCATTTTGCATGACTGTTAGAAAATTGTCTCGTTTTGATCACACAAACAATCTTGAACTTGATTACTTGTACTAGCAAATTTTAACACTTGTTTTCCCCCGAAATAACACGACATTCCATTTATCCCATTGATCCTAAAGCGCGTGCAAGATGGCAGGTATGAATCGGGAATAGGGTCTATTTTATCATTAAAAAGAGACACTTAGCTGAAAAGCCCCACAGGGGATTGTCACAATTTCTCATACCTGTCTACATTCCTCCTGTAACTGTTCATCAATTCCACTACTTTTATCAAGCTTCACTTTAATAGACGACATGGTTTCTTGTTTACTTCTATTTATTCCTGTGTTGTTATTGTTCTTAGGTGTGTGTCTATAGTTTCTCTTTTCAGCAGTAGCTTGGGAAAATGTTGGAGCGCTTTCAGATCTGGTTGGCAAGCTGTCACCTGGATCAGCAGTTTTAACACCTGCACATAAACAAGGAACAAATTATTTATGCAATTCTTGATTTTCCTATCACTAAATTTTCTGGAATAAACAAAGATTGGGTCAATCTTGAAAGTGCAAAGAGCATCATTAATACGTAGTTGGAAACACTTTCACTTTTATCAAGAAGAGACAATATTAAAAAGAAAATCAACTTAGGGTAAGGTGTTCCCTCAATCAACTAGTCCAAGGTTTCTGAGGAGCTAACACAAATTTTGGTTCATAACGAACTTCTCATTTAAAAGGTGACAAACTAATATTATTGACTGCCCACCAAGCAAAATTAATTGTTGAAAAAAGAGACAAGCCCAAGGGGGTCCTCTCTAAGCCCAAGGTTATCTGGCAGTATTAATTCTTTCATAGTTTGTACAGATTTTCGGATCCAAAATTCAAGACTTTTTCCAGATTTCTTTCCAAAACAATAACTTCTTTTTCCAGACTCAAGGTTATCAAATGGGCGATCAAAACAGACCTGCAGGAAAAAAAACAACAACAAAGCTTTCTTCACGATGCACTGCAAATGTACGGGTGAGATTGAATAAGATTTGACCGACATGAAAAAAAAAATTCACTTATAAAGTGCTTGTTGTAGCTTTGAAAAAATAAACTCAAGACTTGTTACCATTTTTTTCCAGACTTTATCCCTATTTTCCAGACTTTTTCCAGCTTTGGAAAATTAAACTGCTGGGCAAATGTCAAGACTTTTTCGATAATTCAAGACTCTGTACGAAACCCTGTTCCTTGCTGCACCCTAGTTTTAGGTTAACTTCTATCACGTGTTGATCAGTAGTGAAAATAGCCTTAGCATTTAATGTGGCTGAACACAGGCAGTTTGTGACCAAATCATGGCAAGAGAAAGGTTGCAGCTCACAGGCTAATACTTGGCAAGTGAAAAATATACTGATGAAAGATTTTGATCGACAGGTAAAATGTGATGGTTTCGTTGTTTCCATGGCAACATGAATGCTTGAACACAACCTTAAAATTTGACTTTTGCTCAGTTTACAAAAAATTTGCTCATTAGATTTTCCTATAAACTTGCACACAGCTTACTATAATAATCATTACCATTTGAAACTTATTTGACCAAATTTTAACCGACAGGTTTTAGATAATCAATAATATAATAATTGTACTGTAATTATTAAATGTATCATAAAATTTGTCTGTTCAACTTCCATTTTAAAGTTTTCATTATTTAAAATATGACGAAAGTCAAAATTCTGCCAAATATTACAAACTTTTAATGAGTAGATTTTGAGAAACTGTCTTCTGTGTACCATTACTTTTTTCGCCGCCATGTTTGTTTGTCTAATTCAAAACACGCGCCGTCATGCAAGTTACCACTGACTGCCCTCAAAACTGTGTTCAGCCACCTTAAGGTAAAGAAAAGTCTACAGCATTTAACATACCTAAATTAACTTTATCATTTGTTTTCCCATAAACTCTGTATCCTCCACCTCGCATATCTTCAATTCTCACTATATCTGACATTGACTCAAGAAGATGACCAAGTGATTTAAATCTAAGTTTTTCATAACTGAGTTCCTGACCAAACCTGCGATGGAATGCTAGTAAAAACATTGACCCTAGCAAGCCAGAAGGATAACCACTTAAAAGTTCTTTTATCTGTGTTCTTATGAAGTGAGGTACAACAGGTTCTGGTTCAGGGCGAGACGTAGGAAGGCGAGTTTTTCTCTTAGGTGCAGACTTTTTTTGACGAGCCACTAGACTAGCTATGTGCCTTGTTGTAGCATCTGCAATCCCTGCAAATTGACAAGATAAGAATATTTTAAAAACACAAGCAAATAAAAGGTAATTTGAAAGAGAATCTTGCAGTTTGAGAGAAGTTACTCCAGTACTTTTTACCCAGGGGGCGTACTCCGAATTTCAAGTAATGGGGATGACCAAAAGAAGGCAAAAATCAAAAACCAAAAAAATTCCTAGGGGTTCCAACAAAACCCCAAAAAAATCCCAAGTGGAATTTCTGAGCCTCAAAAATTTCCAGAAAGCATTAACTGTAGCCTGCGAAAACAGCTGTTTCTTCTCGCTCCTCACCGCTGGGGACATTTCATGAGGAGGTACATCTGCGACTCAGTGGCAGAAATTCCATACTGATGACGTAAATCAATGTTTACCTAATAAACCTGGAATTCATGGGTTCCAAATGCAAATTTGTTCGATTTACGTTTCTCCTGGTTGATTTTTGTGAAGTGTTGTGTTCATCGGCAAACAAGCTCCAGCAAAACTCAAATGCTTCTTTTAGAGAAGAATATATTCCACAAATATTGACTGTTTTGTTATAGATTTATCACGTTTACATTTGACCTTTGTAGCCTTTTGTCTTTTGTCTGTCATTCATAGACAATAGCTAAAACAATGTAACTACTCCGTAGACCAATCAGCACTTCTGTCCGGAGTCCGGACAGACTTTACGTCATCAGTATGGAATTTCTGTTGCTGAGTCGCAGACGTTCCTCCTCGCAAAACGTCCCCAGCGGCGAGGAGAAACGGCTGTTTTTGCAGGCTACATTAACTGATATAACATGAAAAATACCCCAAATAATCCCCACTTAAATCAAGTCACCCAAACAAATACTTGCCAAATTTCCTACCCAAAAAAATCCCAGAACTGAAAATGTTTGTGTGCTTTATTATTTAATTTCGTTTATTTTCTCAGGGCAGACGTGTACTTAGATGAACAATCCTGTTGAAAGCTCTTTATTTTCCAAAGCAGAAGGCTTGATTTGTCATAACAATGAACTGTGAAACATGCAGAATGACAAGCCTTCTTCCAGCTGGTACTGTCAATCGGTTGTAAACAATTAAGCTTGTGCTTATAAGACGCCTACCTCTCAAAACTAAGATGCCATTTTCCCAGGTTGGTCGAGTGACATTCGGCAAGTCTTTGAGCAGGTCTAAAGGTGTCTTGTAGCCCATTTCACGAAACGGAAGCGGTCTTCCCATCCAGGTATTATAGTCTTTTTGTATTTCGGCCACAGTAAGACCATGTGGTGCAGAGATAAGAAGAGCGCGGATATTTTTAGTGACTTGAAGGCGAAGAGCTTCATCTCCACGTGACGAACTCTCGTTATCTCTCGCCATTATTTCTCGCTTTGACGCAACAATTTCACTCGCTTCAGATTCTAAACATGGTCCTTACCCTCTTTAAAGTCAAGAGAAAGGCGTTAAGCCAAATATCACGTCAAATTTCCCGCATTTTGAGAACTGAAACGGCGAATCCTTCTTTCAAGAAATCTGATGCCCTCAGTGACACGCGGGAAACAAAACAAACCGCGCCACAATAATGGACGTGACAAACTGGGACTGAATATAAAAAAATACCCAGAAAACACCGGGCTTATAATTTTCCAACATGGCGGACGGATGGGTCTTTGCATGTGGGCATGTGGGCATGTGGGCATGTGGGCATGTGGGCATGTGGGCATGTGGAACAGTTTTGTGAATATTTAACTCAATTTCAACGGTAGAGGTCGTGTCACAAACTAGCTGGAGAAAATTTGTACTGGTTACTCTTTAAAATGGAACCAGTGACTGATCAGGTGACCAAAGTAGATGTGGGGTATGCAATTCCAACTTGGAATAACTGGACCCCGTTGGCAAAGTTTTACCATCCTTTGCAAGCTGGTAGCATTGATGGAACTGACACATTGCCGCATGATAAAGCTGTTTCTCGTGCTATGGAAGCAAAATGTAAGTAAAGAATTGAGTAAATAGAAAAGTATTGCACTCAATAAATACAGTCATCTCTAAAAAGGAAAGTTCCTGCGGTGTGCATGGATTTAAGCAGAATCACCAGGAATTTAGAGGACTTGAATTGCCTACTTCTCCAGTTCCTTGGTACATGGTAGGTTTTGGAAAATAATTATAACTAACTATGAGACAAATAAAATACTTGACCCTTCAGAAAGCGACATTTTAATAAAGAGAACATTTTTTATATCAGAATTCAAGTTGACAGTTAGCAATTTAACTTGCTAACATATGTGCCTGATATCTTTGTTTTCCTTAAATAACTGTAAAGGGGCACTCAGAAAATATCCCCAAGTGATATCTGATATTTACAGATTCTCCTTTAAATTGCCTTTTGTTTGCTTGTGACCTAAAGGGAGATAGGGAGGCAGTGTGGCTTAGGGGGTGTTTACTTGAGAAAACTCGCACCGGGGTGAGTTTCATACCGGGATAACTTTTTTATTTGAAATCACGTTTACATGATGACTGGGTCATTTCATATCGTGTTATTTAAGGGTACACTTCATGTTGGTAAAATACACATGTGATTCCAAATCACATGCGCTGCCTGTTCCAGTCTACCCGCAGACCGATTTCTCACCAAAACGGGTGTTCATTTTGCGTTTGCATGATACCCCTGTGAAATGTCATACTGGAGTGAAATTCACATCCTGGTACAAGAACCATGGTGAACTCATGCCTGGGTGACTCGTGGCGGCGTGGCATTTTGTGGTGGGCTCATGTAAACAAATATAGAGCCGTGAGAGGGAACCGGTGTGAACTCACTCCGGGGCAAAAGTCACCCCGGTGTCATGCAAACACCCTCTAAGCAACTGGTGTATTGGACTTGCAATCCAGCAGTATGGGGTTTGAGTCCCACTCTGTCTGCTTGCAGGATTTTTTCTCAGTCATCCCAAGTTCAAATCCTCTGCCATGTTTATTTTTGAGCCTAACTGGTTGCTTTCTGCCTTGCCTGCTGGGTTTTTAATCTTTTTTTTCTGTTCTATTTGGAGTATTTGTTTCTAGTTATATTATTATTTGAGTCGAGTGCCTGCAGTTTCACTAAAAACTTTTAGAATATAATAAATGTGATCACAAGCCACTTATGAGGTTTTTTTTCATCCACCCCCTCCTTGTTTACTATTGTTTAGTTAATATCTTCCCTGGCACTTGAAGGAGAATCTGTAAGAACCTATGTGATGCTGAGTGAAAGTTTGTTTAAATCTGCCATTTCTTGTTTATAACTTGTAGATAAACCAAACAAGAGAGTATCTGGTGATCCTGATAAAACTTTGTTTGTTGGAAAGCTTAGCAAGGACACCCGTGAAAGTAGGATTACAACTAAAACATTGATTATATAATTCTTCTGCAGTAATAAGTTAAATTTATAGAATTTGTGGAACTGTAGTATTATTAATTCCTGCAAATACAACCCAGCCTATGATATGTCTTGAGATAAGAAATTTGATCAACTTTTATTTATAATTTCTATCCTTATCCAATCATGATCTCTTTCTCCGCATTGTTCCTCTGAACAAGGAGCTTTATGCTCTCCACTTTTAACTACAAGCAGTCTCTTCCTCTGCATCCACTTTTTATTCTTACCAGAACAGCCCCATGAGCAGTTTACAGGCAACCATGGTAGTTTTGCCATTAAGTTTTTTTAAGTTTCATGTGTATACCTTTTAAATCACATGACTCAGATGGCTAACTTTTGCGATGGAACCACCCCCCTTACCTCAGGTAGAGTTATAAATCTTACTAATCTCTTTCTTAAGATGCTGCGAGAAAGTAAGTGCTTATCATTTACACTCAAACCACCTAAATCTTGTGCATAAACTTAAAACTACACTGCATAACTTGGTGGGAGAATGACATGCTAAAAATAGAAACGTATATCCATATCAGCTGAACAGACTAAAAAGGGTAGAAAAGTTGCATCCCCTCAAATCACAGCCCATGTTTTTTGAAGCTCCCCAAACAGAATGGTGTGAAGCATTAATTTTGATTTTCCAACCAGATTTCCAGATTTCCCATGTAAATGGAAAGTACCCAGTGTCACCTTTCAGTGTTGAAAATATGCCATAAATTTCTTACTTATAAAAAATAATGCAATCCTGTAATCTGAACAATTTTTAATCTGAGCATTGATTTATCATACTCAGTTTGGATTTTGTTTCATTTATTATCTTCAACAGACACTGTATACAAAGTATTTGCTAAATGCGGAGAATTAGTGAGATGCAGGCTTATCAGAGATGTTGGTAAGCTTACAAGTCTGGAAATGTTTATCAAAATAAATTTATTATTACAGTTTTACAGTTTGATTGTTATTGAATAAGGATGCAGGCTTATCAGAGATGTTGGTAAGCTTACAAGTCTGGAAATGTTTATCAAAATAAATTTATTATTACAGTTTTGCAGTTTGATTGTTATTGAATAAGCTAAATGAATGAATTCTATTATTATATGTCACACAAATTGGACTTATTATCGGATCTTTCAGTCCAGAACCTGCGTCAATGACATTTTTTGCACTATAAAACCAAATACTAAATAAAAATTCAAAGCAATGCTTTTTACAATGAATGTGAATTCTTTTTCATTCAGTCACAGGATTTTCAAAAGGCTATGCATTTGTAGAGTATAGAAGTGAACGGGATGCTAATGTGGCCTGGAGGGTAAGCAGTCTAGAGTAGATCATGCACTTTCCCTTTCAAAATAACAGTGTTTTTCAATAAGAATCTTTTCCACCTGGAGGTTTCTAGACTGTGTGATTTTTTTTTTGAACCATGGAACCCCATGAGTTTTGGTGAAATTCCAGTCATTTATTTGGTAGCTCTTCTTGTTTTCAACAGGAGAAAGACCTTGCAGTTATCTGTTCTTAAGCCTAAAAAATTCACAGTTCAAATAAGTAAACTTCATTATTGTAATATTCCTAATTCATAAAAAAGTATAATCTTTCATGTAGTTATTGACTCTCATACATAATAAAATGTACTTGCTCTTAAAGACATCATTGTTCAAATTTGCAGTTTTCTTCTGTTCTGTTTATGGACTTTAGGAGCTGCATAATCACAAGATTGATGGTAGTACTGTATCAGTGGAGTATGAAGCGGCCAGAACCCTCAAGGGATGGATTCCAAGACGATTAGGTAAACATCATGGCGCAGTTCATCGGTGTATAATTATTGTATAAATCACCTGTCAAATAAAATTATTATCATACAGCATATCCCATTACATATACTTTTATTTATGACCATTGACATCAGCCTTTATCTTGTCCAGGAAATTTTTTTTAGGCTTTCTTTTTGCAACTGCAAAAGTTGCGTCTTTAACTGCGATGATCTACTTTCTTACAATTCTTCACTCCGTAGTGCACATCAGTACGATTTTTATATATTCATAACCTCAATAACATTGTTCTCACTACAAAAAGGTGGACAGGTTTTTGAGATTTTAGCAGCAAAGGGATTTACTATTTTGGGAGTAAAAAATTAATTGTAGCTTTAACGAGTGGCTACTTCTGGTGTCCTGATAAACGTGCCCTTTCTTAGCATAACAATCATGTTGAAAAGATAGATTATGCCATAATCAGGATGAATTGTAGCATTGCCCTTGTCATCAATCCTGAGTGCAGGTTGGAATTTCTGTTAATTTTTTGTAGGTGGTGGTTTTGGAGGGAAAAAAGAGTCAGGACAACTCAGGTTTGGAGGAAGAGATCGGCCTTTCAGGAGACCAATGTATGAATTGAGAACCATCATTTGAGTGTTGTCATCCTAGTGATTGTAATCCTGAGGAACGTTAATAGAACCATTGGCGAATGTTCGCCAGCCTGTGCAGAAGTCATCATCACAATCAATAGCAAATGTTAATGATTAGATCTGCCCAGAGGTTAAAAACTGTAACAAGAATTTTTTCAAACGTCTTTGGTGCACTTTACTTTATCTGGGTGTCAAAGTATTCCGTAGGTAGGTACTAATTGGGGACGCTAGTTTAACGTCTCTTACTGGAGACGCGACCGCCGTTTTACGCGGTCATCCGAGCCACGCGAAGGTCTAGCCGCGTGCAGGGCCAACAGGGCAAAGGCAGTGCTTTCATTTCTCAGTTATTTTAAGACCCTGGGTGTTGGCCGGGTCCCGGGTGTCGAATCCGCTCTGCAGTCAAGCGCTCGACCGACTGAGCTAACCCTGCTGTGGTTAAGGACCTTCATGTACTTTCAGGAACAAGCCGTCTCTAATTATAACATGACTTCTGCATTCAAATTGTTTAGGGATTAAATTTATTTGGTTACTCACTGTACCCTTCTCTCCCCTCCTCATGTTTCTTTTTAAGGCCCTACCAGTCACGATCACGTAACTAACTACGCGATTTCTCCCATTTTCTCATCAGACCAACTGACCAGGGTGGAAAGCAACATAAATACTTGCGTGGATCACGTGATCACGAAGGTGCTCGTTCTGCGCGTGAAAATCACTGTGATAGTCATCGTGAACGAAGATGGGAGAGCTCTCGCGCTGAGCGTGATCGTGATGGATACCGTGAAAAACGTGACAGAGACAGTTCGCGAAGTAGTTCTCATTATCGGGACCGCGATGACGATTCTGATGTGGCTCGTGACTGGCAAAGATATCGTGAACGTGACAGTGATAGGACGCGTGATAGTGAGAGATCACGCGACATCGAAAGGTCGCGTGATAGTGAAAGATCACGTGACCGTGGTGGAAAACTTTACAAGGATCGTGGGCGTCATGGGGACAGCGAAGGATACCGTAACAAAGATAGACATAGTCATTGCGATAAAGACAGAGAGAGTTATGAAAAAAGTCGTAAGAAGAACGATGCATACTGTAACACTGATCAAGAGGAGGGTGAAATTGGATAGCTTGAGATATGATATCAGAATAACGGACAGGTTGCGGTACTCTTAATTACAAGCTGTCAGTCCGTAATTTGCCAGGAGGTATGGCTCCTGATTGTCTGTGTAAAGGCAAGCGGTTCTCCCTAAGCTTCACTCGAAGCGTTTTTATTGCTTGATGCCCAAGAAAGCCTAGTCTCTGGTAGAGACAAGAAAGATTTATCTCTCCCTTTTACCTTTGTGACCGCTTATAAGGAAGAAGAAAGGGCATTAAGCCAAAGTGTTACGTTGGCGTTGTTTCCAACTGCTCCAATACGTCTGGCTTCTTACAGTCTACAACGAAAGCAAATCATGATCCTGACCTTAGAAAAAACAAAAACTCTTTGCACAGCCATTTTAATTGTATTATCGGACAAGAACGAATTCGAATGTTTGCACCCTGGTTGACGTTTTCCACCTTTGGAAAGACCAGCGCATGCTCAACAGGTTCTGCTGCTTTTATATATTTATTTTCACGCCCTGTATACGTCAAACCACCGAAGCCTTTCAGATCTAGCCTGCGAGCGGGCTCACTGCTTCCATCCAGCGAGGAAAATGTTCCTCAAATTCTCACAAGTGAGCCTGCTCGCAGGCAACTTCAGATCACCGAAGATGAATTAACACACGAACAAATTTCCTTCCGCCTAGCGCGGTATTTAAGGCCTGGTTGGTGGTAGGGTCGGGGTTAGCACTGATGACGTACATCAACAAACCAGTGCACTATCATGAATTAGGCTAAATGGGTGTCACCAGCACCGTTCCCCCGCACAGAGTTGTAATTTATAATGGTAGATATTCAAGCGGCGAGACAAATACTCACTACTTCCGCCAGCACTGAGGTGACTGTTACAGCTGGCCGTCGCCGTCTATTAGTCCTTCAAGTCCCAAAAGTGTCCAACATCAATTGTCTCCTAACTATCAATACACAATCAAAAAAAGGTAATGAGGCTTAATAAAATAATCACTAAAGGAAAGATGCTTTGATATTTTATTAAATTCCGCGAATTTTCACTTTACTTATTTCTTTGTGACTGGGGAGCCCAGGCTTCATAAGCCTTCTGGTTTCTTCTGGGCTCCCTTGCCAAGTTACAATTCTTTTATGTACTCTTGTATTGTAATTTATTTGAACTAAATAAAACTGAACTGAACTGAAATTCTCTCCACTAATTCTTTAAGGAAATGTACGGAGATCGCTCGGGAGAATTTGTATGAGGATATTGGACCTTAAAAGGTTTTTAAAATGAGGTATCGACCAAAGACGTTTTTTGAAGTTACAATACAACCTCCCCTTCCTTGTAATACGGACAACTCTCTATTACGAAAACATTGGTGTTTTCAAAGATAACAAATATCTTTAATGAAATCCCAACTCTATGATCATGATCAAAGCTGTAATGCAGACTCTCAGTTTTGCGCTTATAGGGTGCTTAAGTAACGACGCTGGCGACGGCTACAGAAACGCTGCCTCAAACTTTATCGCCCTTATTCCATCTCGTTTAATTCGTCAAATGTTGGCAACGTTTTTTGGAGTTGTATTCCGGCTAAACGACTGCATCAAAGTTCAGGAAAAGAAAAAGAAAGTCGCTAAGCACTTTCACGTTGTAGTCATGCAGCGACGGCAAAGAAATGTTCAAAAGAGAGCGATACACGTGCAAAGTTATTGTTTTGCTTTTGTAAATTTATTGCTTTGTTTACCGTTCTCGTTGCTGTCGCCGTCGTCGTTGCCTATTGTGTCTGTATTAAGGAGGTTAATGTCTTCATTGAATTTATCTCGCCACCTATTGGCTCAGTACATGTCTATCATTGATGCCATGAGCTAGGAGAGAATCCTGACCCCCCTTTCAGTTATTCGTAGTCCAAATGGAGCCACCACCTGACCAGCAGGCCTACCTCGCGGTCTTAATCCACCCTAGCCTGAGAAAACAGCCGACATTTGACGACGTTACCAGTGGTTTTCCCGCCAAATGACGTCTGAGAAACGAGCGCAGAAATTCCATACTGATGACGCGTCACTACCCAGATCTGGGTAGTGCTTCTGATTGGCTGAATCAAATTTCCCACGCCGCACGACCAATCAGAAGCACTACCCAGATCCGGGTAGTGACGGGTCATCAGTATGGAATTTCTGCGTTCGTTTCTCAGACGTCATTTAGCGGGGAAACCAGTGGTAGCGCCGCCAAATGTCGGCTGTTTTCTCAGGCTAAATCCAACCCTGAATGTTGACCACTGTATTATTCACTTCTAAAACAGGAACAGTAATATATTTTTCATGTGAATATCAATATCATTTTGACCTTCTCCACTGAATCAAACAGCTGCTCTTTATATTGCAATATATTTGATGCTATAAAAGATTAATATTAATTTGTATTATGCATGCTATTGCTAATACTCAACCTTTTTCTTGTATGCCCCAAAAAGGAAATAAAGAAATTTCCGTTCCTTAAAAACTCACCGGTTTAATTGGTGTATGTGACGTCTATTAGAAATAAAGTCAATTATATTGTTAAAAATATCTTCACGTACCAACGTATCTGTGCTGAACGGGCCATGAAACACGAAATGTCCAAAAATATTTATTTTTAAACTATCAGTTGATTTTAGAGAGAACTATAAAGCCAAGACTAAGAGAAATTTCGTTCTTCGACCTTTCCTCCCTAATATGACTTGTGTAAAAATTTCGTGATGAAGGAACTAAGCAGACACTAATTCATTTGCCTTCTTTTTCCTTCTTGGTAAATGATGTACCAGTTGTCGTGATGTTGATTACCTGTCTGGAGAACGCTGACAAGCTCTGAAAACAGCTCAGCTGATATGAGCAGTGAATTGAGATGATCACGGCATGTTAATAGGCGACAAGGAAATTTACAAAATTTCTTCTTGAAAAAACTGTGTAGTAGACGTACAGTATGTGTCAATAAACATTAACTAGATCGCACGTGATCCTGTTAGCGTTTTTGCGAGAACAAGTTGGTAAGGATGATTTTACAGGGAGGAAGAGTGGTCAGTATTTATCACCAAGTTCAATTGATGGAAAGGGGCACTTGATGAATAATTCACTGATATTTGGACCTGTTTTGACTCCAGATTCTTCGATGTTGCGTAAAACAGTGTTACTTTTTTATGGTGTGGGGTGTGAACCAAGTTAGTAGTTAGCTGAGATCCAACCAAACGGTTTGAATTCTTTACCCCCGCTCTGAGCAAATAAATAAGAATTTACCCAGTCGCCACGATAACCTCGTACCCAGTCAGTAAAGTAATGGGTGAATCTATGCGTCGTTCCTATTAAAGCCTGGCATCCTTGTAGTAGAATCATGAGAATGCGTTGTTTGGTTAAGAATGTTATCAAACTGTTAATGCTTCAGTACTTTCATTATGCATTTTAAATTACTTCCGTTGCTCTGGTCATTGACTACTAATCTAATAAGATAAGAATTCAAGAGATCTTCTTTCGATTTTAGGGGGTACGCAAGACAAAAAGGAAACCTTGAATAAAATAGTATCATTTTATACCAAACCCTCCATGACCGAAACTCTTAAACTAGAAATGCCGTTTTAATGAAAATCGTTTGGCCTTTATTGTCATTGAAAAATAGATGTGACTTTCTTTTTCGGGACCCCTTGAGATAGTAGCCTTTATTGCAACCGGACCTGGCACTTGAAAACTTGAATGTAGTTGTAGACTTTCTGTGTATGGAAATCGAGTGTCTCTGAACTCACGCTACAGAGATAGTAGAATGAGAGCTGAGTTTTCCTAAGTGGAAATTGGTCCACGCACCGGACGAACCACGCGAAAAGCCACAGGGGAGCTTGAAACAGGCTTTTCTGAAGGGAGAAAGGAAAAAAGAGTCTTTAAATCTCCTCTCCCCAAAGCGTTTAATAGTGAAGGTCAATACTCAGGTTAGCAATCGTCACGAGCGAGAGAAATATTTCCAAAAACTAAACAGAGTACTTCACCGCCAATTTGAATAATCAGAACCCTACTGACGATCTGCCAAGGAACTGAAAGAACGAGTACTCGATATACTCGGACAAAATGAATGGGATTTTGAAAAAATCACCTTCAGATCAAGAGAATTTCAGGTCATAAAAGCAAAGTACTTTTTAACTGTATCAGCCCTGTATCACAGACACCTTGCATGCGTACTATTTTTTTAACCTCAAATATTGGAATTGTTCCTTACACACGTGTCAAGTCCGTTGTTGTGTTGTGTGTTGTTTCCTGTTTTTAGCCTGTGTATAGCCAAACCTACCCTGGGTGCCAGAGGGTTTTTTTCCCTGTTGTTTGCCGCAAACAACAGGGGAAAAAACTCTCTGGTACCCAGGGTAAGCCAAACCCTCTTCTCAAACAAAATCGAGGAGACAGAGATCCTGGCTCTTTTCCGCTCTTTTTTGGTTCAAGAGCTATTCTGTCTATTGGCAAGAGTCTCAAGGTATTCGGAAATTCCATATAAGGCAACAGGCTTTGTTAAACATACTGACGGGTCGAAGATCACTGAAGGACTTTTTTCAGGGACTAGAGACCAGACAACGAGATTAACATATAGACTGTAATGAAAAATAATACAAATACAAGATTATCGAGATCAACGGATTACTACAGGGACCAGGTGCTATCCCAAAACGGACAGTACACAGACTTACAATCGCAAAATAATGATTAAAAAATCAGGCAGAACTTTCATTCATAAATGCTCACTACATCCCATAAGCCACCCTGGAAGTTGATCAGTTTAGTTCTACTAAGAAGACACCGCCCAACTTTAAGGCTAGCTGGCTAAAGGTGAAATGAAAGTGCAGAAAAGGATCAAATCTTTAAAAATATTTGCTTAAAATTATTTACTTTCGGCAGAAAGGTTATTAGCATTGTCTTCTAGAAGTTAAAAAACCTCGATGAATTTGTCTTGTGAGAAGTTTACATTTCGGTCATTTCACGCTGTAAAAAATTTAGTTTCCTAGCACTATATGATTTACTATTTCATATACATCTATCATGAATATGATAGTGAACAACATGTTTATTTTCCTCCAGCTCTCAAGATAGGCCCAGTTTAATTACCAAAACAGAAAATACTCAGACAAAAACCACTGCCGGCTAATTTCACGCGTTCGTTCTAGCATGAAACCAAATCATTCACATACTTCATGCATGAGAAGAGTTTTATTCACTTCTAGAAACTAATAAATATATAATGTAACTCTAAGCTGTACGTGTGGCAAATTCTTGCTCGAAAATACAAAAATAGGCTAGTGCTAATACCCACAAATGAAAATCTACAGCCTTTGTGGTCACCTTTTATCCAATAATCTATTGTTTGCCGAAACAGTTTTAAATTTTCATGAGAGCTGCGGTAAACAACTGGATGTCATCCCGATAGTCGATATGACCAATCAGCAAGTGATATAGCCTGCTCTTGTGTCGGCCCTCAAATATTTATTTTTTGTTGTGACATCACAACTTTATAAGCGAATTCTTGAGAGGTTGTGATACGGTAGACTGAGCATGTCAAGAATTTCAAGAGTAGCGCAACTTAACGACAGCTCCACACTTCTCGCCGGATTGTCAATATATTTTTATCCGTAATTCCACCTTGATCCCCCTGGAAGAAACGAAAACTAGGTGGCGAAGAGAAAGTGATGGCGAGATACGGTTATTAAGTTGTTTAATGATGAGAGTTGTATGTTGAATGGTTCAACTACTGTGGTACAGTTCTTCACAGGTGGAAACATGACGTCTGTGCTACCGGCTTGGAAGTTAGAACTTATACAAAAGAAGAAGCTAAAAGAACAAGGTGAACGACAGAAACTCGAAGATGAAAGATCTAGAAAAGTGTTTATTCCGGAGTGGAAAAGATCTTTGTTAGAAAAAAAGAAGGAAGGCGCTAACGATTCGCCGGAAACGAAAGAACAAGCTCAAAGTGTCAACAGCGTTTTTGGGCCCAGAATTATAAGAAAGGCGTCCGAAAAGACCATAGCGATTGTGAATGCCAGCCAAAGGCCTGATGCCAAAGTCGACGATGGAAAACTTTGCAAGAAAAAGGTCTTCGAAGACAACGAGACGCGAAATCATAGCCCTTTGTATTCAAGCCCGGCGGACTCGAATAGTTGTGTTACCAATGTTGTCGAAATTCCGACAGAAGAGGAACAAAAACCAAACAAATGTGGTTCTCTTCAACGAGAGGCCAAAGATTATCGCGAAAGTACTCAGCGAGGTGGTGCCTTGTTAAAAGACGATTCTAAAACGCCTGTCAGCCGATATGCTCAATCAACCGGCCTCAATTCGTTTAAAACAAAGGTTGACAGCGAACCTGTCAAGACGCCGTCGGTTCTTAGCTATAAACGAATGTTTGAACAATCGAAAGCAGAAAAGAACGATATCAGTGATCTACGGATCGTTAAAGGTACAGATAACATGAAAGGTGACGTGAGAAGCGACGAAAGGATTGCAGAAAGTAAATTATTCGCTGCTAATGATGAATCACAATTGCAGACTTTAAACAAAGCTACAGAACACAATGCTCAGTCAATTCACATGGAGAAATCAACAAGCTTGAACGTGCGCAAAACAGTGCCTTCGATTTCTCCCAAACCATTTAAGAATTTTGTATCTACACCCCCTTGGTTAAGGAACAGTTCATCGAAAAGTGTTTCTTTCCCCGCTGGAAAAGACTCTGTCCAGGAAACAATGGTGGGTAATATAAACAATGAAGTGGAAAGCATCTCAAAAGACATTCACAAGTCTGATCACAATAGTGTGGTTATAAAAACCTCTGATGTTATGCAGAAAGGAAGAGAAGATGTAAATCATAGTGGCATGAAAATACCTGAGCCAGTTAGAGAAAACTTTATACAACCAGATTACAAGAACAGAGAATCACCTTCTCTACAAGATCACTCACAAGATCACTCAGTACAGAATTATTCAGTAGTCAAGCAGTCTGAGGTTAAAGAGAAACAGAGAGGTGTCAAATCTGTCAAAGGAAATGAGAGTCAAAAATATGTAGTCATCACTGGTGGAAACAGACCAGAATTTGCTCCTTTAAATGAGAAATTGCCTAATGATGTGAATAGAGATGATGCCTCACAAGTTCCTAATGGACAGGAGTCACAAAAGGACAGTCATGAATCAAGTGATGATTGTAGTGCAAGTCAAAGCTCAATTGCTTCTTTGCGGAGCCTGTTTGGACCTTCAGTTGGATTTCGCAAGCACACGTCTTCTGAAGAGAACCTTGCTGTAAAGGTAAATCAGCCTGAGCCTACTGAGCACAGTAATGTTTTACGCAGGCTTGGCCAAAATAGAAGAACACAGCCATCCACAGTCAGGTGGTCAGCAGATGTTTTAAGTTTGATGTCGCAACCTAGTGGTGATGAAGATGATGATAACAAGTTGATGATATTGCCTCAAAGTGATTCAAAGATTCCATCATTAAACAATAGTCAGGCTAAACGACCTCCCCCTCCCACGAAAAGGTGGACTGCAGATGTATTAAGTGTGGTGTCCCAACTGGACGAAAACGATTTATCAAATTTGTCACCAAGAAGTGACTCTAACAGGACTTTCTCACCAAGCTCTAGTCTTGACAGAGGAAGGTCTTCATCCCTGTCAGACATTAGAGAAGAACAAGCATTTGCTTATTTCCAACATAAACCAAATGTCTCCCAAGGCATAGAACACCGTATGCACAAGCTAATTAGAAAGGCTTCTGTATCAGAAATCAATATAGACCCTGATGAAAATGAGTCTGATTCAGTTAGTGGTGATGAGCTCTCAGGTTTGAATGTTTTAGATCTCAAGTCCAGTGAAGCACCAAATGCACAAGGGACAATAAACGATGAAATCACAGATCATACACTTACTGATTCAACAATTAAGAGGAAAGATTCTCAGCTAGACTTATCCTCAACAGAGCAAGAAATACAACCTGTATTTGCAAGAAAACGTAGCGTATCACACGACATTGAACAACGAGTAAGTGAGCTGTTTCATCGTCAGTTGTCACAGCAGTCAGATCAGGATGGGGCTGACACTGATGATGAGAAGAACTTGGAAGATGAGAGTAACATTATCATTGACCAGGTAGTTGAAATAGATCAAAGGTCTGACCCTGAAAAGCTGTTCAATGCTCCTGCTGCTGTCAAGAAACCAACAGACTTTGCCTCACCGTCTTCTGAAGAGGAAAGCAAAGGTGATTCTGATCATGTTGTTCAAGAGAGCAAACCATCAAAAGGCTCCGTGCATAAGCTGTCTGCATTGTTTGGTTCAAGTATTTGGAAAGGAAATAAGAAAGACAAAAACGGCTTAGAAGAAAAGGCAAAAATCAAGCCAAGTGTTGAGGTTAAACGTCAAAAGGTTCCAGCAACAGAACAATTAAGCCAGAATCAATTGTTACAGAAGAAGGAAGACAACAAAAAATCCAGTCTGTTCTCTAAATCACAGAAAAAGGAGGACAAGTCAGTGGAAAAGAAGGAGAAAGATCAGTCTAGTGTTAACCGATTTTCTTGGCTAAAAAAAATTAGCAAAAGTGAACAGCAATATGAAGGAAGTAAATTGACAGATGTTCCAGGAAAGAAACAAAAGAAACAAAAGAACAATGGTTTAAGTTCTACTGACACTGCATCCATTACTGCACATAAATTGGGTCCGGTACAAAAGGCTGGAGAATTGGAAGAGGAAATAGCTAGCAGTAAACATGAAGGGGCAGAAGAAAAGAGTGGAGAAAATAAAATCATCAGTGTTGAGCGCAAAACTAAAAAGAATAACGGTTTTATTCCCACCACAGAAGGTGTTGATACCGTGCTTGGTGCAGCTCATAGTTTGCGGCCAGTGCGGAAGTCTGGAAAAGTTGAACAGACACTTGTTGGCAAACTTAAAATAATAAGCAATGCCAGTTATGAGCAAGCACCGCCTAAGGGTGTTTACCACAAACCAAAGTCAAGTTTCCAGCCTCGGCAAGATGAGAACAAGAAATTGCCTGCAGAAGTTCAAGCTGATTCCAAAGAGGCTAGTTCTAGAAATAGTGGAACTCACATCCCAGTAGTTGTAACACAGCACTGGAATGGACACCAGGAGAGTCCAGAATCTGAGAAAAGCGTGAATGAGGCAGTTCCTGTTTCATCAATTGATGAGGTGCCTGTTTCGGCAATAGATATTCCAGAGACTGGTGAAAGTGATGTCATAGTATCTGTGATTGATGTTCCATCATCTCCAGATGTCCACAGTACTGAGAAGTTCCTCAATGGCAGCAATGATAAGGCAGTTCATGTTTCCGATGACATCAGTGTCTCAGTGATTGATTTGCCGTCACCTGTAGCCAAAGAAGATAAACCAAATACCTTCCAGGGAGGTCACCTTGAGGCAGATGAGTTTTCAGATGAAAGTGACACAGATGAAGTGGAAGGAAGCTATGATTTTGCTACTGGTGAAGTCACACATTTAGTTAACGGTAACATTGGCTCAGATGATGATGATGATGATGAGGAGGAGAACGACGACGATGATGAGGATGAGGATGTACCTGTATCATATATTGGATCAGCACCACAATACCGGGTTCCACAAGTGGTGTTTGATTCAGAACCTGTTGAGTTGAAGTCTTGTTTGAGTCCAAAGACTGCGAGAAGAAAGGTAAAAGTCATTTTTTGTGTTTTGTTGGGTCCTTTTAAGGGCATGTATCGAAATCGTACCACCCTAGACTGGTAAAAGGCATCATTTCTGCTTTATACCTTTTAAAATACAGTGAAACCTCTATTAAGCGGACCCCCAGGTCCTGAAATTAACATCTTATATTTTCCTTTATAACGAACCCCTATTCAGCGGACACCTCTATTAGGGGGACGCAGACACTAAAATAAATTGTATTTGGCTAATTTTTATTGTTAAAAAACTCTATTAAGCAGACACTGGACTGAATTGACAATAGTATCATTTGATTACGTCCTTCATATACATACTTTAGTCGATTAATCAAAACATTTAGCTGTCAAAAGTTCACCTAAAAGTCTTGTACAAAGTACAGCACAGCTTCCTTAGCTTCCTCAATAACATGAAACTTTATCACAGTTCCAAGTAACAGTTGAATGTTGATCGTCAATGAACATTGTGCAATGTTTACAAACCTCTACTAAGCAGACACCCTCTATTAGCAGACACTTGGGAAGGTCCTGAAGGTGTCCGCTTAATAAAGGTTTCACTGTAGCATGAAGTCTGTGTTCATTGTTTCTTAAAAATCCTATTTTCTAGTTTTTACTATAATTATTGTTTTGCAGAGACACCATAAGAATCCCTGTTACAAGCCCCTCTATCCCCCTGCTATATGTATCTATGATATAAATGAGTACACAAAGAAGTGCTCTATGCATACATATGCCCAGCTAAATGCAACATTAAATAAAGATTGGACTGAATAGTGCTGTACAGACAAAGTTTTCAGACAGACATTTTAGGCAGTTTCAGACAAGCATGACCTTTCAAAAGTAATTGCGTTGTTGACCATCCCTTTCAACATGACTGTATGTGTTTCAGGTGAAAGGAGGAAAAATTTCTTTCAAGAATTCTCCCATGGTACACGACTATCCATCAGAGGAAGCAGCCAAGGCCATTTTTGATGAGCTTGAGGACAACAATAATGGGCAGTTAAAAACCCTGCAGAATTACCAACCAGCAGCAGTGGTCAATATGGAAAAGAAGTTGGTCTATACAGTCCAGGGAAGCACACAATCTGTCAGCAATGGTGAGGAAAAAGTGCATGACAGCTTTAACAGCAAAAATGATCCAGAAATTAAATACACAGATGACGGACAGGGTTTTACTGATTCTACTGATTATGCAAGTGCACTACTGTTTTAACACTTAAAGTCCTGATAATCGACATCCAAATTCTCCACTGTTCTCCATACAGTTCTTGTGTACTAGCGAGGAGAATTTGTTTGACAATCAAGGCGACATTTTATCTCTGACAGGTGATCGTGTCCCTTCACATGGAGAACTTGGAAGTTTGAGCATTAAGAGTTCCTTTCCTTCTGGTCACTACATGTTTTTAGTTTACTGTCAATTTGGTTATGATTTGCTTCAACCGTATTTTTTCAAACTTGACAGAGACTTGCATTTCAGACTTGCTTTTCTTCTCAAAGGTTAGAAGGGCTACAACTGTAGGAAATGATGATCTGCATATGGATTGTGCATGTAATAGCAAGTCTTTGCTGTAAAAGTAATTGACTCTCAAACAGTATCTTCTTAAACAGGGTTTATTGTAGAGTTTAGCACAGGAGGATTTCCGCCACTCAAAAAATAATATTCTAGACATATCCCTATCAGTGTGGCATATGTCGATTACATAGACTGAAGTGAGAGACACTATTCAAGTCATAAAAGAATAATAATTTAACATTCGGAAACTGTATTTTGAAAGCAAATTGATTAATACTTACTTGTGCTGAAAATATTATAGTTTAACTAGACTGAAAAGAAGATACACCACCAGGGGAAAAAGGAAGTTGATCCCACACAAAGACAAATATTTCAAAAGAAGTGGTTCAGAAAGGTTCAAATACTTTGGGCCCTTTTCCTTGAAAAAGAGCTCCTACAATGTTTTTTATTCAAATTGAGGCCTGCATTGGCTGTTTTCTAGAATAAACCCTTCAAAATATGTCATGTGTTAGACCTAAGATTGAAATTATTTCAAAATATTTATGAATGATGGATGAGACCACGGTTTTTGAAGGCAAGTCAACCCTTTTTGTTACCTTAAGAAAGTACTGGTATGTAAACTCTGGTGGGGGTGGTCAGGGAAAGGCTTGTCACACTGCAACTACCTTGTGACTCTATGGTAAAAATTTGTATCTAGATACAAATACCCATATATCTTATGTTATTACAATAACTTTATAGTAATTTAGTTAATTATTGTAAAGTTATTGGTTCAATCATTAGGATATTCCACAAATTAACAAATTCTTGAGAAGAGCAAATGTATCTTTTGTGTAAATAATTTATTTGTAGATTTAAAGTAAAATAAAACTTACAATGTTTAGGTGTACAATTTTTCATTCAAAAGCATTAGGAAAAATTCGGCAAGACTTGGTGTATAGATAAAGAGTGGTGTTGTAATATATTCTTGGCTATTCATGATCAGTGTTTTACAAAACCTAGTACTAAAGTAAGAAATGGCAGTGGTGAAAACTCAAGAAAAAATGTTTCTAAATCGTTGAAAGAAGTGTTGTCCATAATTTGTGTCCTATCTGGCTGGCTTTTTATGGGGACCATCAATTTTTTCATGAATGAAGTTGATGTCAAATAAGGACATTCCAAGTCTACAGAGATATTCTCAGTGATAAATTACAATAATTATTTAAAAAGCTATTTGCGAGTTTGACTTTTTTCTTTGTGGTCACACTCATAGTAAAACAATTTAGGGGAGTTGCCTTACTGTTTTCAATAATAAATCTTGATTATTAATCTGAGTGGTCACAAGGTAACTATAGGACTGGTATTTGGGCAGAACAAGGAATGTATACAACTATGACAGTGGTGGCAGTGAACAATTCACTCAATTTTTTTGAACTTTGAAAATATTTTTCCAACTTGCTCAATTTGTCAAATGTTGGCACAATTTTCTGGAGTTGAATTGGTAAGGACCATGCACATCCAAGTTTCAAACAATACGAAAGGTTTTTTTGCATGTTCACTTCCTCCATATAATGTTGGTGTAGCAAATATCATGGCATAGTTGTGCAGAGGATGGCCAGTAAGAAGTGCAAAGTTCCAAAAAGAAATGATGCACAGAGAGTTGATTTTTTCTGATTAATGCCATGTTTTCTGACTTAGGCACTGCCATCCTTATTGTTCTTGTGTATGTTCCCTAAGCAGACTAAGTAATGCTATGACAACATGTACAGACCGCTGAGTTTGGACAGAAATTTGTTTTGACTCTCTCACTGCCAAAAGTGGTCAAAAAGAACATTTTTAAATTTCATTTTATACAATGCAGATTAATAGTACCATGTTCCAATTTTTATCATTCACTCTTGGAGTTAAAAGATTATATTCCTGGTGTTATCATTTTCAGAAAAATAAGTTATTACTTGACTGACACTTAAAGGGGCAACGTGCATTTCATAAGGATAATTTGCTGTTTTAGGTCAGTTCTGTGCTGAAGCCATTTCTTAGTGCAAATAGCACAAAATGCTCCTGTAGATCTGTGAAGAAGATATCAAACAAATTTCATAAGGGAGCACTAACCATAACTTTTTTGGTGAGTTTTTCAGGCATTACAATGATATAGTATTTCCATCCTTGCCAAAACAAACGTCTTGTAGCAAATTTGTTGAGTTAAGGAGGTACTATTATTTTAATGTTTTTGATGGATAATGAATTAGAAATGAAACAAGGAGATTCCTGAAATATTTTCTCTCACAACAACTGCATGAAGCTGATTAATAAATAGATATAATTTTATTTGCATTTATAACCAGCTTGTCATGGACAGAAAATACCCAAGGTTTTAGGAAGTTCATGCAGATGCAGTTAAACCCTGATGCATACACTGCACAGGACACATATCATGACGAAATAATAATAAGGGATATAGAATGGTACCTTGAAAAACATGAGTCTCGGAAAATTTTGCCCCAATCTCAAAATCGTTTTTGATGGGTCTCAGAGTCTTGAATTATTTTTGCCGACCAGTCTCACATTTTGTCTTCAGGAGAATTTTTTTTGAAGACTCGGTCTCGAATTTTGAAACCAGGGTCTTGCTGTCTCGCAAAGTCTCAAAATTACGATTCTGTACCCCTATTATAACAGTCAGCCTCTCTCTGGTCTATTTTAACTTAGTCTAGCAAGCAAATTGTAAATTTTTTATGCCAAGTTTAATTCTTAAAGGAATTGTATGGAGACCAGTCTAGAGAACTTGTAGGTGGCATGAATATTGGTGCTTGAAGGGTGATAGTTATCATGAGGCACTAAGCATTAGGTGTGACAAATAAACATAACTAGAAAGTAATAATTGTAGGTCTTGGAAATCTGTTACCATCACTGTAAAGCAGGGATTTAACTGCATCCTTTTCTACTGTTATTATTGGTAAGAAATTTACAACTGTGTGAGGTTTATTGCCTTTTCATATTATTTTGAGAGAGCTGTAAAAATCTTAATTTTACAATAATAAATTAAACCTTTTGAACTGACTTACAACTATGCAATATTATTATTTTTTGAAGATTGTAAGGCTGAAAAAAAAATGTACTTGTTTTGGTACACAAAAAATTTTAAAAAATAACCTTCAATTTCTGGGGTATCCCTGATTATTATAAGGACATTGTACTACTGTGACAGCGTAAACAGCCTCAGACAACTTGATGCTTAATGACACCATGAACTTCTCTAAAGGCTGATTTACATGGTAGAACTTGCTGCATGTAATGCACATAATATTATGATAAGCTTACATAATACCGGTAAGTTGTCTGATGCTATGATTCGAATTTCATGTTATTATTAGCACATCACGTGCAAAGAAAACGGTAGGGTGTAAGCCTCCCTCAATACAGACTCTGGGAAATGGCAACAGATGTTGATGTTGGATGTAGATTTGTGGCTTATGAACATTCAAGGAACATCAAGAAACACACACCAGTACCCAACTTGAAGTGTCCCTTTTAGAAAGGTATTTTTCGTATAAAGGCATGCATTCTTGATCTGACAAGTCACTGAGTTGCATACACTACAAGTAGTCTACGTGCTTCATACTATGAATTGGCTTTTGACAATATGGGCAACAGTAGACAAAGTTTATACAACAAATTTAGTTGAATGGAGTAATTAAAAGACTCACAATGTTCAGACAACTTATGCTGCCTTAACCCAGACCAATAATTAAAATGAATGACTGACAGAACATCAGTGTCCATCTTACAGCTATTATGATTGTTATCTGCCTGACTTTGGTAACCTGTAAAATCCATTAACAAACTGCAGTTCCTGGTCCTTAACTTTGCGACCAAGGAACTGTCTTAAGTCATCCACACTGCACTGGCTGGAGGAGGGATCTTGCATTGCAAACATGCGTAACATGGAATGTATTCTGTCCAATGGCAGGCTCTCCAGATTTGTAAGCATACCAACGATGTATGACCAAAATACCTACAAGATATGAAACAAAATAATCATGGATAATGAGACATGACCATAACATCGGGGTAACAGGTGTCGTAATTTTATGAAGGCACTCTATGTGGACAGATGATCTGGATTGTTGGCAATGCTTTCAGAAGAACCACCAGCACTGATCAGAGCATTAAGATGAATTACCCCCTGAATTGCCTCAATTATCAAGTTTTTTCTTAAAATGCTTTCTACAACTTACTTACATATTCATAGGTTATCAAAAAATGTTTCTGGGAGGGGGTTTAATTAAGTGGGCACTACGAGATTGTCAAGCCCTTAATTAGTTGGTTAATAACAATTTAGTCCACACCAGTCAACACAGCTTAATTTATAGGACAAGGAGTTTGTAAAATTTTACCTGCAATTCCTCTTCTCTTTGATCCTGTGAAGAAGCCATAACAGACTCTACCTCTGCATCCATGATTACTTCTGCAATGAAACAAGAAGTTCCAGTTTTTTGTTTTATTTTCCAGTTCAATACCCTAAATTATTTTAACATTAATGCTCATTCCACAAATTTCTGAAATTTCCTGATCTAGGCTAAAAGGAGGATCCTTTTCCAAATCCCTTGCATTTTGAAAGGGTAACTATCTAGGAGGCTTTAACCACATAAGAGCAAACAATTCAAAAGCCAACACAGCTTGGTATAATCAGTGTTGAGGAATACTCTCTACGCTTTCTATGTGAGGTGTCAGAGGAGTGTCAGAGAGAATAGTTTCCTTGATCCACTCTCTCCTCTCTTTAATAAGCCAGAGGAGGATCTGCAGTTCAACATGCCTGGTAACCTCTGTTGTCCTTTCTGCTTTTCCACAACAACAAAGGTATCCGTAGACTCCTCTTTGAGGACCCCCTGACTAATCCAAAATCCCAATCGTCTTTTGAGTAGGCCTGGGGGGACATGCATTACACTACTTAGCTCTTCTAGGGTCCACCGATCTGAAAAAATAAAGTGATATGCAAAAGCTTTAGAATGAAGTTTATAATAACAACCATTTATATACCAAGGGATTATCAGTGTTTTGAGACATACCTTTGTCTTGAAAGTGCATAATGGCAGTAGCCTGAGCGGGACTCACAGACAGTGATAAGGTGCGATCAGCTAACTCAACATCAAGCTCAACAAGACCCAGGTGTGGCTTCCATTGAAGTGTACGCATTACCTTCAGAGCTTCAAATCCACGAGTGTATTCATCCATTGCTCTATGAATTACATGTAGCAATAAGTATAGGTAATCGCATGATTTGTAGTGATATTTGGCATAAATACCACAAGTGATATTTCGGAATTCTTATACATAATTTCACAAGCCATTAGGCGAGTGAAATTTGAGACAATTTTGAAATATCAAGAGTGGTATTTGTACCAAATACCACGTAGAAATCATGCTATTATTTGTTTATACTACTACCTGCGAAACGTTTGTAATTTTCACATGTAGGTATAATTTCAAATTAAGCTGAAATACCACTGCTCTAAGCCAATCAAATTGCAGAAATTTTTCATGTAGTGGTATAAAGAAAGAAATGACACAACAGACTAAACTTGGCTAAAAATTAAAAGGGTTTATCAAGAATGATGCTTAACACTCTGACAACATCTTGATTCATCATTAATACTAGGTAGTGTGTTCAAGGCTATGCCAGCTCCAAATGAACACAGTTACTCATGAAACGAAAATTGCTTTCCAGTCTCACTACTTGTACGACAGCTAATAAGAAAATCACAACTGTATTTGTGATTTTCTACATGTACAGGCAATGACCAATAAAAAAGTGCCTCATATCATTGGCTTTTTTTCCAATAACTAATAATCAAAATATGAAGATCACTACCATCAAGTGCTGGCAAAGCTACAAATTCTCATATCTTACACCAGCTGAAACTTGCAATAGTCAAGGCGTAAGCAACTTTAACTAACAACAGTTTCGTAATTGGTTGGAATGCTGTCAATTAAAAAAACAGGAACCTTAATGTTAAATTAAGTAATAGGCACACAAACACAAATTCATAGACCTCTGCACATCTTCAGCAACTTTAAGCTTTTCCTCCCTAAATGCAGGCCAAAATACTGCAGACAAAACCATCGCTGTCAGTGGAATAGAATCGGACTGCTGTAAGAGAAGAAAATGCAAAAAATATTAGTCACGAATGATTCCAACAAATAATGCAAAGCGTGCTAATGGAGTTTTATCCCGTATACTGTACCTTGGTATTTTCATTCTTTGCTGCTGATGCCCGTATGTGAGAATTGATTCGCCTGGAGTCAGCCACATCCTTCAGCATAATCTCACAGAAGTGCAAATGGGATTCTCCAAAACGAAGCTTTAAAAGCTCAAGATAACGAAGCTGAAGAGAAAAGATAAAAAATTTAATG
This sequence comes from Porites divaricata, assembly GCA_038088405.1. Taxonomy (NCBI): domain Eukaryota; kingdom Metazoa; phylum Cnidaria; class Anthozoa; order Scleractinia; family Poritidae; genus Porites; species Porites divaricata. The sequence goes on from JBBMOI010000003.1 coordinate 17,328,803, forward strand.
ATGTATGAAAAAAGCAAACAAATAAAAACGAAAAATTTCAGTTCTTGAAAACGATATAAATCAAATTCTCCACATAATTATACAAGGTTAAATTAAATTTTGTAAGAACACTTTGACTCTAGACTGTTGCTGAAACTGTGTCAATTTTAAATAAGTTCAAAATCCTAAAATTTCCATAGCCAGATTTTTAACTTACATGAGGCAACTTGAAAATGTAGAACTTGAATTAATTTTATGAAAATTTGTAGAGGTTATTCCTCACATAGAGAATAACTTTATAAACTGATACACAAATGCAAAAGTGCATGCAATTACCTCTTTCTCTGTGTCGTAATTGAATGAAGAAAGTATGCGGTCCGCCAAAAGAGTACGATATTCAGAAACAAACAAGTCTTTACTGCCATACACGTTAACAAGCATGCTGAAAAAAGTAAAATTCAAGCTCACAAACATACACCGTACGATCATGGTTCAATAAGAAAACAAAAAAGGGTTATGTTAATCTTCAGTCGAGTGTCTTAGTTTGTATTTGGCTTGTCCATGTGAGCCAACCTTAGGGATCAGGCTAGCACTCAACCCCTGACAAAACATTTTTACTTGAAGCTGCTAATTGATTGCTGTTTGACCACTCAATGTCTTGTTTTTAAAGAAACTTGTGAATGCTGGCTCTGAACCCTACCCCTCGATATAGGTCAGGTAAGTCTGCTCAAGTAATAGCTATCAAACTTGCTTGATCATTTTCTGCAAAATTATTTTCAATAAGATTACCGAAAGTCAAATAATGCTCACCTTATTATATCTGGTGTTTTTCTTTTGCTTGGAATTTTCTCTAAAAAATTAGAAAGTCTAATTAAAAATTAGAAACTAAGAACCTGATCAAACTTTTACATAAAAGCATTCAATAGTTATGATGCATTTATCAACATGTCATTAACAACAACAACAACATAATAACAGTAATAATAATAATAATGATTTGGGGTAGCACATCCACAAAGTGGTTCTTCGTCTACCTGATTCCTGATCCAACTGGAATTTGGAAATGTTTTTTTTTAGGAGAGGGGAAAACCAGGGTACCCAGAGAAAAACCTCTCAGAGCAAAGGAGAGAACCAACAACAAACTCTACCCACATATCGTGTCAACCCCCGGATTTGAACCCGGGCTACATTGGTGGGAGGTGAGCACTCTCACCACTGTGCCATCCCTTGCTCCCCGCATGCACCTCCCACATAAACCAAAACAACCACACTCTCACAACTAATTCTTAGATGCTCTAGCCTTTACTTAGCTTAGGGAAGATCTTTGGTGAAGAGCTTCCTTTTGAAAATGATAGAAGGAATTATCACACCTCTAGGATGGAAAAAGTTTGTAATTGACATGCTCAGGGTGATTGGAAAATCACTACTGTTTGAGTTATCCTTTGCTTCTTTTAGGATATAACATTATAAAAAATTTTGATAGTATCAGGTCTGTGCTCTTTTTTAGGGGTGAAAATTAATTTACCCAAATTTCCCATCCTCACAAAATGACACTGTAGTACCATGCATTTAGGGGTGTCTTAAAATTTCTGATGATCTCACCTATATGTGCAGCAAGGGCTACTCAATGACCAAACAATGAACCAAATGGAGTGGAACCTCGATTTAACGAACCTCTATATAACAAAGTCCTCAGTATATTATTATAAGTAATTATTTTCTTCAGCCCAGCCAAAATTACAATAAAATGTATGGAACAGAACTTTGATATAACAAAGCTCTATTTAACAAAATCCTTGTTACAACAAACACAATCCAGAAATGCAAACGTAAAATATACCTCAATAATTATATAGTACAAATAAATGTCAAGATGTAACTGAAACATAGCTAAAGATGAATGTGAAACAGACCAACAAGGATGCAATTTATGTGTATAGTAGTAACTGTTTTAAGCAGTTTTGTTTGCCTGTTCTTGTGTTTCTAGTGCTGTAGCTAATGTAAAGCTCTCAACTGCGACAATAGCTTCGTATTACACAAATGTTTATCACAAAAATTGTTCAGATCTGGAAATGCTAATCATTAACTATACCTCAATGTAACCAACATTTTTTCTGTTTTCCCAAAAATTTGTTAAATCAAGGTTTTTGATATAACAAACCCTCAATATAACGAACAAATTTTCCCAGTTCCTTGGGCTTGGCACTTCATTAAATGGAGGTTCCACTGTGTACAGTTAAGTGGAGTATGAAATCCAAATTAAACAAGTAGAATATAATAATGTTTGCCGCTAAAGGTAGTAGAATATTTATTGCTATAAACATGTCCATTATTATATACCGGTAGACAGTGTAAGCAAACAGTACCTAAGTACTGTTAAATGCTAGGAAGTTTGGCTTTATGTACCTGGGTCAGCATCTCTTGGAGCTGGCATCCAGTTGTCATCATCATCATCCTCACTGTCACAATTGCCTAACTCCTCAATGGCACGGGGATCACCTCGCATTAACTCCTAACATGAAAAATTACAAAAACATTCATTAACAGAGCTTGTATTTGTTATTTTTAATGTTACCCACCCATGCTGAGGGCAAAACTATTGCATTGCATGGAAACAAAAAAAAGGGTTAATATATTGTTGTAATGAACTCAAACGTCTAGAAAGGGATTACGATACACTGTATTTTTCTGGTACATTTAACTCATTAACAATGCAGACACCCTACATATTAATTTATAGATCAGCTCCAGACCTGTAACTCTATGCTTTACTAATATTATTGGTATTCAATGAGTTACCAGGCCCCCACTTCAGGTCTTGTTAATGCTACACATCCCTGTAAGCTTTGTGATGACATGTTGTCAAAATCTACATTTAAAGTTGACTTTAATGTACAAATTGTGCAGAAAACATTTAAAGCATGCCCAAAAAGGAGCTTTTTTTGTTAAATGGGCTAGAAATTGCCAAACTACATGGCAAAAACACTCCAATTTTAATTATGATCAAGTCTTTTAGCTACTGTCACTTTTTCCACTCTTGAAGTAAATTTTCATGCTACATGCATCTTTTGAATTCAAATAATTTTACTACAGGAAGAACAAAGTCTAAAATTAATAAATGCCAACCAAAAATAGAGTTGGTAATAAATTTTGGTTGCTTCTGCCCTTTTACCCAGATGGTGAGCAGGACTTGGCTTAAGAAGCTTCAAATGGCATTTTTATTTTTGGAGGAAATTTCACATTCATAGTTAGATGATTTATGTTCAGTGTGAGCTTAGCACATTTCTTGAAAAGAAACTATTATCAGACTGTCTAATACATATCTATCACCTCTGCCAGTTCTGTACTGTTTTCATCAGTAAGACTGGTCACAATGCAGCGTACAGTATCCTCTCGAGTTCTACAAGAAAAGAAAATGTTTTTAAGAAATGGATTCAATAGAAAAAGAAGTTTTATACCAAAGGTGGAGCACATAATAAGCCTTGTTTGCTGCTTGCAGTTTCTAGACCTGCCAATTTTCTACTCAAGAAAGAGTTTCTAGACTTGACAATTCTCTACTCAGGGACAAGTACAGCAAAGCTAGGCTTATTAGTTATAGTTTCTGCAGCAAGTAAAGAGAAGTGAAATCAAGGCTTAATATGTGTTGATGTGAACAAGTGTTTAAGGTGTATAGCACTTGTTCACCTGTGAAGTGAGAGAATTGTATTTTAGTGTGAGTGCTGAAGAAGCATGAAACTCTGCACTCCTTGTGAACTACAAGTTCTGAAGATGAAAGAAAGATAAATCAGGGACTGGATTCATAAAAAAGCAGCACTGTGACGCATATAATTATTACATATCCTTTATTTACCTAAGATATTGTCTAACAGGAGTGCAAACATGCTCTAGAATAACCCCAGCAGGATCTAAGACATGGAGAGCTCTGATAGCAGACACATACTGAGTAAGAATATCAGATGTGTTGGCACCAGGATGCAGTAGTCGCCTCTCAAACCTGAAAGAAAAAATAGGGCTACATCAAGATCATCTTCTTCATAACAAACAACCTAACGTTAGCTGTTACAGTTCATTGGTTTTCACACATCTCATGGCAGCCACTTGGGGTACCGACACAATGAAATGGCAGCCATGTTGGTGGGGATTCAGTTTTATTCTCATGCAAAAAATATCTTTTGTTCCAAGAAATGTGCATAGTTGCTGACCACTGGTAGCAGGGTTGTCACTAAGATTTCAAGTTTTTGGGTATATACAATTAGTAGGCAGGGAATTGAACAACTAAGAAGTTCTTTTGGTTCTATTTCCCTTCACTTCCTATGGAACCACAGTAGAACCTTGATATATCAAACCTCTATATAACAAAGTCCTCGCTATAACAAAAAATATTCTTGGCCCCAGTAATTTTAACCTTGAAATAACAAAACCTCGTTAAAGTGAACAAATTCTGCCAGTCCCTTGGCCTTTGTTATATTGAGATTCCACAGTAGCTGGTGGTAATGCTCAGAGTAGCCAGTGGAAATCCCCTAAATGACAGCCCTGATGGCAGGAACAAAACTTTGTATTCCTGTTGATGCGGTGTTTTAGGGGAAAAAATGTTCCTCAAAATCTTAAGACACTGCCAGACACTTGACTGACACTTGAATGCTGTAATGCACCTACAGTCATTGTAGAGAAGGATATAATAAACAGCTTTCACCCAAAATAGGTTGCTGTTTTAAGGATAATTAGCATAAATCCAGGGTAAGTTGCGGTGACAACTCATATGCTCTATCTAATGCAGTTATCAATGGCCACCCTGAGGGGTTTGACCCTGGGAACCCTCTGGCATTTTCACAACTATGTTTACAAATCCCCCACCCTACCATCACCCCATCAGTGGAAGTCTCCAGTCACAAACTGCACTGTTTCAAGGGACTACAAATTTCAATAAAATTTTCTTCTTGTTTTATTATCTTCTTCTATAGAGAGGTAATACTAAGAGTTGATAAAAATAAAGCAAATAAAGTGTTCCTGTCTACCACATGTGATAAAGGTTCAGCTCATTTTGCTGGCTGCATTACAAATCCTACAGGTATTTCCCCAGAGATCTTGCTATAAAAGTGCAAAAGCGATACACAATTTAATCCCCCTATTGTGGGCTAAAAATTGGCAGTAAACGTCAACAACATCCAGCAAATGTGGTCATGCCATGTATGTCCCAGGAGTTGAGCCAGGCTGGCTACTGATGATGAGTGTGTAAAAACATGAACAAGTAAACATACGCTGTTCGTAGATCCACTATCAGCTCTTTCCTTTGGTCAGTGACCTGTAAGGACTCCTGGAGCAAGAGAGAAAAATCACAATAAACAACAACTGCTAAAACAAGATGAACATAAAATGGAAATAACTTGAACATGTCTTTTGATGCTAACCTTCAGATCATAAATTGCAGGAAGAGAGTCTGGATATTCTACTATTATGTCAAACAATTCACTTATCCTGAAAATGAAAATTATAAAATACTGACAATTACCACAGACCTGTAGATAACAAAAAGATATATATTTTTCCCTGGCCTCAGATCACAAATAAAGCTGCTGTCTGTCATGTGCCACCATGAGGGACATTTTGGGTAAGAGTATAGAGTGCTTGGAACGGCTGTGTTTACAGGATAATTATCCCTTAAGGGGAAGGGAATGATACTTGATGAAATCTTGTAAGACAGAAAGACTAAATACAGAAAGAAGCAGATGACCATCCTATTTGGGGATATTTCAAAGGTTAAGGGTTAAAATACAAATAAGGCACAAGTAATGTTATAACTTTAAATTTTAATTTTTGATACTTTAAAAGTATGATGCATGTTGCAACATCTATTTTTTAAATTTTCCAGTGGCTTTTTAATAAAAATCATAACTTTTCCTGAGAAAAATGCGTTCTTATTAGCCTTTAAACAACTTCATGAACCTTCTAGCCCAAACACAACCTTAAACATATTCAAAGTACTTTTCTTTAACAGAAGAACAAAGAAATATATTTCACACCTAAGATCAGCAAATGACTTATACATGAAGTATTGAAGTTTGGGTTTCCATTCATCCAATGACGTGTCTTCACTGGCATTTCTAGAATCTGCATCATGTCATTAAACAAAACAAACACAATGCTTTAAACTCTGTGTTTTAATCCTTCAAATTTCTTCAATGCAAGATTAATGACAGGTAATGAAATCTATTTCTTTTTATTGACTAACTTAAGTATATTAATGACCTACAATGCAAGACTTTCTTGGACTATATATAAATGACTTCCTTTTAACTACTGGGTATAAAATAGGGGCATCTTATGACGTGACCAGCCTCCATATCTATTTAGAGCATTCATAAACTTTTTCAAGCCCAAAAATTCAAGGACTTTTCAAGGACTTTTTGGAAGCCTTTCAAGGCCTTTGTTAGAGGTTATCCAGAACCATGACAAATGACAGTTTGAATTATAGAATCACATGTAAGATATGCATCCACAGACAATGTGCAGTGCCCTTGTGGTTCAATATAAATGTAGTTCAATGCAAGAGTAATGACAGAGTGCAGGGAAGTGGGTGTTTCACCTATTTTGTCAGCAATTTATGCCGTCTGCATTTGCACTTTCTCCCTTAAAAACTCAGTACCTTTTAGAGAATAATTGATAATTCAGATCTTTTTTGGTATAAAATTAAGGAATTTAAAAGACAAAAAAACAATAATTTCAACCACTTTCAAGGGCTTGAAATCTGCCTCCTGAAATTCAAGGAGCTTCAAGATGCATACCAACCCTTTTATTTGGCAGCCAGTTATTACAGTCCCATGCATCTAACAAAACTATCAGAAAATCACTTTAAACAGAACCTCTATTGAGCGACCATCCTTTTTGAAATAAAGTGTTGACAGGCCAAACACGACTTTTAGGCTTGTGCTAACGTGCAACAACATCTTAGAGTTTGTTTGAACAACAGAGGTTTTTCTTCATTCCTTTCTTGCCTTCATGCTTGGAGCATTCTAGGCTTTGACTGAGCAAATCTTATTTTGGCCAGTGACACTGAGTCCTACATTAAGAGGTCAAGAAGCTGGTCTGTTTCAAGTTTAAAATAAGTATTGACAGGTCAAAAATCACTCATAAGCTCGTTAAAATGAAAAGAGTCCTTCCCCGAGGGTGAAAAAACTCAGCTGGATATTAGCCTACATCTGTATTAAATGTGAAAAATATAACAGAATACACTTTCTGGCTGTATTTAAATAATATTTTTCATTTTCTAGCTAGCAGCATTTGCCTTTGTATCAATACATCCCTTATCCCTTATATTAGTCTATAACCATTATTATGGAGACTGATGTGATGAAATGGTGTTCCTGATGTGACTGGAAGAATGTCTGTGTTGCACAGTAGAGAGGAATACAAGAGTAGACTTACCTGCAGATTGAAAAATCAAAATTAACCAGCCACACAACTCAGTATCAATCCAACTTAGCAAGGATGTCAAAAAGGAAGATTCAAACACTCCTTTGCACTTCTCTTCAATTCTCCTTTGAATCTAAGCAAAACATCACAATAGTTATAAATAATGTCACCAATAAAAAACAACCTTCACCTACGTGATAAAATAGTCCTGAACAAGGCTACCAAGTGGGGGGAAAAGACAAAACACGGGGTGAAACAGAAAAAGAAGTCGGCGAGCAAAGCATGCAAGGCAGGCGGTGTTTGCGCACCGATATTTTTTCCACTTTTTCCTCCACCACAGAGCCTGGTCCTAGGCTAGTGATAGAAATACAGATGTACATGTACAAGAGCTATTCAATGTTGTTTAAGTCCCAAAAAGTCAACATTATTCTACATTTAACCAATAATCAACAAAGTTTCTATCTGGTATTTCTCTAGGGCAGGGCTGCCACTGAGAGTGAAGGCTGGAGATTTCCTGCGGCTACTACAAGCACGACCCTGTTATACTTTCGTAGGAAGCAAAGGAAAATAGAATCAAAAGAACTTCCTAGCTGTTTAGTTCCCCACCCACTAATTTCATATAACAGGCAACTTGAAATCTTAGCAAAAGCCCTGCTCAGGGAGTGGTGCTCTATGACTATATCTCTTGTTATCCATGGTGTCACATGTTTCTACACTGCATTATTTCTTTCTTGTGTACTAATTCAGGAGAAAATTAAAAATAAACTAAAGACAGTTTATCTCTATTGATCATTTTCTCTGTTCTTGTGATCTTTATGTTTGATTTAGCAATAATATCATAAAGAAAAAATTGAATGCTGATCAGAAACTACATTGACTCAGTAGTGGGTGCATAATTCCCATGAGTCATTTATAACCCTCCCCTATAGAAGTCATTAGAAATGCTCAGGGGGAGGGGGTTTGATCACAAAACTTTTTTAATTTACAGAAAGAACTAACCTAAGGAGGGTTGGACTAAAAACAAAAAAGTATTTTCAGGGTGAGCGGTCAGTTCTAAGATTGATTACCAGCCATTGTTTAGGAAGGTGGAAATCTAGCCTAGGTCAGTTCCTTGTATGAGACTAAAAGTATACACACTTCTATGATTCTTAAAGTATATGCATTCATTTCATACTCTTTCTCACAATATTGAAAACAAGGATCTGCTGGAAGAATTTAAAATATCAATGAAGGGGTGAATGGGATAAAGCCTATTGTTAAGAGACTCTTGATCTCCTTTCACATCCTCCCCTTTCTTTCAAAGTACCAGTAGTAAGTTATTTGAAAGAAGCACTTAGAATGCCCGCCTTTCAAAATAACATGGCAAACAACAGTGAAATTCAAGGTTCAACAAAAGGTCCACAAAATGATGCTTTCAAGAAAGTTTTATGTTTTCTCAGAGGCTTAGAACTACACAAGCCTCCCAACACAAATTATTACCTTTCTGTGAATTACTGACAGGAAAGCTGGTTCAGCTACTTTTTTTACCAGCCCAAGAGAATGGAGCTGTGAATTTAGCTGCGAGAAACCCTCAATAATTTTGGTACAGTGACAAGTGTCCTTTTCTTCTGTGCAGCCAGTGCAAGTGAGTGACTCAACATCATCATCTGCCTCCTCTTCATCTTCAACACTCATTAAAGATGCACCTGAGAAACAAGCAAGAACACCACCTAATGGCCTATCTTCAATAATTATACTGTGTGTTTGAAAATATATTGTGTTACTGGTTGTTCCCTGAAACAGATCAATTTGTGGTCTTCATTTCCACCCGGTTTCAAGAAAGTCAGTCTTTGTGCCAGACTTTGCAACAAGTCAGTCTCTTATTTGTGAAATAATTTCACCGCCTTTTGCTCTTGGTTTGAGTGGCTAGAGGCCTAATTCCAAGAGTGTTAGAAAGTTCTTAATCATGGCCTTTGATTATTGGAGACTTAGAGAGCAAAACCATGAATAATTTTATTAGGGCTAGGTAGTGGGAAACAAAGGAAATAGAGAATCAACAGGGTCAAGGTTGTCAGAACGTTTTGAAGGAGATGGCTGAGTTGTCAGAGTAAGCAGCCAGTCCAGGGATATTTTATTTAAAAAATGTCATCTGTAAAGAAATGCCAAGCAGAGTAGCCGGCCGATACTAACCAAGTAGGCGGCAATTTTTGCCGACTGCCGGCTACTTTTGACAACCCTGAGGGTTAAAACATTCTAACCTGTATTTCATTTTGACCTGTAACACATATATAAAGAACTTTTTCATAGCAACTCAATGGAACTTAGATAGTGCATTCATGGACACAATGTTGTAAAGACATCCATCATAGTCACAGCAAATACCAATTACCTGATGTATCCATTGGTTTATTTCCCTTTTTGTTCATAGACTGATAAGCTTGAAATGCCTGGCTGTAGAAGTTATTCACTAAATCTTTAAACTGTTTAGGTACATTGCAAAAGACAATGGCTCTCACTAGTACTTCAAACTGAAGATTAAGGTTGCTGAAAAGGAAAGGAAAACCATAGTCATGACATAGACATGCACTAGTTATTGCACCTAATATCTTCATATTTGTTCATACTAGAAACAAGTTATCTCAAAAATCTCGCAAAGCTGTAAAGGATCAGCAGTGAGAATTGTACCCCAATTAAATGAATATTTCATTATTAGAAAATGAAATCTGTTTACTGGTCATTGCTGCCAACATCAAATGATAAATCTGCATTCCTGAATGGCAAATGAACAGTACATTTGAGACTACAATTCTCTGTTTTGAGCAAGAATAAGAACTCTTTCACACTTTAAATCAGGGTGCAAAGAAACTCAGTTTTACAGCTTGCCATTCAGGCAAGCTGTAGCTAGCAAGTACTAGCCCAAAAGTCATTTCAACTAGCTGAAAAAAAGTTTTGATGAGCATTGGTTACAGTTAAAGTTCTTTTGTAATTTGAATTCTTCCCAAAAAACTTCATTTGCCGATCAGGCAAGTTAAGAATAGAAATCACTACCCACCACTTTCTTTGCACGCTGTTTAAAATTAAATAATAAAATTCCTATAAAGACACAGATCTATTTCAAAAGAAATTGTAACTTCCTATGATAAAACCGTAAAGTATAAATTCCCTGCACAGGGTGCAAAGAAAGTCAGTTTTAACTAGCATGCACAAGTTAAAAAGTCATTTCGACCCCCCCCCCCCCCCCCCCAAAAAAAAAAATTTTGGGTGAGCAGGATTGTTAACAATTCTTCTGTGATTTGATTCGCCCAAAAAACCCTTAACAGAATCCACTAGCTCTGGGTTATTGGACACCACTTTCTCTTTAACAATTAGTCGTCTAAGGCAGCGTGAATATCGGCGAATAGTCAGTTGTTTTAGTATAATTACATTGATGATAATTAATTGATTAATTGATGATTAATCGAGAAAATAAAATTATTGATCAATTTCCTACCCCGAAACATCAAAAAATCTGGCTGCCATTTTGAAAACTGCTAGCCTTCAATAGGGCCATTTATACGAGAAAAATAAGACGCGAACTGGACCATTTATACGAGCATGTCTTATTTAAGACGAAAACAGCTCGTATAAATGGTTCGCGTCTTATTTCTGTTCTTGACTCGTTTTCATGTGAATGTTGCCAGTAGCAACGGCAATACAACGGCAATCCAAATTTTCCCGCCAAAAATTAACGCATGCGTACTATGTGTTCGCGTCTTGAAGGTCACTTATACGAAGTTTTTCTTGTCTTAGCTAAGACGCGTCTTATCTAAGAACAGGTGTTAAGGGCTGTTCTAAAATAAGATGCGTCTTAGCTAAGTCGCGTCTTATTTTAGACAAAATGTGCCGTTTATACGGAAAATACACGTTTTTTAAGACGCGTCTTATTTTTTCTCGTATAAATGGCCCTAGTGCTATAATCATCGCGCGGTGATTATAGCGGGATAAAGCGAAGCTCCTAGCCAATCACAGCGCTCTACTTTCGATAATCATCAGTGTAATTATAGTAATATACAATAATAAAGAAATGAATTTGATATTGGCAACAACCACCAGATTCAATTTTCAAATAATGAATTCATAAATAGAATTAATGTGGTTCATGCTGTGGAACTTGTGTTGACTCAAACAGTCGTTCTGAGAGACTAGCAAACTATGCCTTTGTCAGAGGAGCAAAAAATTTCTGTCTGGACTCAATAAAGAGTCATGAAAGTTCTGAGCCCCTAGTACAGGCTACAAACACTGTAATGTTTTAAACCACTTCAATTTTTCTTGGACCAGTGGCTTGTCCTCGTGAGCTAGTGATTTATTAAACTCACCAGCCCAATGGCTAGTGTCCACAAAAACTAGTGTCAAACACTGATCACTATAATAATAATAGTAATGACAATATTATTATTATTATTATTACTATTATTAATTTGTTTTATGTTTAAATGTACCTGTGGGAAAAGGATCCTGTCAAAGATTGAAGGAGTTCCACAGATGGCTTGTAGGCAGACACATTTCTGTGGAGCTCACTTACTGCATTGAGTAAAGAGTCTACTGTCCTTACTTCTTTCTACAGAATAATGGTACACGTGAAAGAGTCAATACAAATTTAAAGCACACACCTGGGTCACTATTTCACTAAGCAGTGAACTAGTGCTCAAAGACTTTCTTTTTTGGTGATTTTACAGGCATACGTACATGTAGCTAGAAAACTTCAAGTTGGCCCAACTTTTTCAAGTTTCAATCCATAGTCATCCATTTTAATGCTTAAATATAGTCTTAAACCACAAAACTGGACCATTATTTTTGGAATTTAATTGATGTGAAAAAACATTTTAGCTTTTTCAAAAGATATATAGCAAATAGTGTGACAAAATGGGAGAACAAGGTGTTATTTCAAAAAAAAAATACAAGCAACTGTACATCCCTATATACAGAGCCATACATGACTACGGGCATTTCCCATTTGAACTAAACTTGGAAACGGTGCTAAATGGAACAGAAATTTCCTGGGAAAATTTCCAGAAAGTTTGAGAACAGTTACCATAAAGACTCGCAGATAAGCCGCACCTTTTTTCCAAAAATTTGCGACCAAAATCGTAGGTGCAGCTTATCTGCGAGACCATTTGGGAAAGAAGCTGTGAATTTCCGTGAATGGACACTTTTATGGCATAATACTGGAATAAATGCTACATTACAACAACAAGAGAGTATTGGTCATTGCTTTTGCGAGTTTGGTGGCTCCTAAAAGAGCTGTTGGTGATGAGTATAAGCTTATTTCAAGCTTACATTTCTTGCCGTTAAACCTTTTTGGTTAACAGGTCTTTTAAACGGTCTATGGTCGCTTTTCTCGAACAGGAGAACCTTACACAGCATGGAATTTCCATTCCCCCCCCCCCCCCAAAGTTGTTTACAGTGTCGACGACGGCCTGTTACTTCAAGGGTAATTGATCCTCCACGAGCGAGAAAATACCACGCTATTCTCGGACTTCTCGAGAATTCGAGAATAGCGTGGTCCAGTCTTCCATCATCTGATATTATGCCTGGTTACAAAGCTTCGCACATGCATGCAAGAAAACAACAAATTTATGCGCAAAATTCTATGGAAAAACTGCCTTGAATGGAGAAATACCTCTGAACAAATACCAGAATATATCAATCATATGTCATAATTGGTTTGACATTATGTTTATTCTACTAAAGAGCTAAAATTACGGGTAAGACTTTAAAGTAATTTTCGATCAATTGTTGGCGAGTTTGCCTTGGATGAAGACAGAACACTTCATAGTCTCGACTTTGGATTTCTTTCGTTTTTTTTTTTCATGAAAAACTTTTTCCAAAATTTGAGTTGCTAAACTCGGGGTGCGGCTTATCTGCGAGTCTTTACAGTAAGTTTCTGAAATGCGAACCCTTCAACTGAAAGTTCTGAAAATTCCGCAATCAAAAATGAATGGAAGAAAACTTTCGGGAAGAAATTTTAGAAAATTTGGGAATACCACATGACATTGTCCTCTTTTTGGAAATTCTTGAAAACGCTGCTCTATTCGCTACCAAATGTTGCCGAAAATTCAAACCAGAAGTTATGGTTGAATGGAAAGTAGCCTACAATAACATAAACACAAAGACTCGTTTGGCCTCTTAACACCGACCCCCTCCCCACTCCGAACTCCCCCATCCCAAACAAATTATGCTCACATATTTTTTAGTTATTGTACAAATATGGGCTGGGGATGCTTCACAAAATTGTAACCTGGATTATAACCAGGCTAATTACCTAAGAAATAGATGCAGCATGCAAAGAAAGTCGTGTCCGATAGCCAAGGACTAGTGGATTTTGCTACCAGTTAGTGAATTCTGTTCTTAACTTGCCCGACACGCAAATAACTGTTTTAGGAAAGTCACATTACAGAAGAACTGTAATCAATTCTGCTCATCAAAAATTTTTCTTCAGGCTTATTAAAATGACTCTTGGGCTAGTACATGTTAGCTGCAGCTTGCCTGAATCATGGTAAGCTATAAAACTCTGTTATGTGGGTAATCTTTTAGAGGACAGGTAGCTTGCAAACTAAACTGAACGCAGGGTTGTCGGAACAGCAACAAGAAGATTTATTCCAAAAATGAACGTAGTTTCCACGAAGTAAAACTCCACAACAGCACTTAACTCAATAAACTTACAAGGCCTCCGCCAACTTCAATAAATTTACACGGCCTCTGCCAACTTGAATAAACACTGCTTCAGTCACACTTGACTAAACAGGACTAACGTTGAACTCTCTTCGCTTGTGGTAAACTAGTTGAAACTCCACTCGGATTCGCTTACTTATATACTTTTACAATAATAATCTAGAAGTTTCTAAATAGTATAATTATAAAAAGATTACAAAAGGATTACAAAATATCCCACTTTAGAAACACTGACACAAGATCCTAAAATAAACAAACTATGAACTCTCACGAAACTTCTAGAAAGTCACGCTAGTCACGCAACAGAGTTTTTCGTAACAAACTCACTTTCCTCGCACCCTGAGATGAACTAGAAAATTTTACCTCTTTTTCCTGGAAATATGACCAAAATTGAGGGCGAAACTGGTCTTTCAGGTCTTTTTGACATTTTTCTGAAAAGAAGAAATTAATTTCATGACAGCTTAAGTTCTTCCTATTTCATAACTAAAAAGGACTTACAAAACATCTAATGAAATAAACTATAGCCTTGATATGCTTGCAGGGTAAGCAGTCATTTCACCTCCCAAGTCTTTTCGCCCCAGTTACTTAGACCCCTACCCAAGCGAACCATGTTATGTCCTATTAATAAACACCAATGAAATACCAAACCATTTTACTTAAATTAATAAATAGTTTTTTGGTCTGAAAGGTGCAGTTTATTATGAAGCCATAGGAACGGTGATATTAAATTCACATCTGAAGATATCAAGTTTTCGCACGAAAGTTCACTTGGTATTTCATTTCTTGTTCTTTAAGCCATGTAAAAGGTTACTTAGAGGGCTAAGTGACTAGGACCAAATGGCTTGGGGGCAAAATGACCGTAAAGGGCTTGCGTAAGGAGCTTTGCATCAGTAAAGAATGCAGTATGGAAGTGAACATCATGATCTTCGCAGTGGAATGAACCACTTAAGTGGCTGAAAAAGAACCTGAAAAATGTTCATTCTACTGTGAGGGTTTTGTTCATGTTCATATCTTTATAACAACCACGGTTCAAAATAATATTTATGATTCATTTCATCTGTTTCAATTCAAAGAATGTAGTGTTGGTAACTTGAAGAGCAGCTGGTCCCAGCTGTTCAAATATTGGATAGTGCTATCCCAGGGTGCAAAGAAATTCATTTTTACAGCTTGCCATTTGGGCAAGCTTAAACTAGCATTTACTAGCTCGATGTCATTTCAACTAGCCCCAAAAGCTTTTTGACAAGCAGAATTGATTTCACAGTTCTTCTGTTACTCAAATTCCTCAAAAAACATCACTTGCCCGTCGCGCAAGTTAAAAACAGAATTCACTAGCCCGATAGCAAAATCCACTGACCCCAGGCTATCGGACACTACTTTCTTTGCACGCTGGCTGTCCACTGGATAAATCAGTATCCAGCTGTTAAGTATTAGGGAAACCAATAATATTGCATTATCCACTGGGTAGAGATTTATCCAGTGGATAGTGATATTAAACATCCAAACAACAAGGGCCAGGCCCCAGTTGTTCAATGGTTGGATAACACTATCCCAGACCTTCCAACTCTTAGGGTTGGGCCAAGAGACCCACAGTTTGGGCTATCAACTCATGATCCCCCGATTTAGCCTCCAAGTCTACCGTCAAATCCGAAAATCTTGAAATTGTCAGACAATTTCAGTAGGAAAAGAGTAATTTCCAAAAAATTTGTCTGCATAATGGACGAATTGTATGTATCGAATTTGAGGCAGGGGGAACTGGGTCCAATTCCAACCTCACACCCTTGAAAAATGTGTTGGCTAAATTTTTGTTGGCTAAGGTCGTCTGTGGGAAAGTCAAACGTCCTATCTACATGGATAGTGAAACAGAATCAAAAGCTTCAGAAGCAGCCGATATTGCACAACATTTAAAAGTGAATGGAGTAACTTATATCTGATAGGGTAAATAATATGACACAAATAATCTGCCTTTTTTTTTATTTGACACATATTTATGTAAATCTCCAGGTTTGGGGGGGGGGGGGGGGGGGGGGTTAATTTTTTCAAACACTCCAGATAATTTGCATGGTTTGGGGGGTTGGAAGGTCTGCTATCCGCTAGCTAGATAAACCTCTATCCAGTGGATGACACAATTGGCTTTCCCAATACTTATCCGTTGGATAGTGGAATCCAATGTTTGAACAACCGAGCCCTTGCTGCCAGCTTACCTAAGAACCACTCTCGCAAGCGTGCGAGCACGGGTGGGTTTTGTCTCAACTGTTCCAAAGACCTGCCAGTCCCTGAAAGAAATCACATAAACTATTAACACTGAAAATGAGGCATTTATAAGGAACGTACTTTTAATACCAAATTCTTGGGGAGCCGAGGGCGAAAGGTAGTTCACCAAATTGCTCCAAACGACTTCATTCCCGCCTGCCGCCATTTTGTTGGTGTGTACTTCATGTAAAACATCGTATAATGTTCTGGAGAGAAAACGATGACCTTGCCGATGAGAGACCAAAAAGTGGGCAAGAACGTCATGCTAGCCCACATATAAGGCACTATTATAATAAACATACTATATGGCTATATACACCAAGTGATGACTACACTTACTTCCACTAACACTCACTTATCGTCACTTGTGCTCACTTTCCTTCATTTGTGCTCACTTTCCTTCACATGTGCTCACTTTCCTTAACTCGTACTCACCCTCCCTCACTTGTACTCACCTTCCTTCACTTGTACTAACCCTCCTTCACTTGTACTCACTTTCCTTCACTTGTACTAACTTTCCTTCACTTGTGCTCACTTTCCTTCACTTGTACTCACTTACCTTCACTTGTTCTCACTTTCCTTCACTCATACTCACTGTCCTTCACTCGTCTTCACCCTCCTTCACTTGTACTCACTTTCTTTCACTTGTGCTCACTTTCCTTCACTTGTACTCACTTTCCTTCACTTGTATTCACTTTCCTTCACTCGTCTTCACCCTCCTTCACTTGTACTCACTGTCCTTCACTTGCACTCACTTACCTTCACTTGTAGTCACTTTCCTTCACTTGTGCTCACTTTCCTTCACTTGTATTCACTTGTACTCACCCTCCTTCACTTGTACTCACTTTCTTTCACTTGTTCTCACTTTCCTTCACTTGTATTCACTTTCCTTCACTCGTCTTCACCCTCCTTCACTTGTACTCACTGTCCTTCACTTGCACTCACTTACCTTCACTTGTAGTCACTTTCCTTCACTTGTGCTCACTTTCCTTCACTTGTATTCACTTGTACTCACCCTCCTTCACTTGTACTCACTTTCTTTCACTTGTTCTCACTTTCCTTCACTTGTACTCACTTTCCTTCACTTGTATTCACTTTCCTTCACTCGTCTTCACCCTCCTTCACTTGTACTCACTTTCCTTCACTTGTACTCACTTTCCTTCACTTGTATTCACTTGTACTCACCCTCCTTCACTTGTACTCACTTTCTTTCACTTGTTCTCACTTTCCTTCACTTGTACTCACTTTCCTTCACTTGTATTCACTTGTACTCACCCTCCTTCACTTGTACTCACCCTCCTTCACTTGTACTCACTTTCTTTCACTTGTGCTCACTTTCCTTCTCTTGTACTCACTTTCCTTCACTTGTATTCACTTTCCTTCACTTGTATTCACTTTCCTTCACTCGTCTTCACCCTCCTTCACTTGTACTCACTTTCCTTCACTTGTACTCACTTTCCTTCACTTGTATTCACTTGTACTCACCCTCCTTCACTTGTACTCACTTTCTTTCACTTGTGCTCACTTTCCTTCTCTTGTACTCACTTTCCTTCACTTGTACTCACTTACCTTCACTTGTACTCACTTTCTTTCACTTGTGCTCACTTTCCTTCACTTGTATTCACTTTCCTTCACTTGTATTCACTTTCCTTCACTCGTCTTCACCATCCATCTCTCGTACTCACTTTCCTTCACTTGTACTCACCCTCCTTCACTTGTACTCACTTTCCTTCACTTGTATTCACTTTCCTTCACTCGTCTTCACCCTCCTTCACTTGTACTCGCTTTCCTTCACTTGTACTCACCCTCCTTCACTTGTACTCACTTTCCTTCACTTGTATTCACTTTCCTTCACTCGTCTTCACCCTCCTTCACTTGTATTCACTTGTACTCACCCTCCTTCACTTGTACTCACTTTCCTTCACTTGTATTCACTTTCCTTCACTCGTCTTCACCCTCCTTCACTCGTACTCACTTTCCTTCACTTGTACTCACTTTCCTTCAATTGTACTCACTTTCCTTCACTTGTACTCACTTACCTTCACTTGTACTCACTTTCCTTCACTCGTACTCACTTACCTTCACTTATACTCACTTTCCTTCAATTGTACTCACTTACCTTCACTTGTACTCACTTTCCTTCACTTGTACTCACTTACCTTCACTTGTACTCACTTACCTTCACTCGTACTCACTTACCTTCACTTGTATTCACTTTCCTTCAATTGTACTCACTTACCTTCACTTGTACTCACTTTCCTTCACTTGTACTCACTTTCCTTCACTTGTACTCACTTACCTTCACTTGTACTCACTTACCTTCACTCGTACTCACTTACCTTCACTTGTATTCACTTTCCTTCAATTCTACTCACTTACCTTCACTTGTACTCACTTTCCTTCACTCGTACTCACTTACCTTCACTTGTACTCACTTTCCTTCAATTGTACTCACTTTCCTTCACTTGTACTCAATTACCTTCACTTGTACTCACTTACCTTCACTCGTACTCACTTACCTTCACTTGTATTCACTTTCCTTCAATTGTACTCACTTACCTTCACTTGTACTCACTTACCTTCACTTGTACTCACTTACCTTCACTTGTACTCACTTTCCTTCAATTATACTCACTTTCCTTCACTTGTATTCACTTTCCTTCACTTGTACTCACTTTCCTTCACTTGTACTCACTTTCCTTCACTTGTACTCACTTTCCTTCAATTGTACTCACTTTCCTTCACTTGTACTCACTTACCTTCACTTGTACTCACTTTCCTTCACTCGTACTCACTTACCTTCACTTGTACTCACTTTCCTTCACTCGTACTCACTTACCTTGACTTGTACTCACTTTCCTTCACTCGTACTCACTTACCTTCACTTGTACTCACTTACCTTCACTTGTACTCACTTTCCTTCACTTGTACTCACTTTCCTTCACTTGTACTCACTTTCCTTCACTTGTATTCACTTGTACTCACCCTCCTTCACTTGTACTCATTTTCCTTCTGTAAAGGACAAGACATAAAGAACAATACCTTTCATTGATTTCGTGATTTTCAGGCTTTGATCTTAGTTACCAGCGTAGTTACAATGTTTACCTGATTTCTATTGGTTTCGTAACAAGATATTTCGGCGTCCCCACGCGGATATAAAAGCGTGCGTTAGCGTCCTTTTAGGCAGCAAGTCAAGTAGGATTCGCGTCGTGACATCGTTTTTTGTTTCGTTTTTTAACCTTTGCATTGGTACAAGCGGGACCGATATGTAAGTGATTTCTTTTGTTATATTACTTAGTTTCGTTATTTAGCCAGTGGGCAAAAGTACACGAATGTTACTGTACAAGTATACAGATTTATGTTTGATTGCTTTATAATTGTTTCATGAGCCAAAAGCGGATTTGAACGCCTGTTAGAGCACCGCCCACACTTTTGTTTTATGGTACAAGGATTAAGATCAGATTTATGGAATTATTGCCTAATTTCAGTTTATGTAACTTTAAAGTAGATTTTACCGTCTTTTGTCGACCTGATCGTTATAGAATCGCTTTATTACCGTTTTTCAAGCTTTAGTTTGTTGATTACGCGTTATTTGTCTCAGTATCGCTTTTTCGCCAAATTGATAGAGAATTTTGTATTGTTGTTTCAGTTTACGGTCAATCTTTGGTCTATAGATTTGGAATTTGGAATTAAATCACCGTTAACCGTCACCTTTGGTTTTCCGTGGTTTTCTTGTTTTGCCGACCCGTAAAATAGTCCCTAACCTGCTGCGACACACCCCTCGAAGTTTGGTTTCTCGTTTGTTTGTTTGGGTCGTCGCCAGCCACAGTAAAATATCGCCAGTCTTGTTTGCCGATGGTTATGAACATTTGTTGAACATTGCTCGAACTTTTGAACCTTTATTTGATGGCCTTATGAGTGTCTTTAGCGTCGCATACCTTCGTAACCAGACGCCGACACCTAACCAAGATAATCCGCCAAAACAAACACATTCGCCGTCCAAGAGCGTAGCAAGCGTCACACCATCTTCTATTTTGATAAACGTAGCTCCTCGCACAAGAAAAATGACGGAAAAAGGAAAGGCTTACCAGTTAGGGGTTAAACAAGCTAACCGTGATTGTGCGCTTGCGAAACTGAATAAAGAGATAGAGAAGATCAATGTAATGCGTGACTTGCCCGAGACAACAATTGAACAATTATCCTCAGAGAGGGATTATTTAGATCGCTTGAAGGATGAGTTTAATGACGCGCAAAAGGCGTACGATGACTTGCTGGAATCGCCAGAGGAAAAGGACGCCTCTTATCAGTGGTTTGATATTCGCGATCGAGAGTTTACGGAATGTAGGATAAGAATCTGCGAGCGCATTCAGGCACTGGAGAAAATATTCACTCGACCTCCATCCGAGAAATCCAGGCACAGTAGGAAGTCGTCTGTCAGGTCTTCTCGGTCTTCCGCGTCCCATCGAATTTCTCTTGCCTTAGTCGATGCAGCCGCTAAAGCAGCGAAGCTACGAGCCGAAATGGAACTTTTCGATAAAGAAAGAGAAATAAGGCGCCTGCAACTTGAAAAGGAAATAGCAATTGCGAATGCCGAAGAGGATGCAATTAAAAGAATAATAGATGAAGACAAACTATCTATTAAGGAAGAAAACAAAGGCGTGAAACAGGATTTCGAACCATGCACGAGTGGCGAAAAGTTTATTAAAAATGAGAGAGAATTTCCTATAGACCCGAACGTTCCTCCCTTCGTCCCAAGTAACTTTCCAGAGTCTCCCGAGATCTTGCGACCAGAACCGTTTTTCTCATCCTCGCAGTACGTTAGTCCAGATATCAGCGCTACCATGCGCGAGATAGTTAACCTTCAAGCAAAACAAGCAGAGTTAAGTTCGCTGATAATAAGCCAACAGAAGACTACCCACCTTCCAGTAAAGGAGCCGCCCATCTTTTCTGGAGATCCATTCGCGTATCCAGCGTTTATAACTGCCTTTGACTCCATCATTTCCGCTAATGTGACCTCGGACAGAGATCGTCTCTTCTTCCTAGACAAGTACACTAAAGATAAGGCGAACGAAGTTGTGAAAGGATTTCTAGCTATGAGCTCGGACAGTGCTTACAAAGAAGCCCGAAAATTGCTTGACCACCGCTTTGGCAATCCAGTGCATGTAGCAGAAGCGTATAAGTCTAACCTTAGAAAATGGCCGCAGATCAGTGACGGAAATAGTAGTGGTCTTCAGGAGTTCTCTGACTTTCTTGTGCGATGTGAAGAAGCGATGAAAACAATGAAGTCTATGGGAGATCTTGACTCAACACAAACACTCCTTCAAATCAGTGCTAAGCTTCCTTCCTATTCTGGCGTTAAGTGGTGTAGGCATGCCCATGAAGCACAAACGAAAACAAAGAAGATTATCACCTTTAGCGACTTCGTAAAATTCGTTAAGGAAGAAGCAGAATTAGCGAACGACCCTATTTTCTCACCAGACGCGCTAAAGAAAGAAAGAAATAAGACGGTGACAGGAAACCAACCGAGGTTCGGACGGAAAATTAGACCAAAGAGCAAAGGCGTTGACGGAGCTAGCGGAACTTCTCTTGCGACCAGTGGCTTACCCTCGGAATTGAAAATTGCCAGTGGGAAGTCGTACCAGCCCTGTCCTCTCTGCGAAGGCCAGCACTCACTCGTTAAATGCAGCAGTTTCTTGAAGATGTCAGTAAACCAGCGCAGTGATGTCATTCGTGAAAAGGGACTTTGTTACGGCTGCTTTAAAAGGGGTCACATGTCAGCGGGTTGTCCTGACAGGTTCACTTGTGAAGAATGCGGAAGGCGCCATCACACTCTCCTCCATAGAGTAAATCCCAAGTCCAGTAGCTCACAGCCAGACACGAAAGCAAAATCGAGCGTTCATCAACCCAAGAAGAAAGAGCCTCAAAGAGAAGCCAGGAGTGAAAGCAAGTCAGCTCCCGAATCATCAAATTCAAACGCGATTAGCGCGGCACACAGCTCAGTCCTGGGAAACGCAAGCTTAATCACCAATTGTCGAATAGTCTTGGTCGATCTGTTTCACAAGGCCTGTCCCGAGAAGCAAATAAAGGTGTACGCACTCTTGGACGATGCAAGTGACACAACCTTCGTTACCACCCACGTGCAAGAGAAACTCGGCATAGAGGGTGTTCAGACCAGTTTGAACCTTAGTACCATGCTTGGTCGTGAAGTTTTAGAAGTAGAAAGAATCGATGGTCTAATAGTACGAAGACTTGACGGACGTGCCCTAGTTGAGCTACCGAAGGCTTACGCTAGAGAATGCATTCCATCCAGACGAGACCAAATCCCGACACCGGAGGTTGCGGATAAGTGGCCACACCTTCAAAAAATACGCGATAAGATCCCGCCCTACGAAAGGGACGCAGAAATTGGCTTGTTGATTGGTTGCAACTGTCCCAAAGCAATCAAACCAAAGGAGGTTATACATGGCACGAGTGAAGATCCTTATGCAGTTCGCACTTTGTTAGGATGGTCTATCGTGGGACCTGTCGTGACCTTAGACAGCTCTTTAGAAGACCACGCCCTGAATTCCACATGCCATCGTACCCTAGCGAGAGAGAGAGTTCCCGGAGATCGTGAGAGCCGATTGAGTTTCGTGCTTAAAGGAAAAACAAAGGAGTTGATAAATCCAACTGCGATCAATCAGATGTTCGAACTAGATTTCTCAGATCACAAAAACAGCGGAAGGCATGGTTTGTCTAAAGAAGATAGACGATTTCTGGAAATAGTCGAGCAGGGAATTCATCAGTGCGAAGACGGCCATTACGAACTTCCGTTGCCACTGAAAGCCGAGCGCATCGAACTGCCTAATAATAGAGAGACAGCTCTCCGCCGTCTTAATCAGCTGAAACGAAGATTTCAAGCTCCAAAGGGACAGAAATATAGAGAGGACTATGTAAACTTCATGAAAAACATCATTGAAAATGGCTATGCAGAGAAGGTACCAAACATGCACAAGTCAGAAAGGAACAATGTCTGGTATATCCCGCACCACGGCGTCTACCATCCAAAGAAACCAAATAAAATTCGCGTAGTTTTTGATTGCGCAGCGGAACATAGAGGCGAATCTTTAAACAAGCACCTTCTTCAAGGCCCTGACTTGACAAACAACTTGACCGGGGTACTATGCCGCTTTCGAGAAGAATCCATCGCCTTTATGTGCGACATAGAAGCCATGTTTCACCAAGTCAGAGTAGACGAAAGCCACAGAGATTTACTTCGATTCCTCTGGTGGGAAGACGGTGACGTCACTAGAGAACCAGGAGAATATAGAATGGCCGTTCATTTGTTTGGAGCCACTTCATCGCCTGGGTGTGCGAATTTTGCCTTGAAGTCAACTGCAAATGACTACGAAAGTGAATTTGGTGTTGCTGCCGCAGATTGTCTTCGAAACGACTTCTATGTTGACGACGGTCTCAAGTCCGTTCCCTCAGTGGATGAAGCTGTAACGCTCATTTCAGAAGTGAAGGAAATGTGCAAGAGTGGAGGTTTTAACCTTCATAAATTCGTGTCGAATAGTAAAGACGTCATCAGAAGAATCCCAGAGTCAGATAAAGCAGATGGCGTTAAAGAGCTCGATTTGGACCTCGATTCGCTTCCCTTAGAACGTGCTCTAGGTGTGCAGTGGTGTATTGAGTCTGACTGCTTTCAGTTTAACATCGTCTTACGGGACAAGCCGTGTACTAGAAGAGGAATACTTTCTACGATAAGTTCGATTTTTGACCCACTTGGCTTCGTTGCTCCGCTCTTGTTAGACGGGAAGTCAATACTTCAGGAGTTATGCCGCCTTGATGTAAGTTGGGATGACCCGATACCTGACGATATAAAGATCAAGTGGGAAAAGTGGAGAGCAGACCTGTTGAATTTGCAGCAAATTTCAATTTCGAGATGTTACAAGCCCGAAAACTTTTGCCCTGTTGTGCGGACTGAACTCCACCACTTCTCAGACGCAAGCGTCAAAGGCTACGGTCAGTGTAGTTACGTGAGAATGACTGATGAGCAGCAAAGGATCCACTGCACCTTAGTCATGGGAAAATCGAGAGTTGCCCCCCTCAAACCTGTAACCGTACCGAGACTGGAACTCACCGCCGCTGTTTGTTCTGTGAGGATTAGCCAGCAGTTGCGTCGGGAATTGAGCTATCACATCGACCAAGAGTACTTTTGGACAGATAGCAAAGTAGTCCTTGGATACATAAGCAATGAAAGTAGGCGATTTCATGTATTCGTGGCTAACAGAGTTCAAGAAATTCAAAATAGCACTTCAGTTGAACAGTGGAACTACGTCGAATCAAAACAGAACCCTGCAGATGAAGCTTCGCGAGGTGTTAAGTCTCAAGAGTTGTTACATTCTCGCTGGATCAACGGACCTGCCTTTCTTTGGAAAACTGAAGACCAGTGGCCAATAAACCAGGATCACAGCGAAGGCCCCATTGATCTCCAGAATAACGACCCCGAAGTCAAGAAACATGTTACCATGGCAACAGCACAAATCGTCAAAGTAGATTCAGAGAAAGCAAGCCTGTGTGAGAGAGTGAAGTACTTCTCTGACTGGCATCGCGCGAAACGAGCGATTGCTCTGTGTATACGTTACATAAGAAGTTTAAGAGCGCGAGTACAGAAGAAGCAATGTAAAGAAGAATTGACACGAGAAGTAAAAGTCACTGATTTAGAGAGCGCAGAACGCGCTATCATTCGTGCAGTACAGACAAGCGCATTTAAGGAGGAGTTAGACGTCTTGAAGCAGATAAAGAGGAAGAATCCAGACCCTAACAGTAGAATCTTTGCGCAACAGAGGAAAACTAATATAAAGACTTACAGCTCACTGTACAAGCTCGATCCTTTTGTTGATGAAGATGGAATTTTGCGAGTCGGTGGACGTCTTAGACGTGCAAGTCTGTCAGATGACATGAAGTTTCCCATCATACTACCAAGAAATAGCCACGTTACCATGCTCATTGTCAGGTACTTTCACGAACGCACAAGTCACCAAGGCAAGACCATGACGCTCAATGAAGTACGATCCAACGGATTTTGGATAATTAGTGGTTCAGTCGTAGTTAGTAGCATAATCTCGTCCTGTGTCAAGTGCAAGAAACTACGTGGAGCAGTTCAAGAACAAAGAATGTCAGACCTCCCAGAAGACCGTTTAGAGACTGCCCCTCCCTTCACCTACTGCGCCGTCGACTATTTTGGTCCCTTTATCGTTAAACATGGCCGGAAGGAGCTGAAGCGTTATGGTGTTTTGTTCACTTGTATGGCTTCGAGGGCTATACACCTTGAAACATCTAACTCCCTCGACACAGATTCATTTATCAACGCCCTTAGACGATTTATCAGTCGGCGAGGTCCCATCCGCCAGTTAAGAAGTGACCAGGGAACCAACTTTGTGGGAGCTCGTAAAGAACTTGCACAAGCGTTAAGTGAAATGGACCAAGAAAGAATCAAGGCAACGCTATTAGAAGAGCAGTGCGATTGGTTTTCCTTCAAAATGAATGTCCCAGCAGCGAGTCATATGGGAGGTGTCTGGGAACGCCAAATTAGAACCGTTCGGAGCGTTCTCTCGTCGCTGTTAAACAACAACGGACGACAATTAGACGACGAGTCTCTTAGGACTCTGATGTGCGAAACAGAAGCGATTGTTAACAGCCGACCCTTGACAGTGAACCAGATTTCAGATCCAGATTCTTTAAGTCCTTTGACCCCGAACCAGCTGCTAACGATGAAGTCAAAAGTCGTTCTTGCCCCACCAGGTGTCTTTCAGCCAGCCGACGTATATTGCAGGAAGCGTTGGAGGCGAGTCCAACATTTAGCGAACGAGTTTTGGTCACGTTGGAGAAAAGAGTTCCTGCTTAGTTTGCAAGAACGCCAGAAGTGGACACGCCCAAGCAGAGATTTACAAGTAGATGATGTTGTAATCATGAAGGATGAGAGCCTCCCTCGTAACGCTTGGCCGTTAGCACGTGTATCAGCTGTTTACCCCAGTGCAGATGGGCAAGTACGTAAAGTCCAGGTAGCTCTTGCGGATAGTTGCCTCGATTCCAAGGGGAAGAGAACTGGTCAATTACGGTACTTTGACCGACCGATCCACAAGCTGGTACTGCTGATGCAAGTTAAGAATTAAGTGAGAACTTTCCGGGGTAATTCCCCGACGAGGAGCCTTGAACATTGAACTGAACTTTGAAGAGAAAACATGATTGTATGAACATTATTAAGTTGATTATTTAGTTGATTTAGTGAAATAATTTGATTATTTCAGGGGAGCCATGTAAAGGACAAGACATAAAGAACAATACCTTTCATTGATTTCGTGATTTTCAGGCTTTGATCTTAGTTACCAGCGTAGTTACAATGTTTACCTGATTTCTATTGGTTTCGTAACAAGATATTTCGGCGTCCCCACGCGGATATAAAAGCGTGCGTTAGCGTCCTTTTAGGCAGCAAGTCAAGTAGGATTCGCGTCGTGACATCGTTTTTTGTTTCGTTTTTTAACCTTTGCATTGGTACAAGCGGGACCGATATGTAAGTGATTTCTTTTGTTATATTACTTAGTTTCGTTATTTAGCCAGTGGGCAAAAGTACACGAATGTTACTGTACAAGTATACAGATTTATGTTTGATTGCTTTATAATTGTTTCATGAGCCAAAAGCGGATTTGAACGCCTGTTAGAGCACCGCCCACACTTTTGTTTTATGGTACAAGGATTAAGATCAGATTTATGGAATTATTGCCTAATTTCAGTTTATGTAACTTTAAAGTAGATTTTACCGTCTTTTGTCGACCTGATCGTTATAGAATCGCTTTATTACCGTTTTTCAAGCTTTAGTTTGTTGATTACGCGTTATTTGTCTCAGTATCGCTTTTTCGCCAAATTGATAGAGAATTTTGTATTGTTGTTTCAGTTTACGGTCAATCTTTGGTCTATAGATTTGGAATTTGGAATTAAATCACCGTTAACCGTCACCTTTGGTTTTCCGTGGTTTTCTTGTTTTGCCGACCCGTAAAATAGTCCCTAACCTGCTGCGACACACCCCTCGAAGTTTGGTTTCTCGTTTGTTTGTTTGGGTCGTCGCCAGCCACACCTTCACTTGTATTCACTTTCCTTCAATTGTACTCACTTACCTTCACTTGTACTCACTGTCCTTCACTGGTACTCACTTTCCTTCACTTGTACTCACTTTCCTTCACTTGCACTCACTTACCTTCACTTGTACTCACTTTCCTTCACTTGTATTCACCCTCCTTCACTCGTACTCACTTTCCTTCACTTGTACTCACTTTCCTTCACTTGTACTCACTTTCCTTCACTTGTACTCACTTTCCTTCACTTGTACTCACTTACCTTCACTTGTACTCACTTTCCTTCACTCGTCTTCACCCTTGTTTCTAAACTAATTCTTGAAGTTTCTTATGACTTATTCAAAGTAGTATCAAACTTAGAAACAAAAAACTACAGTAGAGGATTGGACATTCTTGATCTCTTGTGCTTGGCTAATATGCCAGATGTAATAAGTGCTGCAAAGGTATTTGACAAAGAAGAGGAAGACAGTATTTTAAGGGGATACGAGGACGTACTGAATCGGAATTTGGCGGCATTTGGACTAGAAATAGAGACGGTAATTGGTGATGGCGACTGTGCCTTTCGAAGTTTAACAAAGCAAATTAATAGGATTAGCAGAGAAGATGAAACATTTAAGGAACATTTAAAAAGCTTGGATTTACTTAAGTCTGAAGAGGAAGATACCTTCCAGTTGCGGCAACTGTTTGCAGACAAAATCGCAGAAGGGGACGAAGAACTGCTTGCTTTTTTAACGTTGGAAGACAACGATGGAGACATCCAAGCGAAGGCAAATGAGTTCCGAACTTCAGGGGTTTACGACAAAATGCTTGGTGATTTAATTATGAAAACTTGTGCAGAAGTACTTCAAATAACTATTGTCTTGGTAACTTCAAATGAGTCTGTTCCTTGGCTTCTGTTTGTGCCTGACCAGTTTTCCAGTGGAGAGTCTGTTTTCGTTGCATTCCATTTCTATGGTGTAGGTCACTACGATTCCACACGGAAAGCAGAAGAAGGTAAGCGGCCCAGTCATAATAGTAAGGCGAATTCATAATTTTGCTGGACGGCCTGCTTCAAACTTGTACTGACATGTATTTGAATAAAAGCACTTCAGTATAAGAAAGTGTTAATTTTACGTAGTAAAATATGTTAGGGAAAATCAAAATGTGAATTATATGATGTTGAGATTTAACTTTTGTAAACGAAACTAATTTAAGTTTAGGAGAGCTTAATCTTTTAAGGTGTTTATCGTTGCTCTCTTGTTTGACAAAATAACCACTTTTCCACCGAAACAGGCATAGCAGAAGTGCCAACAATGACAGATGCAGAAGCTGAATAATCCAAATTTTGCAGCTGTGGGAGAAATAGGAAGACCAGAGTAAAGTCCTGCTTAGAAACACCTCTGCATAACAAAGGCAGAAGATGCCCGTGTGTTGCTGCAAAACGGAAGTGTACCACTGCTTGCAAATGCACTGGCTGCATTAATCGGGTAGCAGTTAAAGACACTTCTTGTAGATGCGGTGAGGGGAAACGACAAGAAGCAACGTTTACCTCCTGTCAAGACAAAATTGGGCAGCGGAAAACAAAATGCCCTTGCTTCTCACAAGGGAAAGCCTGTGGTGATGAATGCCGTTGCTTCAATTGTAAGAATGATTTTGGTACGAGAGAGGTGGTGTCTGTAAGGAAAAGACGAGCACAAAAAGTAACTTCAAGTTCGCCAAGAAGCAAAAGAAAACCATGCCATGAGTACCTTGACAATGCAGGGGCAACAATTAATTTTGGAAGCTGGACGTCACTGGAAACGTGTATTTTGAGCACCATTGAGTCTTACATAGCTTCAACTTGCATCGCTCCAACAACAGAAAACATTCAAAAGTTGTACAATTATGTGATCAAAAGCGTGGTCTCACAAGAAGGAACAGGTTTGACTAGATTCAAGTCTCTAAACCAAGTTAGAGCTAAGCTGCTGCACAAAAAGAAAAAGGAAGAGGCGTTACGTGGCTTCGTCGGCGCCCTAAAGTAAACAGCTGCTCAATCGCCTACGACAATGACAACGCCACAAAAGAACAAACTAATAAACAATAGATATGTTTCTACTAGTGCGTTTTAAATTTTAGCAGATTTCCTTGCCATCCGGCGTATTGACGCCTAGTGAGATGATCGCAAGCGGTGGTTCTTAGTTATATTTTTTATTATCGTTCCATGCAAACTTTAGCACAGTTGATACGGGTTTCATTCTTTGGTAAGTGATATATTATTAAATAAAAGCGAATTGGTATTTTGAGGACTTGAGCGATTGACCCAAGAGTGACATTATCGTTACTTTCGCCGTCGTATTGCACTACACTACATGTACTAAAAAGAAGGCTCCAGCTCGAGAAGCTTACTTTTGAATGGTAATTGAAAGTAAACAACTATAAGCAGATAAAAGGACGTTTATTGGCATAGCAGATGGTATGCGATTTAATATAACCTATTAGAGTTTTTGTTTTTCAATTACATGATTTGAAGCAGGGTAAGGATTAGATATAATTGCCTTAAAAAGCGTGAAATAAGGATTATGATCAATGAGTTACACCTTCCCCAAAGCTTCTTGGTTTTGTTGAGAGTAACACTACATATTTGTTCTCAAAGAGGTCTAGCCCTGCAGTTTGTTGTGGAACAAAGAAATAATGCTCAAGCACGACGAAAGGGAGGACAACGACAAACCAGACAGTCAGGTTCCCTACCCTCCAGGGGGGTGGTGGTTCTTCCTTACCTATAAGGGTGCGTGCCGCTTGATAGGGTACGGATTTTGGCCACTCTGCCCTCAATAGGTATTTTGTCAGGATTTCAAATCACAAGCGGCACCCCCTATACCTGACGTAGGACAAGTACCCCTCCCCGGGGGGTCTCTACCTGCTCAGTGAATATTTTGACGTACTCGGTTGAACTTGGCTATCGGATTGTAAGATTAGGTTGACAAAACAAACTACGATGTAGCTCAGGGGAAAAAAGCACAGTAGATGATCATATTCTGAATTTTTAGAAAGGATCTTTTCGTTGCAGCCGAGTGAGCGCTAAGTAAGTTACTGATGGATACGGGTAGTGCTTTTACATAAGTAACATTTAAGCGGGACCTAGAAATCAACAGTGAATCTGAGAGAGTAGTGGAAGTTTCTGTACATCAGGTAGATGTAAGTGTTATGTTTAACACTTTCAGCAGTAAGAACATTGTAAAGTTTACACTTGAACTTTTGTCAATTTTACCTTAAATGTACAATTAATAAAAACAATAGACCAAAGAAAAGAACGTTTATGTGTGTTCTGGCCTTGGCTGGTAGTGCATGACTTCGCTGTTTTTCTTTGCCTAAGGTTTTCTTGGAAGGGGGGGGGGGGGGGGTCAGTTGTGCCAGCGATCTCCCACCATTGTAGCCTCGTAGATGTTCTTAGGGCTTCGTCACCCTTTCCTTCCTTCGTGGGGAACGATACAGAAAAAATAGCGAGACCAATTAAACAAGACTCTGAAGACTCCTTTTCACCATTTTAAAAATGCAGAATACCGTAATCATGCTGTGAGTCGTATTTGCGCGGGTCAATACAAAGGCATCAGCTGCAGACCACATTGCTTTTCGTGCACTCAGAACCTGTTACTTCATATGGCCCTTCGAACGAAAGACGTTTCATAACTGATTAACGTCATTTTTAGCGACCATACCGGTCTCAATTCTCTTCGCAAATATCAAACATAGAAGTCAATCCCAATTTATTAGAGACAATGACCTGCGGTTGAATTTTCTGCGTGTTATAAAAAAACTATAATAAAAATAATAATAATAATGATAATCGATGTTTAAACAGGGTGAACCCTTCAGTCACAGGACTGGTATCAACGGGGACCCTGTATAACGTAAAAATAAAAAGAGTATGTAAAAATGACATATCCATAATGTTCAAAATTAAAACTTAGAAAAAGGTAATAACGTTCTCATAAAAATTGGATGTAGATTGGAAATGTTCTAAGAAATGACCTAAGAATAAAAATCGGAGATAGCCTTGAAACGCTCCTTAGGTGGCAAAATCTTTCTGTTCGTTGGAAGGCTATTAAATATGCCTGCACCATGATAATAAAAAGACTTTTTAGCGACATCTAAATGAAATTTGGGAAGTAAAATGTCAGTGATTGACGATCTAGTGCATCTATTAAAAACATGTTGGTTGTCTCTCTGGCAGCGTAACATGAAATAGTCTTTAAAGTATAGAGGAACTTCTCCGACCAAGCACTTGTTAACCAACAGTGCACAGTGCTTTTCCATGGTTTTTGTAAGAGGCGGCCAGCGTGGGTTTACGAGTATTGTTTCCGTGGCTATGTCCGGTTCAAAACAGTATACAATTTTCGCAGCTCGTTGTTGCAGGTTTTCAAGAGTCATTCTGTTAGTGCTTCCAAGAGGGCAAAAGCACGTATCACAATAGCTTAATATCGGTAGCACCGTGGACAAACAGATCTTATTTGCTGCTTTCGTGGTTAAACAACCTCGTAATCGTGACAGGAGGCAAAGTCTGCTGGCAACTTTTGACCTTAAATAGCTTATGTGATCGTTGAAAGATAAACACTCATCAAGCAAGACTCCTAGGTACTTGAACGACTTTACTTGGTTGACTTCCTTTCCTTCCATGCAAAGCGGATTATGAGATTCAGATCTAACTAGCCTCTGCCGAGTTCCAAATAAAATTAAGGAAAAGACCGTTCGCAGTTCACCAGTTAGAGACGTTATAGAGGTCAAGGCTTACGGTCAGCTGTAGTTGGTAAATGTTTGAAGCAGCAGTAAAAATAACGGTATCGTCGACATATAACATAACACTAGACAGACCAACAGCCAAAAGGAGATCGTTTATGTAAAGAATAAGCAAGAGAGGCCCTAACACGGAACCTTGAGGTACTCCGCTATTGACGTTGGCCGCAGAAGAAAGGTTACTTCCAATGGACACTCTTTTAGTCCTGTTAGTGAGATAGCTCTCAAACCACGAGAGAAGCTGGTCTTGGATTCCGTATCTGTACAACTTGTTTTAAAAGACCGTCATGAGAGTAAGTACAAGTGAAGGAAAGTGAATACAAGTGAAGGAAAGTTAGTACAAGTGAAGGAAAGTGAGTACAAGTGAAGGAGGGTGAGTACAAGTAAAGAAAAGTGAGTACAAGTGAAGGAGGGTGAGTACAAGTGAAGGAAAGTGAGTACAAGTGAAGGAGGGTGAGTACAAGTGAAGGAAAGTGAGTACAAGTGAAGGAGGGTGAGTACAAGTGAAGGAAAGTGAGTACAAATGAAGGAAAGTGAGCACGAGTGAAGGAAAGTGAGTACAAGTGAAGGAAAGTGAGTACGAGTGAAGGACAGTGGATACAAGTGAAGGAGGGTGAGTACAAGTGAAGGAAAGTGAGTACAAGTGAAGGAAAGTAAGTACAAGTGAAGGAGGGTGAGTACAAGTGAAGGAAGGTGAGTACAAGTGAAGGAGGGTGAGTAAGAGTGAAGTAGGGTGAAGACGAGTGAAGGAAAGTGATTACAAGTGAAGGAAAGTGAGTACAAGTGAAGGAAAGTGAGCACGAGTGAAGGAAAGTGAGTACAAGTGAAGGAAAGTGAGTACAAGTGAAGGAGGGTGAGTATAAGTGAAGGAAAGTGAGTGCAAGTGAAGGAAAGTGAGTACAAGTGAAGGAAAGTAAGTACAAGTGAAGGAGGGTGAGTACAAGTGAAGGAGGGTGAGTACAAGTGAAGGAAAGTGAGTACAAGTGAAGGAAAGTGAGTACACGTGAAGGAGGGTGAGTATAAGTGAAGGAAACTGAGTACAAGTGAAGGAGGGTGAGTATAAGTGAAGGGAAGTGAGTACACGTGAAGGAGGGTGAGTATAAGTGAAGGAAAGTGAGTGCAAGTGAAGGAGGGTGAGTACAAGTGAAGGAAAGTGAGTACACGTGAAGGAAAGTGAGTACAAGTGAAGGAGGGTGATTATAAGTGAAGGAAAGTGAGTACAAGTGAAGGAGGGTGAGTACAAGTGAAGGGAAGTGAGTACACGTGAAGGAAAGTGAGTACAAGTGAAGGAGGGTGAGTACAAGTGAAGGAGGGTGAGTACAAGTGAAGGGAAGTGAGTACACGTGAAGGAAAGTGAGTACAAGTGAAGGAGGGTGAGTACAAGTGAAGAAAAGTGAGTACACGTGAAGGAAAGTGAGTACAAGTGAAGGAGGGTGAGTATAAGTGAAGGAAAGTGAGTACAAGTGAAGGAGGGTGAGCACAAGTGAAGGAAAGTTAGTACAAGTGAAGGAAAGTGAGTACAAGTGAAGGAGGGTGAGTACAAGTGAAGGAAGGTGAGTACAAGTGAGGGAGGGTGAGTACGAGTTAAGGAAAGTGAGCACATGTGAAGGAAAGTGAGCACAAGTGACGATAAGTGAGTGTTAGTGGAAGTAAGTGTAGTCATCACTTGGTGTATATAGCCATATAGTATGTTTATTATAATAGTGCCTTATATGTGGGCTAGCATGACGTTCTTGCCAAAAAGTGAAAACCCACGAATAAGAGAACTGGTTTTTAAAAACCTGTTGGGCGAAAACTTGTCAGTTAGGCCCCCTCTATACGATAACCTTTTAAGTCTAAAGTTTGAAACAGGAGCTTTATAATTATTGTATTCTTGTGAATTATTTTGGTTGTCTACAGTAGTAGAAATAAACTGTTGTTGTTGTCTGCAGTGCTTCAGTCCTTCTTCTTGTCCTTCTTATAAATGATAATTTGGTCTGCAGATTTTATAGAAGTAATAAGCGGGATAACACAGAATAATCATAGCTGCTATGCTTTTTTTTTTCTTCAAAAAATAAGAACCTATTTCAGAGATGCCAACCTCTGGAGACCTAAAATCGGGAGACTGTCTATTTTTTTACTTCCCCCCTCGGAATTTCAACGACCCCCCCCCCCCCCCCCCCCCCGAAAAATTGACCCAGCCCCGAATAGGAATGACTTAGGACATTATATGACGTCTTACATGATGTACATACTATCAAAATTCGAATGCTAGAAATAATCTTTGTCAATGACAAAAATGCCCCAGAAACCGTACTGAGAATAAGAAAACTTCAAGTTTTGAGCTAAAAATGGGCTAAATATCAAACTAAGACTGTTTTATTTTTTACTAAGTATACAATATTTACAGTGAACGTAAAAAGCGGGAGATTTATGTACCAAAGCGGGAGAGCGGGGCAAAAAACCTAAGTCTCCCGCCAAAAGCGTGAGAGTCGGCTGTGTATAAAAGTGGGACGGGGACAAGGGGACAGGGACGTGGGGACGCGTGTGTGGGGACTTGGGACTTGGGGACGCGAGACTAGGGACTTGGGGACATCAAGTATGGGACGCGGGGACGTCAAAAACAGGGACGCAGGGGACGCGGGATGTGAATGAATATCGCAGAAGTCGGAGGTAAATGCGATATCTCTTTCTTCGTGAAAATGTGTTATTTATGGTCAACATTAGATTCCATCTTTCAAAACCACCTTGGACACCTTATCTATGATGTTACAGAAAATATTTCTTTATAATAGGAGTAAGCGCACTGACTATCGTGATTATGGTTAGGGTTGATTTCCACTGTCGAGTAAAAGGCAATGTATGAAAGGTCGCACGTAAGCGTAAAAGTAGAATCTCGCTCAACTTCACGTTTAATCTGAACAATTTACATCTTGCCTCTATCTTATTTTACGTGATTAAAATTTACTTGCGTTAACGTGCATAGCCAAAAACGCGTCACTGGAAATCGACCTTTAAGTACTGTTAGCAAGCATTTACTGTTAGGTTTGCCACCAAATATGTCAAACAAAATAAATATTGCTACAATAGTTGAATCCCCCGTGGTTTAGTGGTACAGGCGATGGATTTCGGAGCTGGCACTTCGGGGTTCGAAGCTCGCTTATGCCACTTAATCTATTATTTATTTTGAATCGAATGCAGTTATTCTACATAAATTTTGGCGACCGCTACCCACCCTACCCTGCTTTGGGCTCCAATATTCCATCAGCAAGAAGACCAGGACTACGGTTTAACTTTCTTCAATGCAGGGGATCTTCGCCGAGTGTTCGCTTCGTAAACAGGCATGGAGGAACCCTATTAAGGAGGGCAGGGTAGGTTGCCTTCACCAAAACATATTCACGAGAAAAGTGACTGATATCGCATTTACCTCCGACTTTTTCAATAATCATTATCGTCCCCGCGTCCCATACTTGATGTCCCCAAGTCCCTCGTCTCGCGTCTCCAAGTCCCCGCACACGCGTCCCATGTCCCCGTCCCACTTTAATACACAGCCGTGAGAGTTGGCATCTATGCTATTTAAGAGCCTAAATAGCCTAAATTATGCTAGTTACCATTTATGTAAGAACCTGTTTAGGCTAACTTGGGAAAGTGCAGTTTCTTATTTGCGGGACCCTACTGTAAACATTACTTAGTACAAGAGCAGAAGAAACCTTCAAACCTTTAACTGAGAAAACACATTACTGAAAGGGGATTA
This sequence comes from Porites divaricata, assembly GCA_038088405.1. Taxonomy (NCBI): domain Eukaryota; kingdom Metazoa; phylum Cnidaria; class Anthozoa; order Scleractinia; family Poritidae; genus Porites; species Porites divaricata. Next base: position 17,364,728 of record JBBMOI010000003.1, read on the forward strand.
CTATGATATGAATATTTAAACAAGTTCGTATGTCAAATAAGACAGTTTCATTAAATTTTGATCAATCTAAAATTCCAGGAAAGTGAAAATCTTGCTTTCAATAAGCTCCAGCTTTCATTAATTTCAATTGACTTTGCTCCAGAATTCATGGTTCAATATTGTGCATTTGGGAAATTACAATAATATTTTTTATTGTAAGGTTTTTATGAAACTTCTCTACCATTTACTCTCATTTTAGCTCGATAGATTGTGATCATGGCCATGGCATAGGCACTATACAAACCACTTATTATTATTATCGTCATCATCATCATCATCATCATTACTATTACACTGCCAAAAATATTAAGACACACTGTAGCACTCATTACTAGGTATAAAGAATCATGAACATTTTATTTGGACAGGTAGTTTGCAGTTCTAATCTTAATTATTATTAATGACTGTGAAAAAAAATGCCTATTTACGATTACGTTGGACTACAACTACCTCCAGGATTCTGTATGTACTAATAAGTTACTAAACAATCTGTATGAGGCATTTACTGCCTCATCCTCCTGGGATGTTTGAGACACATTGTGTTCTTAATCTGTATTCAAAGATCTTCTCAACTTGGATGATAAACAGTGGTAACCATTAATCATGGTGTATGCATCACAATATCAAGTATGCTTACTAAAATAATGCATTTGTTGAAATAAATGCGATAGGGCTTATAAAGCTTTTTAGCTTTCTGCTTTAATACTATTTGAAGCTAATATGAACCCTGGGGTAAAGAATGTTATACTGACCAAAAGTAACAAAAACACAGTACTGGTGATAAAATATTATTATACTAGTCATGAAAAAAGGTAAATTATTATGCAAGAGATAACATTCCCAAAGCATTTTGTCCTAAAATTGTTGACATGTTTATGTGAAAGGAGGGGGTGAATAGGGGTATGCAAATCCACCCTTCCATTTCTGCCCTGAATCCAAAATAGGGGCAAAAATATTTTACTTACGCCCAAAGATGAATCCGCAATCCGCTGCAATTGCAGGATCCAGAAATCCATTAAAATCTCGCTTTGAATCCAAAATCCGGGCAAAAAATATTTTCCAAATCTGCCGATCCATTCGCCTAATCACCTCCCTCTGAAAGGAGAGTTGCAATTTTGAAACTGATCTCTTATCATTTGAAAAACAATTGAGGATCAGTTACAGGAGACCAGCATAGCATCTTGGTAAAGGGAACAACAGGAAGGAGAGACAGAAAAGGAGAGACTTTTTCTTCTCTTGCATCTCACCCCGCATGCATCTCTCACACATGCAGAAACACAAGAGAATGATTGAGTGCCTGAAGCTTGCGTGTGACTTCTGTGATGTTCCTGGAAAGGAATATCACAGAAAGTCACAGTGCATGCAAAATATTATTATTTAAGTATTATTAACAGTCAGCAACTTCATTTGTAACAAAGCAGTGGATTCATTCATCTAAACATTCAATAGTAGCAAAAGAGTAGTAAAGAAAACTCCTAGCTTGTTTAAATGTTGAAATTGAACACTTCAATAAAACTTTAGCTAAATTACTACTTCTCTCTCTCCACAGAAAAAGTTCAAGCTATCAAGTTATTTTGTGTGAATTCATAGAGGATCTCACATGGCCATGTGGAGATACCTACTTTCTCTCTGAATCTTGTTCACCACACGAAGAGAGTTTTTTTTTTATCTCCAAGTGGCCAAGTAATGTTCTATATTTTAATACATAAACACCAATAAAATGCCAGACCCTTTCACTTTAATAATTTTTTGTAATTCAAATGCACAAATGCATATTTAACCAAATGATGGCGATCTTTTCATGTGTGAGGATATCATGCTATTGTGCAAAAGCTCACCAGGTATTTCATTGGTGTTCAAATAATGAACTAAACTCTTCCAGAACGATTTCCACCATACTGCAGGTGCAAAGTGGTGCACATTCACAGCTAGGGACTTGAACTACAATTTTTACCATGGTCTCAAGTTGATACCATGAAAAATCAACTCTTATTTTTCTTTACAATATTACTTAACATTACAATTGCAATAAGTAAGGAGAAGTTCCTAAACCAAGCTATTATCCCACTTTCTTATAATGGGCAGCAAGCTTGCAATAATGATCCTGGCACATGAGCAATCACGCGATGGTAGGGTGCTGAGTACGGTACGGTTGTTTGTCCGTTCAAATACCGTTACAATTAAAGCATTGGAAATCAGCAATCAAATTGCGAGCCTTCATCTACAAATCTGCCGTCTGTCTGTCCGGGTCAAAGAAGAAGAATCCAAAGGGACTTGTACTATTAGATATATCGATAGTTCCGCTCTATTAAAAAGTACAGACAAAAAATCATGATGAAGTTCCAAGAATCTTTCCAAATCAAAAGGAAAGCAAAGAAGAAGAAGAAGATCCATGCGCATAAAGAAAAAATTTCCACATAACAGTCTTGAAGCATTTGTTTAGCACTTCATTTCCTCTATTTATACATCCAAGTTCGATAATTGTCGTTGTTACACCTTCAAGCATAGTTCACACTCCCTGTTGCCGTCTTGCATACGCTCCTAAACAAGCGCATATTCCCATAATACCAATAATAAGGCCTATGATAAGAGCTGCTGCATCTCCGCCGTCAAACGCTGCAACTTGCTCAAATAGACAGGCCAGAATAACCGCAACAAATAACTGAACAACTCCTCCGGACGCCATTTTCGTTTCACTTGCAATTCTAAAGGCACGTGATTTCGCCACGTACTGATGTCATTGTCCGTTATTGGCAATAAAGTGACTTACTGGGTGGTAGTGGAGTAATTAGTCTCGTGTGATGTAATGAATACTTGCTTTGTTTAAGATGGGATTTTTATCGATCAGTTTATCCAATGTTTTGTCGCTCACTGTATCAAAATTTGTCTCCGTACTTTGTTATATTACTGGCGATACAGTCTTAAGCACGTTTTTAACTCGTGGGTACGCGCGAGCGTACCACGAGTTATTGCAGGGACAGGGATATACAAATGAGTCACTCGCTCACTCGTAGTTGACGTTTTCGTAATTAATCGGCTCCGAACTCGAGAGCGCGAAGATCTATCGTTCCCAAAGAAGCACGGGCTCGCCGAAGCTCGGTGGCATCAAATTCCTCGCCGAGAGCGTGCATCGTTCGCTACAGCACGGTCAGATGATAGAGGTCTTACCAAATTTAAGACACGCAGGAATCTTTCACATTAGTACGATTCAAGAGCCTTTGACTCGTCCAGGCGTTAAACTTGACGAGAAGATGAGCATTTGCTCTTCTACTCCTTCAACTTCGACGCTGGCTTGATCTCATACCTTGTAGAGGATGGTGTATGAATGAATGTATAATAAATAAAGGCACTTCTTCTTCTTGCTTCTTGATAAGGACTCCTTAAGATCACGGCGGGAAATGGATGTGATTTTGAGCATTAGCTTTAAAATAACAGCAGAAATCGAGATAAGAAAACATAAGCTTATGTTTTGCGTTCTATTTTGCGGAGGAGTTGTGTCGACTTTGTTTCGCATATGTCCTTTCATTGCCATGAAATGTGTTTACATTGTTTTTTACTGTCAGTAACCTGATTTCAGTTAGCCTTAAATTTCATCCGATTGGTTCGAGTCGTTTTTTCAATCGGTTAAGTATGGCCACAGGGTCTAGAGGAGGTGTGTTTGTCGTTAGAACATCAAAACCCATCGAAAACCTCTGAAAAAATGGGTTATTTTGTTCGCGTTACAGTTTCGTTAGTCGTTTCGCTACACATTCTGTAGACCGCAAACCAAGAGACTGAGGGGTCGCAAGATCGGCTTTAATCTCGTACCCAGATCTCCCACGGCCAAGGGAGTGAGATCTGGGTACGAGATTAGATCGGCTTATGGTATAAAACACGGAAATTGTCCATTTTTTTACTCGGCACTTCGTGCAGCAAGAAAAGTATTGTGTTTCCAGAACAAGGATAGTATATTTATAATCTGAATTTCTATCATTTCCTAAAATTTACTGTGGAAAAAGCAGAGGTGATAACTAATTTATTATTTTCTAAACAACGTACCCACGAGTTGACGATAGTCTTTCTTTGATGACAATGCTGCGCACGGGGGTGCCTTGAAGGTTCAGGGCGGAAAAACGTAATGAGCATGCGTGAACTTTTTTGCCCAGATCCCCTGGCCGGGTCTGAAAAAATGGCGGGTTTTCAAATATTTTTTGGCCTAAAAATATAATGTTTCCACTCATAACCTGGAAAGAACAAGCAATTTGTCTTCAAAAGTTGCAAGCTGTGGTTATAACCTTATCATTACTCAATTTTCTCGGAGAATACCTCATAGTAAAACGGACTTTCACGACATTAATTTCCTTGCGTTGTACTGGAAATGTGCATGCGTAGGCCCTATTTTTTTCAAGATGCATTCACAAAATGTGTTCATATAAGGAAGTTCCTGGATATATAAGGTCCGGAGCTCCACTGTGGACACAAAAACAACATATCTTTGTACAGTGATTTGACCAAAAAAATTAACGCTTGCCCACGATGTGTTTTGAGTCACTGAACTTTGTCGCACTGTGAGCTGATATTTTAAAACACGCTCGATCGGATACTCGTGGCTTTGTAGATCACTAAAATGTAAACGAAATCCTCAATGTAAAAGTTATTGCGTTGATATGTTGGCAAAAAGAAGATCAATCTTTATCTAGTAAAATCTTCCCAAACTTCGGTTTCAAAGCAACTGTAGCTTATTTTTAAACTTGATTGTTTCGCGTACTAAGAGATAACTATAAATTATGCTTTGTGTTGTCAAGTTGAACATGCATAACATCTGTGAAAAACCTAGGAGTAAGTAGGATTTCCTTCAAACAAAGTTAAAATTACATTGCAAAAACTTCTTGCGGACAATGAAGAAATGATTATTTTTGTACGAAAAAAACCTACCTAAAGATCTTAAAAGCAAAAGATCAGTTTCAGTGAGCTTCGCAGCTAAACAATGATTCACCATGTAGCTATTTTTCATAACTCAGTGAATAACTGGTCCATGTGAGGGTCTTCAGTCAAACAAATTAAACTCTGCCAATCGTCAGAAAATACAGGAAACTGCACATAAGGGTATTTGTTTTGCTCGCCTCAGACAAATCCAGCTCCAGCAATTGTTTAGGGGCAGAGTCAATTGTTTTAAAGTAACTGCCGACAGTTGTCACGTTCTCTACTTCGCAGCGAGTGAAAAGGAAAATTTGCGTACAGAAAGTTATTTCTAATAAAGAACAGAAACTTTCACAGTGCACTGGAAAACAAAACTATGTAATTAAAAGTGAAGAAAACTCTGACTGCTATTACTTGAGCAACAGAAAATGATCGAAGTAGTCTTTTCTTCCCGAGTAAGCCTACTGGCCTTCTATTTCCGAGAAAGTTTTACGGCGCACAAATGGTTCTTTGACTGAAGAGATGGATAAAGCTGGTTCTTCAAAGGGAATAATCTGGGCATGTGAAAAAGTATTTACTAACAACAGAATACAAGCGGGTTTTAATTCAGCCCGGCGAAAGACGGCGAAAACAACTCACAAATAAATCGAATGCACAATCAAAATACTCGCCTCTTTGGAAATGTTCAAAACTTTTATTCCTGACCTCAGACTGACGGGATGATCCGTTTTTCCTTTAACACTGGTTGTTCCGAGTCCAAAGTAATTTTCAAGTGACGAAAAACAAAACCCACACAAAAGTATAAAGGCTTTTCGAGAAGCAAACTTTCACACCTTGTGCATTTCATTCAGTCAGAACTCTCTCAGTGACAAACAAACAAACACTCGAACAGCCCTCGAACACTCCCTCGAACTCAGTCACAGAAAAGCCCGCCTTGAGCCTGCGATAAGGGATGCGCAGAAGCTTGCGCAGAACCAGGGCAGAACGTTTTTCCGCCCTGAACCAACAAAGGAGACTTTTGTCTGATTGGCTGTTTGAATCTTTAGTGTTCAGTCTTCTTACCGCGCGCCAGAGAGTAAACAAAGATGGCTGCTAGTGGGAAAGTTTCTTGAAGTTCTCCTTCGATCGTTCGTTCCTTCAAGAATTTCTAGCAAGAGTTGTTGATTTTCATATGACAAATAGCGGGAAAGGTTTTCAAGGATTGTTTTAATCGACAGGGTGTTTTTCCTTAGCCTATGAAAGAGGACTTCGTTGCAAATCGATAGAGAACAATTTTTTGCAACGTGACGATGCCTTGTAAAGCTTGTTGAATGTTGGCCAAAAGTGCGCAAAAAAAAACCGTTTTAAAACAAGGTACATCAGCTGAGAAGGAATTCTTATGTACGAAATGCTACAGTAATCCTCGGAAGGAGAACGGCATGTCTTTTACGCAAGAGGAAACATCCCAGAGTGGTGCGCTCTAAGTCCGACCAACTCGATCAAACGTCGTGTCCTGGAGCCGAAAGAGAAACAGGTAAGCTTTCAATTAGGCAGACACAAAAAGCTACAACAATGAATCCGAATTTATTGCTTACCACATAATAAAACTGATTGTTTTTTCTATGTGTGAAAGAGTCGACCCGGCCCGAGTTCTGTACGTTCCGTTTTTAGCATTCGTCCCTTGCATAGTGTGTTGTTCTTTTCTAAAAGCTGTTGAATTTTATTTGAGTTTGAAGTGGTTTCTCTGTTTGTTGCCAGGTGGTGAATTACCGGCTGCACATTCGAAGATGCATGTAGCAACGCAGAGGCTGCAAAGCACGAGCTCCTTGGCTTAACATCTCTGACCCAAGCACCTCTAGTGTTGTAATAGTTATTTACAATTGTTTTGTTCACAACAAAAACAGAGACTTGTTGTCAGTAGATGTATAACTGAGTGCTTACTCAAAGAGATGCAACCAGTTGTAAATATTTATGTGAAAAGGAGGAACCCAAAATGAACTGCTGTCTTTCAGCAATAAAAAAATAATTGTCATTAGGTTGTCAGTAGTAAGGTTAGCTGTTCTTTGTTATTTGAATCCTTGATCAGTACAAGATTCATTCAGTAAACAAAACATGTTAACTCATGCTACTCACTCCTGACCTCACCTTTAAAAGTTCTGGCCTCAAAAGCAATGAAACATGCATATTTAAAATCAAGAGAAAGACCAATAACTACCTCTTCAAGTTTTTTCTTGACCTTGACAAAGAAGCCAACCTGCTTGCATTTTTCTTGTAAATTCAGTTTAGCTATGTTTGGATTTCAGAAGTGCATGTTTAAAGCCATGGGGAAGGGGGATTGTCCCAGGGTTGTCAAATATTTGATCCCTGGGATGCACAGAATTTGCTAGTTCCCAGCAAGGTTCCAAGTCACTCAAATTGCATTTGACTGTCAGATGTAAAACCATATCTTCACAATTATTTCCCTTACAATTAGGAAGAGACATTAACCTTAGTTGAGGCATGTTTAATTGAACCTTACTGTGATGTACATGTACTCTTTTGATATATTAGTTTCAGTAAAAATAATCACAGTATTGTTTTATATTGTTTTGTTTGTTCAAATTGAGTAATGGCCATTATAATATTGTTATTGAGACCTTTCATTAAATATAGTACTGTGCATTAAGTTTTCATGGCTTTTAATGGAAAGCAATCACATCATCTATCATTTTTAAACGGTGTAGGTTAAGGGCATGAGGTAAAGGAAACAGAACATCATGGGCATCTTATGACCCTAACCCTGCTGTCCCTGCTAATAGTTATTTTTCCTGGTTTCAGTTTGTAATAAAAGCTCTGTCTATTTAAAGACAGGTAAGAAGGTGCAATTGAAGTAACCTTGTTGTGCATGATAAAAACACTGAAAAATTTTAGACTTGGTTGGCTTCAAATAGATTTCCTTGAAAGGAAAAGAACACTCCCATTTTCGTTACCTGAAGTGAAGTATTTCAAACATTGTTTGCTAGTTCATAGGTCAGTTAAGGCCAAACAGGGTGGTTGCCCAATTTGCTGAGAATGGCTGATCACACAACCACAGCATTTTGTTTGTTTATCATGTATGGACATAAACAAAGATTCATAATAAGAGTGAAACAACTTGCATAAACTTCAGCCTTTTTTATCTGCTTGCAATGAAGCAGGTGGCTAAAATTAAATTTATGAAAAAGCATGTAAACAAATTTTTGAAAAACATTTTGAATAATGTATTATTAGGCATTACTAGTATAAACAAATGTTGGAAATTTTGACACCGTAATAATGTTGTGTTATTTAGTGTCAATAAAGAGAGGTTTATAATAAATATATGAAATTGGTAGCATTGCAGAAAAGTTGAGCTTGTAAGAAAACAACTGGTACAGCTTTTTAAAAATTATCCAGGACAGGACAATGAAAGTAAAATATATGTGAAATTTATGTCATGTATAGTTTGAACTTATTAAAACACGTGAACGATCAAATATGCAGTTTTTTAATCCAGAAACTTAAGCAATTGTGAAAAAAACCTTGAAAGCTCACAAAAAATCTACGCTTGAACGGGATTTGAGAGTGTTATTTTTATTTGTAGACTATAGTAGAGCCACGGTTTACGTTTTCATGTACATAAAATTTAAGCTAGCTTACCTGATGTTGATAACTTTCGTCATATTCAGAGTGTGTGTTTATCTTCCTTGTTTATAAATTAAATTCCCACACTCAATTCGTCAACGCGATTGTTCTCAATAAGCGCTGCCCTAGAGACCACAATCTTGAAAGAATAAGCTAGACGACAGTACAAGTGCGTTTTCTATCAGCGACCGCCTTCATTTTTAATACCGGTTTGCGCACTCCTTGCCAGTTAAATGCTCATTATTTTTCGCTCTATTTATTCTTCCATTACTCGTCTTTCATAGGTTTAAAGCGATCTGCGTCCCTCGAACTCTAAATAGACTTTTTGGCTATAATTGTCCGAACGGCAAGAAAGTTTTCCCTCTCTTGCGTTAAAAATTCCTTGAGCGCAACATTAAAACATTCATTATTCGTCACAGTTGAAAGCAATGCATCGAAGTGACAGTACATATTACTTGAAATTTTGTACTCTTTCAGGGCCAAGACTTAAAGACACTAAAATTTGTGACACTGTAAACATAATTAGAAACTCTAAAAATAGTCCTGGGACGCCATTTTGGTAGTTTTCACGTTGAGAAGATACAACGTTTTGGCTTTTCTTAAGTGCCATGCCACTTTATATTGCAGATTATTTGCACAAGCCTCTTCCTCGATTAATAAACTATCTCTAACAAAAGGGATTTCCTGTCCCGAAGCCCACGACAAAAGTCTCGGATACTTGAACAAGTTTTTCTGAAAACTGTGAATTTTTCCCCTTATGCTTGGTGTCGACTCTCGTAAACGCAAGTGTTTGGAAAATTGTTGCAACTTTATCAATGAAACCACCTTATTTTTTTAAAAAAATGACTTGCTAATTATATTCTTGCACTTTTGCCTTGGTTTGGTAACCATCAAACATCGTTTCGCTGAACTAAGCTACTATTAGTGAGTTGCATGCTAACTGTCATGTACTTTCAAATTTTCCACAGCGTCAGTGAATAGGCTCTTATCGCTGTTTTGGTCAAAATATCATCACTACGTTAAAAATCACACGTTTTCATTGTACAACAACTTACTTTATTTAACAGTAATTCATTCCTGTGCTGAAAACTCTGGTAAAAATGACGGACATTTCTTGAAAGGCGGAATTTTCCTCCACGTCTCGCGGGTTTCGTTGCGCCGAAAACGGTAGGTTTTAACTCACTGCGGTTGGATTGATCCGTCGATAACTCGCCACGATTTCCCTTTTTAGTACGAAGCATCTGCCACAAAAAGTAAGTACCAATCTATGTTTTCGGGAAACGAAACAGTTTCCATTCAAACGAGTTCCTTTTTGCACAAACAGACTATCAATCTGAATGAGAGAAAATGTTGGTGGACGCCTCCAAAGCTGCCTCTCACCTTCGCGTTCTTTCCCGCTCTTAGAATCACTTTTAGTAGATTGACCAATGAAAACACAGATGAGATTAACCAATCAGACAAAAGTCTCCTTTGTTCCCTGAACCTTGAAGGCAACCTTGAAGGTGCCATGTGATTTTATGGAGCTCAGTCCCCACTCTGTCAGTCCCTCTTCATCTCTTGGCGGGAAACGGCGCGTCCTGCCACCCCTGTACTAACTATGGTTACTTGCGTTAAAGTTTTCGTATTTGCCAAAAAAACTTGAAATACTTTAACGGGTCTTTGTTGGAATTTTTTACCTTAAGACCTGTGTACTCACCTCAAATTTCCCGTAGTGCGACTTACACATCAGAGGAGATCAGAGAGGTAAGTCTACTCTGTATGTATGCGCTGGCGAAGGTGTTCTCAGTTTCGCGAACAGATCGATGTGGGGTTACCGATACTTTGAAACAAGAGCAAATTCAGTTTTATTATTGAAAGCTTGAAAAAGGAAACGAAACATTCACGCTGCTGTTTAACTAAATGCTTATCCATTTTTAAAGTTCACCCCAAAATAATCCGGTGCAAGAGTGCTGTTAAAAGTCTAGTTTTATCGGCTATAAAGATGGCTTTGCCTTGTCCATCTTTTCAAGCTCTCAGCAGGCTACAAACGCAAATGACTCGGTGCATGCTATTTTTTAGTGGCACTTCACATGGAAAAAGAAAAGGTAGCAAAGAAGAGTACAGACCCTGAAGGATGTAGAGAACAAAACACCAACGAAGATGTGGCATCGAAAGGAGATGATATTAAGCCAAGGTGACTGAAACTTATATTGAAGTGCCAGTTCAACAGCTAGCTTTAATTTTTTAGCGGAACATGCTACACAATCCCCCATTTGCGCTCTATCCACAACCAGAATTTTACGTATAATTGAAATTCAAAAGACAAATATTAGAATTTGTTTTGTTGTTGTTCGTAAGTAGAGGTTACTCGAAAGAAAGCAGTGTTCATTGGCGGGGAAACTGGTTTTTATATGCTTCTGCCAGTATTAAATAAAAACGAAAAATGTTCTTTTTTTCCAGCTGTAGTCAGGATGACCAAAATGTAAGGCTTATCAGGGTATATGAAGTTTCTGTTATTTTTTCTGTCCCTCGGCACTTGATATCTGTGTGATGTTTCTTATGGACTCTTCAATGATTATATCTTTTGTAACGTTTTTAGTGACCCAAAAGAGAAGGCCAAGGAACCGGACAAAGAAAACAACAGTTTACCAGGATCAAGACATGAGGCCGGTATCGTGAACCGTGTTGAAAATGCTTCCCATGATGATATTCAGAGAAGTTGTCAGCAATTAATCGATGACATTAATGCAAAGAGGAAGCGAGACACTGATTTACTAAACGGTACAAAAGTTTTTTTTTTTCTTTGGCTCTTATATTTTTATCCAGTTTCTTAAATACCTGATTTCACAGTGTTAAATTGGTTTCAGACAGCTAGTAGGCACGCATTCAATTTACAGGTATTATTTTTGGCAAATCAAAGTTCATCCCGCACAAACCTGTTTGCTAAGTACCGATGCTTTTGAAATTTTTTCCGTAAAAGGTTTCTTCTCGTGTTTGATCAGGTGGAGTATGTTTACTCCATAGTTAATTGCATCGGTCGAGTCCGTTGAGTTGGAGTAGTTTAAGTCTCCGGCCGGTTTGACCTTTTGTAAGCCTTCTGTAGCGTTCTGGGGCACCCAACGAGAATATAGTTCAAAACCACTTACACATATCATTGATAAACGTATTTTAGTATTTATTACCTCCACTTTGAAATCACTGGCGATCCGTGCAATCTGATTGGCTCTCAGCAGTGTTTATTCCCAAATCGCACCATTTTTTGCTCTAAATCGAATCTGTTCCAAATCGCGTCATTCATGTTCTAAATCGCATCATTTCTGTTTTAAATCGCACCATTTTTGTTCTATATCGCATCATTTCTGTTTCGAATACAAAATGAGATGTAAAAGCCTTTTTGTTTCGGCTTTTTAACAAACCAGCTACTTGATCAATAAATATTAGTACTGACTAAATTCTGCGATTTCAAAATGGATGTAGTAACTCGCGCTGCGCGCTCGTTCGATTTTGAAATCACGCGTATGATTTCAGACCAAATTGCACTCCACTCAGTTCAATTACCATTATTTAAACTGTAGATATAGGCATATTTTTATCCCCTAAAAATTTTTCATCTGCTCAGATTTCCTAGCTGAAAGTCAAGTGATCCGAAAATTGTAGGGATCAAAACTTACCTTTTCGAAAATTTCAGCCAGAAAAAAGGCCCCTGGAAATTCTAGGTGACCTTTTTAGGGTAAAAATCCGGTAACAATGGGCAATTATACCAGTTTTAGATGTTCGAAAATCCTAGGAGAGGCAGGCAAGCAAGAAATTTTACAACAAATGTACCGAAAATTCTATAGATCTCAAATCGTCCTCCGAACAGGTATTTTCTGAAAATTGACTTTGGGTGCCCCTGAGCGTTTTCGAGCTGGAGGGGCCTTTCTTTCCTATCACAGCAAGAACAAAGCTGCGACGACTAATCCAATATTTATCACTGATACTCGAATAGCTAAGATGGTTTATTGATCGTGATAAAAAAACATCCATTAGAAGGTCAAGAGAAGACTTGACAAGATGTTATGATATTTTGTAATCAACCTCTTCATGTCATTCGAAGAGAACACAATTTTTATGACATCAAAACTATGGGTTCATTGTCAGATTAAATTTTGAAATGATTTCGTGCTGATATGGTCCAGGTAGCTATCACATCCAGCTTCGAAAATGTGAGTTCTTTTTTGCAAACTGAGCACAGAATTGCATTTTTAAATTCTTAAAATTTTACAGATTTCCGGAAGGTTCTGGAAGAACAAATCAACACGTCATGCAATGTTTTGGAAGAAAGCATTGTTCAAACTTATGAGAAGCACAGCAAAATAATCCAGGACAAACTTCAGGAGTTATTTGCAGTGCTAGAAAGGATAAGTACGTGTACTTTCGACATTAATAAACTCGGTGGGAGGGTGTTTCATTTGAACAAACACCCACCTGTGGACTAACTGGCTAGTCATCATCATCATCGGTCGGCTACAGGGCCCTGCCGTCTATTTATTGATTTTTATGAAATCTAAGGCCAAGGCCAAACGTTGAACTTTTCATGAGACAAACCAAATTGCTATTTGGGTCGACTCTGAGTCGTCCTTAGTTTAGTTATTTTCGACTACTAAATCAAACGTCGAATTTAAATCGAACAGCCGGAGTTGAAAGGAAATTGCGCGAAAAAGTTCACAGTGGTATAGCGTAGGGTGGAACCCCGCTTTGCGGAAAGCAGGCTATAACGGACAGTCTTCGTTGTTTTCGCTTGTGCCAAGCTCTCCCCTAGTGAGGACGTCGCGAAAACGAGGTCAATGTAAGGGAAAACAGAATGCGCGTGATATGGAAAGGGGGCGAGCGCCTTCTCTCCCTTCAGCCAGCGTACGTTTTTAGAATCAGTTTTCTCGATCTCTCTGGAAAAGGCTATCGTTGTTCCCGGGTACAGCTCGACCTCCATATATTTTCCATTGAATAAACTACCCTTGGGTAAACTTCACTGTTGCGGCACCTTTGCACCGTCTATCTGTCTGTCTGAAATGTGTTTGTCGATCAAAAGTCAGTCATATGAAGTTAATCTGAGACAAACTTCCAACTTTTCATGAACTAAACTCACTCAGTTTGATCGTCGCATGAAAAGTTCGACTTCCCTTATAGTTTTGGTGTTATAGTTTTGCAGTGTTTCCGCTCCAAGGAAGAGTGGAAATACTGGTCATCCGCACTGAGGTAATCCACGTGATTAGGCAACACCCAATGTAAATTAATAGTGGATCCTGAAATAACGATATAAGCTGTCGTTCAACACAGCCACTTGTCTCGTCGCTTTTAACAGTCTTAAAATCTAAAAGCATCATCTGTCAGCACTTCTCAGTCCTTTCCTCTAATGTCCGTTGCTGGTTCCTTTACTTATTAGCCTAGTGAAAGCTACTTCATTTTGATACTGTCAGGAGATATTCTTCTACTATTTTAGCCTGCGTGGCAGGTGTTTGAAGGGGAAGGCAAAGGGGAAGTGAAGGCGCGCTCAGTCATTGTTTAGAGGGGATAAACTACTGATGTGCGCGTTGAAAAAAAACATATCGTGACCTAGCCATCGATGCCATGTAAGTGATGAATACAGATGGGCTCATGTTAATTCAATTTGCGCTAGTTTCTTGATGTTGCCGACAGTAATGATTCACAGAAAGAAATCAACTAAATTGGCGTATGATGATTTCTCACTTCGACAATGTGAGAATACATGGGCAAATGATGGTGATGGCTTCCCATTTTAAACAAAACTCATCTGTTTTAATTCAGATCATTTGTGTACATCTGCTGTTTCTTAAAAAGGAAATGGGATAATTTTTTGTCATTTTTTAAATTGTTCATACACTAGGTATTGCTAACTACTTCTCGTACGAATAATCATTGTTTTTTCGGCAGGCAAGCTTGAAAGTGAGCTGATGGACTTCAAACAAGCCCTCGGTGTCCTCTATAACGACATGCAAGTCGTGTAGGCAGATTTACTTTTAAATAAATTTGAAAATTTAACAAAAATCTTCAAATTCTACTCAGTGGTCCTAAGACGCATGTTTTGTTTCCTGCTGGTCGTATATGCCTTAAATTATAATAAAAAAAAAGAGCACTACTTTATACGTCCATTTTTCTGTACCGCACCTGCCCGGATACGATCTCATAATTACAAAAAAATGACGAATGAAGATGGTTTTACCTTTGAGTAGAAAAAGAAATACTGAATACTCCTGTTTGAACGTATGAATTAAAACTGAAGTAGTGTCAGAAGTCATCCTTATGGTTTACCTTTACCGTCGGTGTTCATACCCCGTCAACTATTGTCCGCAGAACCTTTTACATGGGCGTGTATTATAACAATGCGTGCGGTAAGTGATGTATATTTTAACATATTTTCAACGAGGGTCAAAATAACAACCATCTCGACGATCTTTTAGAGTCGGCAAGGAAACTGTATCTTCTATAGTTCATCTTGCCATAAACATTGGGTTAATGTTACCGGTGATTAATAAACATGACTTAGTGACTAACAGAACTCACCCTTCGTTGTTGTCACACTGAGTCTTCGATTACCTGTAACCCGCAAGGTGTAAAATGATAACCACTGGACTAAGCACGACGCGCGCGAAATCAGAAGAAACAAAAACGACGTAAAAGGGTAGGTCAATCAACTAAGTTTTTAGATTGTATGCAAATTATTAGCAAAGAAAGTTTCCTTGAAGGAATCTGGATAAGTATAGTCGCCCACTGCTTCAGTTGAAGGACTTCCAGCTAGACAGCCCTATGCCAAGAATATTTTAAGTGGAAGTCTGTAAAATTGTACATACAGTGTAGATGAAGATGATCTTTCAGCAAGGGGGCTCTGCTCACGCTCACAGCTACAGTCAACTGAGCAAAGTTATCAAGAAACTGACAAAATGAGACTCTTATTAACGAGAAGATAAGAGAGTATATTAAGCAAAAAACAATAGCTGTATTTGATGTTTGGCTGATTGCACTTTCGGCAGTCTCTGGACTCAACATCTGTTTTCTCAGTCACAAAATGTGTTAAATGCTTCCAGTGTTTTCGTTTCCTACTATTGATCGTACAGGTCAGTTTTTGAAAAAATAAAATGAAATACCCAGTTTCATGTGCAGTGCGCATGTTACTGACCTGCTTTGCACATACAGACAGACAGACAAGGAACTGAGCCGTCAAGCTTCCCCACGTTTTGAAACTGCTTTGCTGCTGATGAACTTCATTTCATAAATTACAAAGATGTAATAGGAATTTAGCATTCCTACCAGTCATCATCGATCTTGCAACCACTATCCTTGACCCATAAATATATGCATATAGCCACTATACCTCAAGTCCCATGGGGAGGGGGACAATCACTCCTCCCGCCCGGGCTAAGAAAGGTGGTCGTCTCAGAAATTCAGTGTCCATCAATACGTCACAAACAAGAGAGGATAAATAGAGAAGGCATCCCCCGGCCCCATACACACCCTATTCCATAGGTAATTCGTCTCGAGTTATTTCTAGAATCGCGATAAAGTTACCTCGCGCGCTGCGTGGATGTTTCGTGGAGGTTTCGCGTGACTAAACGCCATGCAAAACATGTCGGGCGAAAGGGAATGAATGCGTAAAGAGATCGCGAGCTTTCCTGAATATTGAAGCGAAATGAGTCTTTATCCTTTATCCTCTTTTGGTCACAAATAATTACAAAAGCTCTTTCACGTCCACCCGAAAATCAAGGGAAATCGTTTTTTCAGATGATAACGTTGTCTCCAGGAGGTAAGGTTCAACGGTAAAAAATGTGGCATTACGTTAGTTCGGTCACATTATCTCATCTCCAATGCCTGTCTCCAATGTACAATACCGAGTGTACTAGCGAAACATAGACATTAGTCCCCAACGCATTTAAAAACGTAATCAAAAAATGTGAGTGGAAAGGAAACAGAATGATTTACTTTTTTCATGTGTGATGTATATGCTAAATACTGCATTCCTGCAGTGGAAAGAATTGTCAATGGCTGCTAAGTAGAATAAGTAATGTTTGTGATTGTGTTCTTTGACTTGCACGATGGGAGACTGAGTTCACTCTGCAAAAGTTTCCTAAGAATTCGTTTCTGTTGCCATTTGCCCTCAGTTACCCAGGGCTATTACACCACAAGCTTCACACGCGATGGTCGTTCCGGTCAAAATTCACAGGATTTAGTTTTTATTTCTTTAGAAAAAAAACTAAATTAAAAGGATATTTTCTTAAAATTGTATATAAGTGAATGCAACTTACCATTTATTTATCCGGGATTTTCAACTTTTTAATAGAATGAGAGAATCAAGCTATAAAAATTAAGAATTAAACTAAACTTGTCAAACTAACTGAACAATAATCAATCATCGTGTTCGTGGTTGCGCGAAAGATGTTTGCTTAGAGACCTTACAAGACTAAGTACCAGTTTGCTTGTCATAAGTTTTAGCAAGAAAGAGTGCTTATTCTCTCTTAATTTCAGCAGGTCCATACAATTAGTATCTATTCTTGTACAATACCCCCATTCGTGATGGCTACGAAATGGTGAGACTTTTGTTTTCCTATCTGTCGTTTCTGCTATCTTAGGCGAGTATCTCTAATTCCTGATATCAGTCTCTCTATGTTCTGAACTAGAAACCCTCATGAGTTTCCGATTGTAGATAGTTTGGACTAAGAAATGAACCCTACTGAGGGTACAAAATGGCTGTTTTAGAAAACACAAAATTTTTAGGGGAGGGGGGCGTAAGGGGAGTACGAATACCGCAATACCGCACATGGTAGCGCGAGAATCCCGCAATACCGCATCAAAATTTAGCCAAATACCGAAACCGCAATTAAAAATGGGAAAAAGTTGACGTTGTCAATACTACAAATCCTCCTTTCAAATAGAAATAATACTTTTTCGTCAGTGTTTCCAAGACACGGAGCGTCGAAGTCAAGAGTGCGCGATAAACATAAGATCTTCGCACTCGTTTAATTTTGTTCATTACATGTATACGTTTACGTAAATGATGCAACGGGAGTACTTGGGTTAATTTTTGCTCGGTATGTGCGCTGCCCTCTCAGAGCCCCTAACCCCATTATAGTCTATTCTGTGGCCTATTGTAGACCCCATCTTAGTCACTTTTGGACAAATATTTAATTTTCGCAATCCCAGCTTAGTCATTTTAGTCGTTTTAGATTGAATGAAGAACGCTTTTAATTACTTTTCATCTACAGTACAAACATTCTGGTACGTTTGCTAACCGTAAATATGAAGAACGAGTCGGTCTTACCCCCAAAAATCAGAAAATGCGCGACCCCATTCTAGTAACTCTCTTGAAATAGTCAATCCACTCGTGAAAATGCGACCCCATCCAGCGGCACATCCCCATTAGCCTCTTATAAGGAAGTAACCCCCCCCCCCCCCCCGGGCTGCCATGCTACGTAGGCTAAGCACACACGAATACTTACTTGTACTTTCTATATTCCTGCACGCACAACGAGAAGGACAAGTAATAATTTTTAGACCACACCATCTTCATAGATTATCTTTCGACACTACGAATTTATAACGACCTCACTGACCTCACTATTTGCTGGAATATCTGACTGATCACTTAGTCGACCCTCTGGATCGCTCGCCATTGTTTCGCGACTGGCACGAAAGTGGCGGTAAGATTGGTAAGGAAGTTAACCAAGCTGACTATTCCCACAAGGTCCATGAGGTCATAAATAATGCGACATGTTTACGTATCATTGGATAAGAAAGTTAATGTCGTTAATCATATCAAGTATTAACTGAAATTACAAGCCACACGATTTGCCTGGACTGTTTCCGCAATACACGATCTCCGACTGTGCAACTATAGGAAGACACGCAGGTCACGCAGGCTAGCTAGGGAGACCTTTTAGGATTTGTATCCCCTTTTCATGAAAAAGAAGCAGATCACCGCGACACAACGATTTTTTCACCGACTACCGCGACATAAAATTTAAACTCACCGCACACCGCTTGGACTCTGAAAACCGTAATACCGTACTTTGCAATAAAAATTACCGCAACACCGCACCAAAAATGACCCAATACCGCAATACCGCAAACCCTTACGCCCCCCTCTTAGGGTGTAAAAAACCTTGCCGTAAATCATGTGGTTTAGCTTTTGGCAAGGACAAATCCCCCACTGCGCGAACAAACGACTTAAAAATCATGGAGATATTGAAAACTTATGAAACACTGCAGAAGGTCGTGTAATCGAGTCCAGTGTATTAATAAGCTATCTGATCCGTACTTCAAAATTCGCAAATCCGCAAAAAAGAGATTAATTCAAAGGCCAAATCCGCTTTTGATCCATACCTAACGCACCTACAGCATTCCCATCTCTTTCATATAAATCTCTTAAAACTGAGTGTATTCAGAATTGCAAAGAGTCAAAGAATGCCACCATTGTTAAAGTTTTTAATTGGCATTTATTCTTTATCTCTTAGGTTATCTGTGTTGTATTAATGTCAAAAACCGGCCTTGCACGATAATTTTTCGTTAGGAGGATTTTACTAATGAATCTTTAAGTGCTATGAGTTGTTTTTATTGTAAGCTAGAGGATGCGTTAGAAAAGAACATCGAATTGTTACGAAATTATCTCGTTTTCTTAAAACTAGCCCTTTCTGATAAAAATCGCTTTTGAAGGACATCTCACCCTTTTTATCATCGGTGCAAAACGAGTCAAAGAAGAGGTACACTCAGAGATTGCGTGACGTTTTGTAACATTTGCTTGTTCTATTGCACTCGCACGCTTCTCGATCATGGACTCTTCGTCTTAATATTACAACGTTTCTTTCGAAAATTTGAGGGATCTGACACCATTTCGAGTATTGCCTAGTTCGAAATATAACGTTCATATCGAAAATACGGCCGTCATTTGGTGTATTGCACCTACAGAGAATCGGGCAAAAAAAGGTGTTCTGTAATTTAATAAAAGGCAACAAAGACTTTGTTGTTGTCGTTAAATTGCGACGGCCGGGCAAAAAGACACTTGGATCCAGTCCTGACGCATGGCTTGCACTGAAGATCTTGTGCAGTTTTTAAAACCCAAGGAGGCTGGCAGTATTCTCAAGATTGAAGATTACAGGTAGGTAAGGTATTCCTGGGGAGATGATCCTAGAAAGATGAGTATAAATCAGCTATACTTGGAACAAGCACGCGCGGTTAGCGCCATTTGATGAGTGAATAGTTTGAGTGCGCAAAGAAGCTGTGATCAGTCAGAGAAAAAGATCAACTCAACATTCAAATATAGCCAAATCACCTGGATTATCAAACCTAGTATGGTATTCAACTTCGTACTTTAATAATAAGATTTCCCCTAGCCACAATCTATGTACGAAATGCGAAAATTCATGAAGTCAGAACTTAACCTCTCCTCGACCGACAATGTGTAAAACCTTCTCTTCTTTCGTGATACCCATATATCTGCGTGACAGTTTCTCATGGATACGTTGTCATTTTTAAGTTAGCTGTCAATAATTTCATCAACGAAAACGTTGCCCCTTTCACCGGGGTGTTACGTACTTGAATTTCTGTTTTGTTAAGAATCTAATCTACCACCATTTCTTCGTTTGAAGCCTTGCCTCGCAGAGCATGCGATGATTACCTTGTCTCCTGTGAAGAAGGACTTAGTTACCCATGTGAACGTGGGAGATCTCACCTTGAATTCCTTGGATGCGTTTTTTATCGGTAGATTAGCAAGGTAGGTCCTCTATAAATTCTTCTGTTCTGCTGTCTTTGTTAGTGGAACGTTTGATCATGAATATTTTGCTTGGAGTACTCGGAAAAGCGAAATTGTTCAGGAAGCAGAAGTATATGAAATACTGAAGGCCATTTAGTTAAATAGTTGTGGTATTCGGGATTGATTGTTTCGTTTCGCATGTCTGTAAAATGTGTTTAATAGTAATTAAAACAAATCGGCCGTGAAATTCCTCTTTTTGAACATGTCCTGGTTTATAGTTGTGAGCTGTTTTAAATCATTCAAATTTGTTTTTGACAAAGGTTAACTCTTTAAATTGTTGTACAAACTTAAAACTAATTTTCCGCTTCGTTCTGAAATTGAATTTTAGAGAACTCTTTATTAAACAAATCATCAACACCAATATTTCTCACAAAACGACAATTTTTGATCCAAGGTGATTTGAATTTCCTGACCCTGTTTATGTCTAAAATGCCTGTTATTTGGTTATGATAGTTTAGAGTAATTGTTTTAAAGGAGGGAATCCCCCTTCAAAATGTTTTCATGATCAAGTAAAGGCCTTGGATAGTGTGAATGAACTTTTATAGGCTTCTTATTAAACTCATCACTCTCATATGTTATTTATACTGCTTGGCTGCAGATCTAGGATTTTTTAAAGGGGTTTTGATAAAGAAATGCTGAAAGCTGAATTATCCTGGGGGGTTCAGGTACATGTTGCCTCCGATTGAGAACATTCTGAAATTTTAGACCTCTGGAATGTGGTTTCTAGGGGATGAAGAGAGAGTTTTAATTGCTGAAAGTTAAGCAAAATTTTGCTTCAGTTGTGGCCTAATCCCATTATCGACCCCTAGATCCACCTCATTTATTACAAAGTTTCTGCTGCATTCTCATGGGTCCCTTATGGAATATCATCACTTCAGTTAAATTGTACTTCCATGCAATTTAGAAATGTTTTTTGTGATTGTCATGTAAAGTTCTGTTATTGTCTGCCAATCATAGCTGTAAATTTATAGTCAATCTGCAAGGCCGTAGCCAGACTTCAGAACAAGATGAGGCATGTTTCGAGTGCTGAAGGTGCTAGGGGGTCTGGGGGTGTGCCCCCCTCCCCCCCAGAAAATTTTGAAATCTAGAGGCTTGGAAATTCTCTTGTAAACATTTTCCATGGCATTTTTCTTCAGAAAAGTCAATCTTGCAGGGCAAGTGTAAAAGTTCACTTTTTTATTGCTTAGCGATACTGGTGCCAAGTTAATGACCATCTGTGTTTTAAAGCATTTGAACAACCGCTACTCACAGTTCATGTGAAACGAATTAACCTCATTAAAATGCTTTGAGTGTGACGGGGTAAGGGGGGTACCTAGGTCAACTTTACTTGGTGGTCATGGAAATGATCGTACAGTGAAACCCCGCCTTAAGGCCACCTTGCAACCTTGTTATTATGGCCCCTTTTTGTGGCCACCTGGCAAAAACCGCCATACATTTTCTTGTAAAAAAAACCCTCGTTAATATGGCCAAATTTTTGTGGCCCATTGGTGACCTCATTAATGGAATTCCACTGTAGTTCAAAGAAGCGGAAGTTCGCCACCAAGTATGGCCTACACCACACTTGAGAACACACTTGACCAATAAGTGGAAGCTATGTGCACGATGTGCACTGCAGCAGTTGCAAAATGAATGGACAGAAAAACATTCATTAGTACTTCCATGTCTTGGCTAGCTAAGAGCACTACAGAAGAGGCCAAGCCCAAGCCCTACAGTGATTTCTTTGCCGAAAAACGTGTTGTTGAACCATTCTAAAGAATACATAAGAAGATGTTGCCTGTGTTTTTTTCTGTGCCACTGCTAAGTACTTGAAAAAAAAGTACATAAGCATGTCTTTTAGGGTCAAAACCCTTTTAGTTCAATAAGACAAAAAAATAAATATGAAAGTGACAACAAAAAAATCTTTTCCAGTGACAAGGCCTGTAGCTTCAGTGTAGATAATTTTACCGTGAAAGAAGATTGACAGCTTGTGCTATAGTTAATGGAGTGGAATGGTTATGAAACCCATCATCTCTTTTGTTATATGTTTTTGTGGACCTCATGAAGGTGCACAACGTTCAATAACATTCCTAGCATTTTGATCATTTTATTGACCAATAAAAACGTTGCATAAATTTATTCCGTCACAATTTGCCAAAAGAAAACAAACGATTGTGCACTTTCAGGGAGCTAATCCAACACAAACTGCTGCACCGTTGTTTTATAATTGATTTTTGTCGCTTTTCATAACCAGTCTCCTCTAATACTACACTTGTGCCTTAAGTAATATACTTTGTCAACCAGTGTGAGACCATGTTTTCTACAGAGCGACTTAAGATTTCCAAGTGCACTTGAATCAAGTGCTTATATTACTATTGTCTTGAAACTAACTTTTGTCTGTTTGCTGTAATTTTGTGGTGTTTCTGAAATGTTATTACTGTACTGGTTTCTTGCAGATGTTTCTTAGTTTTTCTTCTCATAACCTCAGTATCCGCTGATAGACATCACAAGAGAAATGCTAGTAAGTCATCTTTGTTAACTCAATCAGGTTAGAAAAAATGTTGTCTTCAATTCCTTTATTAATCTGAAACTCACAAAATTGTGAACAACAAATATTTCTGGAATTTCCATCATCATTTTCGTGGCTGCTTGTACTTGCTAGTTGTGTAACCACACAAACAATTCTTGATATGCAACAATTTTGTTGACAAAAAGAATTAAGTCTAGATGGAAAAAGTGTGATGAAAGAGACATCTGTAGGTACCCAATGGGGAGGCTCAAAGATATGCGCTCATTTCACTACTAACCATGCCATGAACTTTGTAACAAAAACTGTGGAGAAATTGGTCACTAAATTCCTGACTTTGGGCATATAAACCCCTGAATTCCTAGCACAAGCCTTTTGTCATTTGGTGTTTACTCATTTCATACTTACCAGACACTGAAACCCCTTGTTTTTCTTATATATGTTTTGCACCTGCTTATCTCTGAATACTAAAACATTTTGTGTTGTTTGTTTGTTTGTTTAGATACACTTGGATTAAATGCTTCAGATACACAAACATTAGACAACATTACCAGCAGAAATCCAACCAATAATATACATTACAAGGAAGAGACTAGCACACCAGTGCCACTTTTATCAGACAGAGACTATTTATTAACAAGAAGCCCTTCTCAATATGCTTTACTTTTTAACCTCAGACAAAAATTAGACACTAGCAGATTTTTTGTACATGTGAATGCTGTCCAAGGAAGTTTATCTGAAAGTTTATTTGTTATTATAGTTCAAAATAGGACAACTTTGTTTTACAGTAATAATTCTATATTTGGCCTGTTTAAATTAGCAAGTGTATCGTCATGGCAAAAATTAGTAGTAAGCTTTGATCACAGAGAAATATCATTAACCCAGGAGTGTGCAGAATTCAGTTACTTACCTCTGCCAAGCAAACCTAAATTGGAAGAATGGGACAAGATTATGGTTTCAGCTCAAATGGATAACTCTGAAGACAATATACAGGTAAGTGTAAGGGTAGTTTCTGTGACACTTATAATTACTTTTTTGTTTTGTTTATAACCATCATAAAAAGTTTTGATGCGGCGGCGCGTGTTCTGCATGATCTTGTTAGAAAGACTTGTCACACAAATAGGAAATTCATCAAAAATGGGTAGACGATGAATGCCTGTAAATTAGTACTGCAAAGATGTAATGTGTAGTTTCAAAATTGTGCCACATTTCATTAGACAAGGTGAATTGTGATATTTAAACTTCATCAGCTACACTCAGTCTGGTTATCTTGAACTAATTAACCATTAGGCGACTCATTGTTTTAGTATAATTACATTGATTATTCGAGAAAATAAAAGTATTGATCAATTTCCGACTCCGAAACATCAAAAAATCTGGCTGCCATTTTGAAACTTCTAGCCTTCAATGTTATAATCACCGCCCAGTGATTATAGCGGGATAAAACAAAGCTCCTAGCCATGCAATCACAGTGCTCTATTTTTGATATAATCATCAATGTAATTATACTAATTAACTTTAAGATCCTCTCTTTTGACGTAAGTGATCCCTTTCTTATTTCAATTAGGAGAACATTTGTGAACTGTTGCTGGTAGAATATGAACAGAACATTATTCGAGAATTTTGTCACATACCTTTATCCAGTAATTGCTCCAGCAGTGGAAATTTCAGTGCCAAACAGATACAGGTGACACTTCCAATAATATGAGCCATCTTCATGGTGACTGCAACTACCAGAATCCATTTTGTGTTTGCTTTCTCGTCGAAATTTTGTATTATTATCCGTTATGATAGCAACAGCTCTAAGAAGAGATGGAGAGCCATGGTAGTTTTAGTCACTTTTGAAAAATTGCTTTTTATTTCAGGTTTTTGCTGTCAATTACCATTAGTTCACACTTAATTGAACTACCGTAAAATTCCGAAAATAAGCTCCGGGGCTTATATTTTTCAAAGGCCCTTTTTGAGGGGCTTATTTCTGGAGGGGCTTATATTCGGAGGGGCTTATTTACGGAGGGAAATTTGCGTTTCAAAATCGATTGGGCTAGCCTTATAGTTGGAAGTAAATTTATCGTGTTTGCTTTGTTTTACTTTGTATTTGAGAGCAATTTTCTAAGTACAAGCCCCCAGGGGGCTTATATTTGGAGGGGCAATTTAATGGAGGGTTTTTTGTGTTACCGGCTTGGAGGGCTTATATTTCGGGGGGCTTTATACATGGAGGGGCTTATTTGCAGAATTTTACGGTAACTGGATTAGTAACTGAAGTGTCCAGGATAGAATTAAATTTTGAGCTTGGAATTATAGCCCATTTTTATTGGCCTGCCTGTGACAAAACCACCCAGTCAGAAAAAAATGCTTTGTCTTTGGGATAATTGCAGAAAGGCAAAATGGCATATGGCTCTCCCAAAAAGACAAGAGTGTATTAAAAAAGTCTTGAGCATTAAACGTACAACAGATCCTTCCTGATGTTATCTAGTATGCACCCATTAACGCATAATTTAAGTTTAAGTGCTATTCATGCTCACGTAAACAACATATGCTCATTCATGGGCCCTAGAATCAAATGCTGGAAATATAAACGTTCATTCAGCATTATATTTATTTTAATCTCTGTGTAATGTTTTTGATAGGAAACTAAGATGAATACAGAAGCAGAATCAGGCCAAGGTTTTGTAAGTATACTATTATCTACAGTGGATACACTTTCTCTTGGAGATAGTTACAGTGTAGTGCATGTCTTACAGACTTTTTTGTATGATGGTCCATTTTTTTAACTTAATAATAACCTTCAGTTTTAGCAAGACCAGGGATTTTCATGATTTCATGATTTCATAGACAATTAGGGGAATCATATGAATATTAACTTAGATTTTGTTCATACAGATTGGCTAGATGTGGTATTACATTATGGAAGGTTTTATTTGTTTATTTATTTTTATTTTGAACGATATTTATTCAAGGGTACCCAGTTCAGTGAGGCTGGTTTTAATGGGGCCCTGGAAAGGTTTATTTGTGATTTGCAGATGATGTGACTTGAACCCTCAGCCCTGACATTTTTAATGCTTCTTCTTTCAAATGAAGTATACCTTTCTGCGCTATCAAAAATGAATAATAGATGATTTTTCCAAAACGTTTATACAACCATCTTTTTTCCCTTAACAAGAAGATCTGTTGGAAAATATTGCACAACAGGAAGCCAGAGGGCAACATTTTGGCAACCTGCTGGGTATTAAATAAATATTCATTCTGAGTTTGCTATGAACCCATGTTCTGTTTGTCACTCATAATCTACATATATACCAACTCTCCCGGATTATCTAGAAGTCTCCCAGTTAGACCACAAATCTCCTGGTCTCCCATACTGGTTACCAAATCTCCAGAATTGAATGCATGTATTGTTATAGATAAGACTTTTTTATTTTCATCAGAAAAGCGAATAAATTTTGTAATTCATGTAACACTTCGTATAATGTCCTGAACCACACCCATAGTATAATTTTGGACTAGGTTGACTTTTGTTTATAAGAGGGTGGAGGGGTGGTGTTTTACATTGTCTTAACGCTCTGCTAACATAGCATAGAAGCATCAGCAGCATTTGCTTTCTAGGTTTCTAGGTTTGTTGTGGGGAGATAATTTACTAGACTTGCTACAATAATGCACCGCACGCTATGAAACATGGATCATACATCATGCATCATTCCTCTCTGAAGCAAGCGTAATTGAAATAGGTGTATAAGTGATTTCAGTATATTCTTCAAAGTTCAGTACCAGTAAACTATCAAGATTAAACCTAGTTTATGGGCCTGATGTATACCTTCTCATCTATTTTTCACTAATTAAGGTACTTCATTTCAATTTGATATCTATTATCTTTCCTATTGTAGGTTGCCATGCCAGCTCCTTCTGGAGTAAAGGTAAGAAAATCAGGGGCCCCCATCAAGAACATAGTTCAAAACCACTTTACATAGCATTGTTGAACGTATTTTAGTATTTAAACGGTAGATATAGGCATATTTTTAACCCCTCAAATTTTTCATCTGTTCGGATTTCCTAGCTGAAAGTCTATATAGTGATCCGAGAGTTATAGGGATCAAAACGTACCTTTTCAAAAATTTCCGCCAGAAAAGCTAAAGGCTCCCAAAAATTCTAGGTGATCTTTTTAGGGTAAAAATCCATTAAAATTGGGCAATTATACCAGTTTTTAGATTTTCTAAAATTCTAAGAGAGGCAGGCAAGTAAGAAATTTTACAACAAATGTTCTGAAAATTCTAGATCTCAAATCGTCTTCTTCTTCTAATAAGAGTGAAAGCCCTGGCATAATAAACATAGTAAGTCTCTGTTGAAGTAACCTATGACATAAAATAATTATCTTGTTTTCTTCTTGTCAATTATAGAGTCCCATTGGAAGTAATTCAAATGCAAAGGGTCCTGTGATTACAAGAGTAATGAGAGTTACTGAATCACCAGGACATCCTGTATGTTGAGGCCTTTGTTCAATTTATATAATGCAAGGTTATTGTTAGGTTGGGGCAGGGCATTTACTGGGTAACTCAACATATGTGGTGTTGTGCCAGAATTACCTTCCCTGCAGATGTCCTGTATTTCCTTTGTTTCATTAAGAACAAGAGAGATGTTAGCATAGTGGCATTATAAACATTACACAAAGGTAATTGGGGACCTAAGACTGTCTCCAGGCTAGTCAGAATGAAAGGTGACTTGCATGGGTTGGTGCTATTGGTTGATTACTTTTTCCCTTTTGGGGTTCTTAAAATTGCAGGTGCAACTTATCTACAGTATCATAATAATCAACAGCAATAATAAAAAAATGCCATCTCCATATCCACATGCCCCTGAATAAGGCATAGGCATTTTGAGTGAAGCATAAGCCCAGCCTCATTCAAGGTTAGGCAATGGCCCCCTGGCACCACCAGGACCCTCCTTCTGTTTTGCTTGTATGATGTTAGCTGGAGCCCAGAGTCACTACGCAGTACATTAACTGAGGGGTGTATGCTTCAAATTAGGGGCATGACCAGTTTCATTGATTGATTGATCCTTTTTTATTTGAATATGGCAATTTCGTATGTTACAAAACTTCTTTACATGAAAGTCATATTGACTGAGAGGTCTTTTGACACTTCAGGAATTTATGGCCATCTTTAGAAATAGTTCAAGTGGTTTAACTTTTTTCCTTCTGTTTTAGCATACTATAATGTTTGATATTTTCCTTAAAACAAGGATGAATGTTTGGCATCTCTTGCCTTGAACCACACTTTGTTCAGAATCTTTACCTGAACCACTAAGAGGATTTTATTTTTCTTTCACGAAGCCCAATAATATAATTGGTTTACCTGTAACTTGCTGTTATTAATTTGAATTCACCCTGCAGATTTACCATAAAGAAGCATGCAAGTGAGCAACTCTTACCAATAATGTGACACCAAAAGCACATAATGCATGACAAATTAGAATAAGCTGATGTCACATCTTAGCTGCAATGCAACCATAGGGTGGAGAAATAAATACATTTAGAGAGCAAAGTGACTAAACGTGGCAACCAAACTGGAACATAAACTATTTTCATTTGTATTTGCATCTCGTTAGGGAGCAGTTGGAGCAGTAGGACCAAAGGGATTTAAGGGTGACAGAGGAAGAAAGGTCAGGGAATTGTTTAAACAAATAGTGAAAGAATACATATTGCTCTTCATGTATTTTGTGGAAATAGTCACTTTAGAATACTGACTACTATCACCTGAAATAACTGAGCTTCAGCAAATTCTTCCAACTGTTAATTTTGCTTTTTTTTTTTTAAACAAGTTGTCTGTCTTGTCAGGGCCCACTTGGCATGCGTGGAAAACATGGTGCCCATGGCCCTCCAGGTGAGAAGGTAAGGCAGACTTTTAAAAAGAGACCTTAAATTAATTTACCTCTAACTCTTGTTGGTCAATGGTGTAAATGTGATTTGTCAATCGTTCTTCATTTCCCTGTTTTCCTGTGTAACCCCAGGGGTGGCAAGAACTGCTCATCTCAAAGCCACATTATTAACAAGGCAGGAAATTTCCTCCTCTTCAAGGTATATCAGCTTGCATAAAAACAACCTAGCAGATGGAAAGAGGTTGGGGGGAGGGGGGTATTACATAGATTGAATAGCAGGTTGCCCTCTCCCCACCTCTCCCATGCCCATAGTATAAAACTATGTGTTGCCCTCAAACTAAAAAAACTAGTAATTAAAGTATTAGTTTTAATTGTAAGAATGGCAAAAGTAAGGTAAAAGAAAACTAATTGTAACAATTAGTCAGTCTCTTGTACCTTCCCAGTTAGAAAATAGTTCATGTTTTCTGCAGGGCAGTATTGGACTTAAAGGAGACCCTGGATTTGTTGGACATCAGGTAAAGATAAGTAGATGGTATGTTGTAATACCAGACCACAACACTTGTAGTAAAAATATAAGTAGTAGCTGTTTTTGATTTTTGTTGAAATTATTGCCGTGTCTTGCAAATAAAACAAAAGTATAAAGACAGATAGTCTAATGGAGCTATCAAAAGAAGGTACACCTGTGAACTTTTTTCCTAAAGTACAGTGGAACCATCACTATATTACGGCCACTTTTTTTGTCTTGGCGGACAGTCTATACATTGGCTCTTGTTTTAACTTCTCTACAACAGCCACCTCTCTACAACGGCAACGGCCACTAAAGTGCGTCCCCAAACGCTAAAATAACCTCTCAACAACGTCCAGTTTTTTCAGCAACTGACGAAAAAGTCAACAATTGATTCGTATGGCGCGTTGAAGATTAATCGCGGCAATCGTCTTTTGATTGAGTCTTGATTGTGTTCCTGCTATACTGCTGCAGTAAGCATAAATTGTCCACAACACGTATAACGAATGTTGAGAACCTTGCTCATTTTATTAACATTTTGATTCAAAACATCAAGTTTCTTTTTGTAATTTATCTCTATACATTATTGCTGACTGAATTACCATTATGGGATATGGTAAGCAAGAACTTGGCCCAATAAATAAATCGTACTCCCCTAAAAAAATTGTCATATTACACCCCTACCTCCACATTGGCCACTTTCTTCAGTCCTCAAGGTGGCCGTTGTTGAGAGGTTCGACTGTATAGTTTGACAGTCATGGTAGCATCAAGCATATGAATGTGAGCACAGGATGCAATCCTGTTTCCTAAGATAGCAATTGTTATTTTTTCTGCCCGAAAAGTACAACACACTGCAATTTCACTTAAGTCAAAGTCAGAATATGCATACATTTACATTTACATTTACATTTACATGTTATTAGGTCGGTAAAATCGTTTTTCATACTCATGAAAAAGTAGGAATTTCAACTTAAACACAGTTGAAGTAATCATTTATTATTAGTAAATGTGAACTTAGGAGAACATCATACGTTTTAGGGTCGTGCTGGAAGGAGAGGCCTAAAGGGGCTCCCAGGACCATTGGTGGGTATAGAACGTCTACAATTCATGTTTTTAAATATTTGTTTGGCAAAACTTTGTACAATTGCTCAAGTGTTTTTACATAGATTATCCAACCTGTGATTAAAAAACAACTTGAATTCTCTGCCTTGTAACTTTTAGGTTTTCCCTTTTCTTTATTTCAGGGGGATCCAGGTGAACCAGGCATGGCTGGACTTCAAGGAGCTGAGGGTGCCCAGGTATAGGCGTTGTAAATTCTTACAGTGTGCTGTGCATCCTTTATATTGTTTGGTTCTAGAAAAATAGCCATATACATCCAAATCTTAGAACTGTCAGATGATTGGGGACATCCAAACGTAGAAACATGGTGAGGGTGTTTTCGGCAATTCTTATTTACCAGTGCGTGGTCATCTGAAAAAAAATACGTGCTTTCTTGGTTCAGGTATCAATAAGTTAGTACTTTACTTTACGACTGCCTGCAGAACAAAGGAAGTACACATTTTTTATTTTAACTCAGTTGTTGAACGTGGCATCTTAAAATTGTTAAAGGTTACACACTTAATTGACCATAAGAAGCCATTTGAGCGAACTGCTGTATTGTGTTTATTCATTATTTTTAATAGGGTGAATCTGGCCTGGCTGGTGACCCTGGAGATCCAGGACCCATAGTAAGTGTGAATGCAATAATTTTTTTACTACTTGCAAATATCATTCCTTTATTGTCACTTTCTTTTGTGTTGAAGGGTTTTCGGGGCTCCCGCGGACCTATGGGACTCCCAGGACAATCAGGAAAATCTGTAAGTACAAAGTGGTTTACACTTGAATTTAAAGTGGGCATATACCAGTGTCACGTTCTTTCTTTGTACACAATAAAGTAATGCTGTTATCAACGGAGATCATTTGTTTTGAGAGAGATTCCTGAGGGCGCCGAGAAATTCTGGTGTAGCGTTGGGTAATGTTCGTAAGCAATCGAGTATACTGTACTCATAAAGATAAACAAATAAAGAAACCAGCTGGGAAGAGACTGCCAGTCAGTGTAATACCATTTGGGCTTTTCCATGTACCTTTCTCCTTTCAACATCTGATACAATCAGTAGATAATCATAAAGGAGGGATTTCCAGACAACCAATCTTGATAATTTGGCGGTATGTGTGTGAAAGATTACATTTACCCTTGAACGTCCGTGCGATCCGCGTCCGTTGTACGGCTTGTGACGTTATTAGTTTCAACGGTCACCAACAAGATAGACATTCAACTTGTGCAAGGGGGAGAGATCTTTCAAACAACGGAATGAACATGATTCAGTCATACAGGTCGGAGAAAAACGCAGATAAATATATGATGTCGACCCAAAAATTCCAATGAAAACACGGAGAAGGACGAGTGGAAAGAAAGAAATAGGTAAACTCGTGTCACTTTTAAACCCCAAAACGGGAAATTTTTCTTTCTGCTACGCATCCCCGGACTTCAGAGGCTGATATTTAACATCAGTAACAAAAGATCGAGAAGTGCTTGACTTGTAAAAAGCGTTTTGGGCAGTTATGGTGCATTTTGGCCTGACATTGACTAGAAACGGCCTGATCAGCTTCAAAAGGGCAAGGGAAGGTTTTGAAAGAAGTGTGAACAAGATTTAGGTGAAATCGGCATGTAGTGCCTCTTCCCCGAATAAAAAGGGAATAAACACACAACGTTTTTTATTCAACTTAGAGTGAGGATTCAATCGACATTATTATTCAATAAGTGTGATTGCTTTTATTTTCTCTAAGGGACCCCAAGGACCTCCAGGTCCTAGAGGATTTCCAGGACATGAGGCAGGTGTCAAACTGCAAATGTAAACTTCATGGACTGCCTCCTTTTCCCGGAAGTTTATGGTTGTATTTCCTAATTGCAAAATT
Source organism: Porites divaricata (assembly GCA_038088405.1). Classification (NCBI taxonomy): domain Eukaryota; kingdom Metazoa; phylum Cnidaria; class Anthozoa; order Scleractinia; family Poritidae; genus Porites; species Porites divaricata. The sequence continues at coordinate 17,396,894 of JBBMOI010000003.1, forward strand.
TTTATTTCATCAGGAACCCCTTTTTTCTTTGCTATTCGTGAGAAAATAGGACGTGCAAAAGAAAATGTATACTCGACACTAAATGCACAGTATAAATGAATTTCGAAATAGTTTTCAAGTCGGTAATTGAAAAAAGGTTTGGAGCAGCAGAATAGCCACCTACTGCATGAACTAACTAATGGGCCAACAAAATACGTGAAACAGGCTACTGATATCTTTCTGAAGCACGTTGGAGTCAAGTTACCTCCAAGGACAACAGGCCATGTTTATTGTATGTTTAGTGGGTGATAGCGTAACAAACCTGAGATGTAATATTCATAGGCGTATATAGAAAGGTAGAGTTAATGAGTCAGTGAATTTCCTGTCTTAGATGTGTAACACTACAATTATTTTTTTTCATAAATAATAGTAGTGGTACATTTGAGCACAGTGCATCTACATGTTTAACCCAGAACCAGCTAAAATCAAGGTATTAGTGAGAATGTTTCTTGACTACTTTCATCATACCAATTTATCAGGGAGAACGTGGACAGCACGGACCCGAAGGGAACCGCGGTAAAAGAGGAGCAAAAGTAAGAAGACATGTTTCAATGATTCTGCGGTTTCCTTTACAGTTGTTGTTTTAAGTAATTGTAATGTTCCTTATGCGGTATTGCACATTGTCAGACTATCAAACACCAAAATACTATATAATTATGCTAATGCGAAGTAAGTAAAATGGCAGAACTTCGGTTGTTTCAGGGTTGAAAAATAATGTTTAATGACATTCTGAAATGTTGTTTGCTATATTAAGAAGGCATTTAATCTGTAGTTGTTTGGCTCAGGTGTTTTTCTTTTTGTGTAAACTGAGCTCTAATTGGAAATATTCATTAAAGATCTGCCTACTTGAAAATAGGTACAACAGTTTCATTATAACAGGGAGGTTGTGCAACTGCGACTCTCTCAGGAGAGAAAACGCCACTTAGAAATTGTCGAAATATGTTAACTCTTCCAGAAACGTGAAACTAGGAAACTTCACCTTATGTTTGTAAAAGTGTGATATCGTGAAGAGTTGTTGTTTTCCTTCCTTGTCAATAAACCTATTGTTTTTTGACTTCCTGGTTGCCGCCACCGCCGTGCTGGTGTAAGCCCTAAAAGCTGGTAGTAACTACACCATTGTGTTTAAATAATGGATCGTTACTGTCTTACTTTGTTGTGTTATTTTATGGCTAGGGTACACCCGGCAGTCGTGGTTTCATTGGAGCAAAAGGCAAAAAGGTATTTAGTATACCACTGAAGTGTATTACTTATATTCGACGCGCCCATAGTGCCTGGAAAACATTCTTTCTGGCTTTATAAAAACTGTTTACAAGATAAATGTGACTTGTGGTGTGTGCGTTATTTACGTTGGAGCGAGGTGTTTGTGTGAGCTCTTATCTTAGAGATATGGAAGATACTGAGACCATAGAATTTATGCTACGTTTAGTGAGTCGAGTGTTTTTAACTGGCTGGGCAGTCCATACAGGGAACTAACCTGGAACCATGAAATTTATGCGGATGGAGGTAAAAGTCCTGTGGTTCCAGCTTTTTTGTAAAACTCGAACAGAAAAAATACGTTGAAGTGGATGTGTCAATTGTGAGTCCGACCCGTGAATGATAGAGGCCTTCTTAAAGGAGGCCATGCTAGAGCATTTGGTCACATATGCTGCGCCTTGTACCTTGGATTGGTACTGTTACCGAGCCTGTCAGGCATTGAGGGACGATGTAATTGACTACAAGCAGATGATTCGTTCATCTACGTTGCTGACGAAAGTCAACAGGTGGTAAGCACAACTGTGGAGGATTCTAAGGAGCAGTGCACATCTTGTCAGGTTTAAGGTGTTTCTCTACCCAGGATATCGAGGGTGGATATTGGCAGATAGAGTTATAGAAGAATGACAAGAAAATGGAGGGTGTTTTTCCCGGAAGGCGTGTGGTATTGCCGGGCTGATGACATCATAACTCTTTTTGCCGACATACCTTGAATTTCAGCGTTTCAAAATAAGTCTGGCGTTCCAAGAGACTATTATGAATAAAAGAACAGTTTTGCTCCAATTTTGATATATCCAGATGTCATTAAGTCATAGGTGTTAAATACACATGTAAACAAGTCTGGATTGATGGCCAAAAGCACGATCACGGGTTTAACACTGGCTGCAAATCTCTTAAGCGGTTGTTCAACTTTAGTAAAGCACCTTTAGGGTCAGATAGCTAAGTAGCCAGTAAAGCTTCAGGCACACAATTTTTTTTCTTAGAATATTCATGAAAACAGATCTAAGTTCCCAGAGAAGGGAAATGCTTGTGAACCAACATGTCTTCCATGACGTCAGCTACAAACCTAGCCTGAGATCATGCCCTCTCCCTATTAACCCTTTATGTCTCTCACGGGAAAAGGGCGTTATTTTTTTCCCTCTCGAGCGAAAGAAGCAAGGAAGGAAAAAAAAATAACTATAACGCCTGATCTCAGGTTACTACAAACCAGCCGAAGCGAGCCTAAAGGTTTTTCTAGGCACTTAGCTACTTGAAGATTACGATCTAGAAAGAGTAGTAGCCACCCCTAAGCTGTGTTTTCAGGTCTTGGTGAGTACTGAATTATACAGCGTCGTGGACGTGTGCTTGTTTTTATTATGGCCCTGTTCGTTTTGTTTGTTTTGCAAAAAAAATCTGTCAACAGCAAGCCATTTCCAGCGCGAACGACCTTTTTCACCTATCAAAATTTTCTCAAATGTCACCAAACTTCAAAGATGCCCTCGTGAAGTTTTGGAGGCCGACAGTTTTTTGTCAGGCGACAAAATCCTTTGTTCCTTGACAGTTGTCCTTCGTTGGGTCGTCTTATTTTGCCAGCATGACCAATTATAATCTCTTCAATTGACGTTTCTGGTTATACGAAAAATTTTGATTGTTTTGGATGGGAACAAGGTTGCAAAACAAAATGTTGGAGGCTACAAAATTTTCATTATTGTGAAACGCCAAACTCTATTTTTGTCGTAGTGCGAACGGGGCCTATGGTTATGATTTTCATATTTGTTAACCATTTGTGTTATGTTTCCAGGGAATTACTGGTGTTAAAGGTGCTAACGGAGGACATGGTGAAAAAGGGCATAAGGTATTATATTACACGGGATAACAGTTTTCCTAGTATACTCACTAGGATAGTTTTGCTTCTGGCAGTCACGTTATTGTTCAAATCTGTGTTGTATCTACTTGGAACTACATTTAACTCAAAATGACAAATAAATACTATTTAAACGCAGTTTTCCTGCCTTCAGAGGTGTTCGTCTGAGATTAAATTGTGAACTTACTGTTACCTTAAGAAGTTGTGTTCAGAGAGTAAGAAATTTAACCGCAAGTTTACCACCAGATGCAACAGCAGTATTGACTACTTCTTTGCTGTGTTTACTAGGGTATTTCTGGTCCGGCTGGAATAAGAGGTGACCAAGGTTTACCAGGAGCAAGGGTAAGATAAGTATATGTATTCTTTCGTAGGTTTTCTTCGGTGAGACAAATCAGCGCACGTTATATTATAATGTTTAGTTGCCATCGCGTAACTTAAGTCTGTTTATTTTATAGGGCCCACCAGGAGATCCAGGAGGCAAAGGTTCCCCAGGATTGCTAGGTCACAAGGTACATCTTGAACTTGATGTTTATGCTGTCATGGAAGCATACATAGAAATAACTTGTTAAACAAAACGTGATTTACCTTTCTCCTAACTTCAACAAAAAAATGCACCTCAATTCTGCTGTTGCACTCAAAGTTTTTTTTGTCTAAACCTGTAAGCCTTAAAAGAGACGGTCAGCGTGTTTCAGGTGTGGGTTTTGTGATATGTATCAGCGTTTCATAACAGGATCTTCATTTGTCACGTCGTCAACATGTATGCTCACAAACTAAAGCCATGCAGCTGTACGGAGAGCAACCACAAAACTGAGCAGGCCACCTAAAGAAGTTACAAAACAACATCGGGGCATATAATTAAGCTGTGCGATATCACTGAACAAGATGTTCAATGACCGTAGTAGCTCAAAAATGGATAATTTGTGGTATTGTTGTGTTCGGCATTGATACTGAATGTCAGCGTGATTTAAAGGATTCTCAAAAAGACCTGGTATCAGCCAGTGTGTATTCTTTAGTACGTTGTGGCTTCTTTAAAGTCTTAGCTTTCATCTGAATGCTGACTAAAATTGTCGCAAACCGTTACCTACTTGACCATGCTTTGACAGCCACCTCATAAAAGGAAGGTGATGTGGTAGAGGAAACAACACAACACTCTACTTAATGTACTGGAAATACCTCGTGACAAAGTTTCGGTGATACTCAGACAACGATTAGAACACTTTTCTAGGTAAAATATGCTTTATTGTTTTGCCTTGCTCTATTACTTCCATTCCCCGGCAGCATTTTGTATGTGTTACGCGGGTAATCTTTTAGAGGACGGGTAGCTTGCAAACTAAACTGAACGCAGGGTTGTCGGAACAGCAACAAGAAGATTTATTCCAAAAATGAACGTAGTTTCCACGAAGTAAAACTCCACAACAGCACGTAACTCGATAAATTTACACGGCCTCCGCCAACTTGAATAAACTTACACGGCCTCTGCCAACTTGAATAAACACTGCGTCCGTCACACTTAACTAAACACGACTAACGTCGAACTCTCTTCGCTTGTGGTAAACTCGTTAAAACTTCACTCGAACTCGCTTACTTATATACGTTTACAATAATAATCTAGAAGTTTCTAAATAGTCTAATTATAGAAAGATTACAAAATATCCCACTTTAGAAACACTTACACAAGATCCTAAAATAAACAAATTATGAACTCTCGCGAAGCTTCTAGAAAGTCACGCTAGTCACGCGATACAGTTTTTCGTAACAGTATGAAAGATCTCAAAATTTGACATAAATGATGTCATTATTTTAGGGCATGCCTGGAAAGCCAGGAAGAGCTGGAACACATGGTCTTAAAGGAACCTTGGTAAGCTGTTATTCAAATTCACAACCTCACTTGGTTGTATTAAACAAGAGGCGGTGGAACGAATTCCTTTTGGATGATGATAGGTCTAATCTCTTAACCTCCAGGTGATCTGTGACGTCATTGCGGGGGCCTGGGGAAAGAAATTTTAATGCCGTATCCCATAAACCAACGCGCGCACCAATTCAATTCAATTCAATCTGTTCCCGTCAGCTTTGGTTTATGGGATACGGCATTAAAATTTCTTTCCCCAGGCCCCCGCAGTGACGTCACAGATCACCTGGCTAGTGAGTTAATATAAAACGTAGATTGTATTTCTACACCATTAAAGCTCCCTATTTTTTTTATTATCTAGGGTCCTGTTGGTGAACCTGGAATGTCGGGCCTTAAAGGAAACAAGGGAGATAAGGTTCATTTTCTTTGCAACGATACAAACAATGTTAGGAAAACACCCAGCTACCATTATAGACATGATGACCATTTTTTTCGTTTCATTAGGGAGACATCGGTCGCCGTGGTTTCCGTGGAAGACGCGGAGAAAGAGTACGCTTCTTTTTTAGTAACAGTAATATGATAATTTTTTTGGCTATAGCCCGGCTGAGAGAAGTAGCAAGAGACTGCGTGGATAACAAAATGTAAAAACAAAATGCATAGTATAGATTGAGTGCAAAATGAAAATCTCTTGGGATTGTTTTGCGCATTTTTTCACCTGCCTGGTTAAGCGACCCAATAATCAGTGATTTCGTAGAACGTTGCCTTGCTTTCTGTTTTGGTTTTTGGTTTTTGGCAGGAGCCCATTTGATGGGCTCCTGTTTTTGGCTATTTGGAATGCCTTTTATTTGTCTATCTCATAATTCACCATTACAAGAGTATAAAGGAGTAGTCAAGTGCCTAAGTAGGAGTCTTATAGAACAGACATCGTATGTGTATGGTTCTTTCACGGGAGAAAGTAGGTAGCGGCAAGCATACCACTTAGGCTTATATGTGCTCATTTCTCGCTGTTTAGGGAGATCCTGGTAGAAAGGGCCGACAAGGCTACATGGGTTTACATGGAGAAAAGGTTAGAACGTTTGATATCTGCAGCCATTAACTACTGCTGCATTTTATGTGAAGTGGAATACTCAGAACTAATTTTCGTTTGAAGAAAAAAAATTCAGAGGAGAACCCGGTTTGTGGTATATTTTGATCTGTGGTGCTTTGAATTCAGGTTTCCATAGTTTCTTTTTGTTTCTTATATGTAGGGTTCAGATGGCACCATTGGAGAGCCTGGTCCACAGGGTCTAATGGTATGACATATTTGAAATTATCTCTATGTCTTGAAGGTGTCAAAAGTAAGACAGATTACATTTGTGCCTCATTGAGAGCCATACTGCTGTAGATACTATATATCATGTCTACATTTTTTAACTGCGCTCGCCTTATAAACAAAATAGAAAGTCACTTCCTTTTTGCCTTGGTTTTGCATTGCGATTTTTGTGTTTTGCTAAAAGCCTGGTGTAAAGCATTCTTGGCCCCGAGGACATTCTACTTCTGTTAGTCAGCGTCTTTTGGGATTATCTGTAGTGATGAGATTTGTTTTTCTTCGAACGCTTGTTTGTTTGGACGCTTTATAATTCTTAACTATCGTTGTGTAATGTGATGGTCACATATTCAGAAATAATCAATTTGTTTTTGGTAAATAACCATTTTACCTATGGATTTAATATTTGTCCTAGGGAAAGCCTGGTGCTAGAGGTACTTTTGGTGATCCTGGACCAAGAGGACCTGCGGTAAGATGGTTTGAAGAACAGTGTATTTCATTTCTATCAAAATAAACGTACATGCTGTCGCTGTCCTTATCAGCCATGTGCCTGTTGACTTGTTAATTTTGATTCAATATATTAGTAATGGTAACAGGACTTAGTGGAGTCCAATTCGGTCTGTAATCATACGAGTGATTAACAAAATCGCGGGAGTCCGATTTGTTTAATCACGAGTATGATTACAGACCGAATTGGACGACACTAAGTTCTGTTACCAATTAATCATAACTTTAACAAAATTTGTAATATAATTAGGCTATTTTTTAAATCAAAACACAAGAAATTCGACATTTTGTTTTGCTAGCAGTGAAAAAAAAAGCCATTTAAGCGCGCGCGTGATGGCGCGTACTGTCCAATTACTTAGGCATGACGCGTACTGTCCTATTAAACTGTCCAATTAAGGCAGAAATCAGGCAGTTGATAGCCAATCAGATTTGACAATTTTGTTATAGTTATGATTAATACTTAAACTTCAATCGTTTATAGTTTGTTTTCGTTTTCAGGGATTTATAGGTCCTAACGGCACATTTGGTGAGGAAGGAAAACCTGGACCTGGGGTATGCATACTTTTAACCTTAAACGTAGAAAGATAAATTGGCAACTAAAATGTGAGCAATTGCAAGTGTTATTATCTTTAAAGGATAACACGCTATTTTCGGTAATTTTTGTAGGGCCTTGATGGGAAACCTGGTGACCAAGGCCAACATGGTCCAAAAGGAAGAAACGTAAGGGCTGTGTTTATGCGTTTATGCAATATCCCTGTTAGTATATTGGGCTTAGATTGCCAAAAAATTACCAGGCTCACTCATTCACCCCCTTTACTTAATCTTATATTTTCCTTTCTCTTTAGTTTTTCTTTTTGTCTTTTTTTTATTTACAATAATGACACTCTCTTTAGTTACTACCATCTTCCAGCTCGTTATTCCTTCTTTTGATCATCAGTCAATCATTTCCCTTGTTTTTTGTTCGTTCGTGTATCCAGGTTCTTCTTTGACAATTATTCACCATTTTTTTCTCTTTGTAGTCAGTTGCATAGTCAAAACAGGTCCTAAATTAAATTCTTACTTCCTGAACTGTAACTGGTTTTTTGGTACTTTAAAGGGAGCTACTGGAACCCCTGGACCAGCTGGAGAAGGTGGACCTCAAGGAGATCAAGTAATACTCCATGAGCTGTGTAACGATATTTTACTTTGTAAACAGCTAAGTAAATAAAACAGTACGTATTTAACGACACGAGTTTCAAAAACGCTTTTCACAAACTTTTGTAACTATGGCTACTGATCAGAAGTTTGCTCGTCAGGGTGAAGAAGGCGCCAAAGGATTACAAGGCAAAGTCGGTGATCAAGGAAAACTGGTAAATTTAATGTATATTTCGTAGAGCTGCTTCTCGATGTTTTTTGTGACAGAACTATTGTCCATTTTTTTCGTATTAGAGTTGAAATATCAGCCTGTATTAGGGACCTTCGATGAGCGAATCACCCCCATAAAACAACAGATTTATTCATTAAAACCTTAAGGGAGCTAAATTGTTGAATAAAAAGCCCTCTTAACCCTGAAAGATACCTCACAATGATTATGTGTAGAGATAATGGTAAGTTTAATTTTTTCTTTTTATCTATAAGTGAAAAGGTCTTCTATTGCCCAGTCTGTTACCGTACTATCGTTAAATACCATTTTGGCAGTTTCTTTGGAATATTTATTATATCAATACAATGATCACGTCCAATTACTCAGCTGGTTTTTAAAGTAATTTTTCTGTTGGTATATTTTTCCTAAAGGGTTTTGTAGGTCCCCCTGGCGAAGGAGGTGCTGATGGATTAATGGTGAGAAAATATTTTGATGATTATAGTTAAATGTCTTATGTAGAACTCTTTAATTACGCCCATCACTAACTGCACATCAGTCTTACTACTTCATCTCATTCTTTTGTTTTTGCTGACCACTGTTTTTGTTTATATAGTGTAGTTGACGCATTTTGTCAATTTTCACGTTATTACACCCCAAAAATTACATTCAGCTTCGCTTTCCTTTCTCAGCTATTTTATTTATCCGAATAGTTACTTTTGCCAAGTCAATTAACTGTTAAGTCGTGACAAAAGTAACACCTCTTTATTCGGCTGCCACACAAGCACATTTAACAGCTTTCAATGATGAATGGCTTCGTCCATAAAATTGTTTTCCTAACATAATAGCAGTCTGTGTTTACTTCTGTTGTTGTTGTTGATCACAATTTGGTAGATATTTCAAAGAAGAAGAATTTGCGATTCAAATCCAAGAATAAACTGTGGCAGCTCTTATAAGGAGGCATCGGACTCTTCACTTCTTTTCTCCTTTAGTTCTATCGATCTTGGTACTTAATCTGTCTTCACTTGTCTTTCCTAGGGAGAAAAGAAAGAGAAGAGTCCGACTTGCAAATGCGTAGAGCTTTTGGACTTCTTTACAGGTTTCTGTAAGACAGTTATAGAATAGAACTTTATCTCAGTGTCATACCTGATAGCAGTTTCAAACCAATATTTGGGGGACGCTATGAAAACAATTGAGCACGTCTTGTAAAAATAAAAAAATGTGAACATGCAACACAGGAAATGTATTTGATTTGGTATGTCTTATATGACAGTCCTTGCTGACATATTTCTTATAACTGGTCACGTTCACTGACAATTTAAGTATTGCATCTTTATTAAAGATTTTGAACATTTTATTTTGAGACTAGTTATCACTTTAGATGATGTCAATTTGGACTAAATTATCAAAGTGAAAACTGCTGTACTGTCGTAGTCGTATGTGAAAAGGTGTTCCCACCTCTCTCAACATCTTCCCAACTGAATTCTTTTTCACATAATCCAAAGCCAGGAGTGTCAACGTTATTAAAGCTAATAGGAATTGCTCGTTTGATCTTAGTGTAAGACATATTTTTTGCAGGGTCCACGTGGTGAGGATGGGAAAGAAGGAAACACAGGCGACCCCGTAAGTTACCTTTTACCGCCTTCTACAAACCCTTTTTTCAAGTTGTAGTAAGGAACTCAATAGAGCCATCGATATGCTGCTATCTCTAACGTGTTATTGTCCAAAGCATTCGCCACTTGAACATCTCCCAAAATGCACCTTGTTTGCCCCCGAAAATGTTGCTTAAGCATTGTTTTCAGTTTCTCCTGGGACGGCTGTAATACCCAGGAGAAATGAAAAACAAAGGTTATGCAAAATTATGGGGGACAAACAAGGTTTATTATGGGAGATGTGCAAATGGCGAATGATTTAGTTTTATAAAAAAAGTGCAAGAAATAAGTCACGTAACCGTAACAGTTTCTCTGCAATGTTGCCAGTGGGAAATGAGAACTGGACTATCTTAATGCTTATTAGCTATGATATTTACCTTTACGAACGAACGAACGAACAGATAGGCAATGGCCGTTTTTATACTAGAGGACGCATTATCCGTCCAGACGGATAATGCGTCTATGGCCGTTTTTATACTAAGGACGCATTATCCGACTGGACGAACTTGGGCAAAGATTTGAAGTTCGTCTGGTTATGCGTCTCAAGTATAAAGACGGGCACGAGACGCATTATGCGTCTGGACGAACTTTCCTTCGAAGTACGTCTTGAAGGACGCACTACGAAAGGTAATTCGTCTGGACGCATAATGCGTCTCGTGCCCGTCTTTATACTAGAGACGCATAACCCAGACGAACTACAAAATATTTGCCCAAGTTCGTCCAGACGGATAATGCGTCCTTAGTATAAAAACGGTCAATTAGTAAAAAAGTGATAAAACAATTTTTGTCTCCTTTTCAGGGCATTATGGGTCCTCCGGGATTCGAGGGACTGATTGGCTTACCGGGGCCACAGGTAAAGAAATGCAATTTAACCTGTTACTTGTAAATGTGAATAGACGTTAGGTAATTTCATAGACGTCAACATATTCTCCAACAATGTAGACGTAATCCTCGCCAAACGTTTGAAAGATATCGCACCAGTTTTGTAATACTGGAATTATCAATATTGACTTTAGATCCATGATCATAGGGTCCGCGTGGTCCACTTGGTAATCCTGGCCTGGCAGGGACTGATGGAGATCAGGTTGGTTATTTTGCTTGCAGCGTTGTTTTTAGTGTTGTTGTGAAGATTCTTTTAAAGGATTGAAATTAAATTAAATCGTTTCAGACTTTGCGACGAGTCCTCTTTTTGCCAGAATTTCAGTCACTTTCCTGACCTTGCTCTTCACCCAGTTGTTACAATTTTAACGACTACTCTAGAGTCTTAGGACATCACTTCTCGTAATTTCTGACGATGTGCATCATTTTGTAGGGTTATTATGGACCCATAGGCTTACCAGGACCCACAGGGACTCACGGTGGAGAGGTTTGTGACCGCTTTAACTTTTTACTCTTCACCAGAATGACCATACGGAACCATGACATTTATGATTTTTGTTCTTTAAGGGAGATGATGGTTTTCCCGGTGCAAAGGGTCCACCTGGGAGTCGAGGGCCATTTGTAAGTAGCTTTTATTCATAGTCTTTGCTTGCAAGAGCACCCGGGGTCTCCACCAAATGTGAACTAGGGAAAGCGGGGATGTTTGCTCTAGTTGTCGTGGTCACGCCCTGATAGAAAAGGTTTTCCCCATAACAAGAATACAGCGTAGTTAACTTGTATTACTTTTTGTTAGAAGGTGTGGAGTAAGAGTTAAAAATGTTAAATCTACTTCTCTGTTTACACTATTCAACGGACTTAAACAGGGTCATCGCTCTGTAAAAATTTAACTCTACCTTGAGTTAACGTGTTTTACACGTGTTTTAGTCAATGCCCGATATTCTTAGTTTGTTCCCTTTAACCCCCGGAGTGAATATCCTGGATATATTTTTTTCTCTAATTTCTTAAATGTCTTTCTTGTTTTTGTCTCTCTTGAAAGTCGCGCTTCTTGCGGCCGGTAATTAACAGTTTGCTGCATTTTGTAGCCATACTTTGAAATTGCTTTTAACAACTACAAGAGACCGTTACACTGATTGTTGTTTATATCAAAGGGTGCACCAGGACCACCAGGGCTATCAGGAAGGAACGGAACACGGGGAATTAAGGTATATGAGTCAAGCTCAAAATTTGAAAAATTAGAAAAAATAAGGGATTCTAGGTCGATATCCGCCCTTGATCTTTTAAGTGCTTTAAGTAAAGCTTTACTGCACGTAAATCTGTCCCATATCATGTCCAGTAACTAAATCATGTGATACACTGATGGAAAATATCAGTGTCTTTATTTCTTGCTTGTGCTGGTTTTGTTTCTAAAAGTTTTAAACAAATATCTGAATTTACTGCACTTTTTTGTTAGGGTGAAGCTGGAACACCAGGTTCCAAAGGCCTTCAAGGAGAACGAGGTTTGAAGGTGAGTTGATTCTTACGACACACTATGGTTTCTGCTACTTGTCTGTACCCTTCTTTAAACATTATAATATTGGTAATCTTTCAGGGTACTGTAGGAGACGTGGGAGTACCCGGAAATCAAGGGCAACCTGGAAAAGAGGTATTATTGATGTAAAATGCTGTAGTGACATTCCCACGCATGTTAAAAGTCTCGATTTTATCTTGTTTGGTTTTCTCGCTTTCCCCAGGGTTATTCTGGTTTGCCAGGCTTCATGGGCACTCAAGGAATCCAAGGACAAAAGGTGTCGTGATATGTCCTCTGTAATCCTGCCGTAGAACGTTTCTCCCTATTCTATTTTATCATTGCATAGACGCCTATTATTTATTGCTGTGTAGGGTGAAGATGGTGATTCTGGACAGTGGGGTACTACTGGATTGAAAGGGCCAGAGGTATGTTGTTTGCTTGCTGCCGTCACCTTCGCGGACGTTTATAATGCATTTTACTAAGCATAAGAGTGGCAGTAGAATAAAAAACCAAAACGAAGACAACATTGTGAGATTCAGGAGTAATATTACTCAAACGAATAAAGAAATGCTACCCCAGTATAATGCTTCAAAGAATTTGACAATTCAATCCTGTAGTCACTTCAATTATGTATTTTCGTCTATCAAGATGAGCTTTTTTAATGTGTCTTTTATCAGCGTCCCATTCAGGATTCTTCTTTAATTTTATGGATTTCTTGGTCTTTGTTTCTTTACATAGGGAATGCATGGCTTGCGAGGACGTCTGGGTCCTGTGGGTGACGCGGGCCCCACGGTCAGTATCCTAAGTCAATTGTGAATATGTGTATGTACATGTTGGAAATGAAAATGAAAATAAACAGAGTCCACATGCGAGTAACGATCTGACTATTAGGCTCAAATCCCTCAACTCTTGAATGAAAGCAGTCACTAGCTTAGTTTGATATTTTTCTTGTCTGTTTTCAACGCTGTAATCTGAAAAAGCAAATAACAATTTATTTCTTATGTTTCAGAATAGTGAGTCCGGACCTCTTGGAGAAATTGGAGAAGGAGGTGACATAGGAGAGACGGTAACATGTCTGATTCCTTTACCCTGAGCCTTTGCATGGAGTTATCATGCCAGCGAACAATGCTGGATATTAAATACGACGTTCGTTTTGTAATTCACTTAAGTGGATTACTTTAACTTTCTCTTTGGTTTTCGGTTCACGTCTTTCAGGGTGAAACTGGAGAGAAAGGAAGAAGAGGCTCATCTGGAAGCAAAGGGCGAAAGGTTAAATGCTTATGTTGCTACGTAACCTCAGTTAATAGAATGCAGACCGGTAAAAGTTAGGGGACATTAGCAAGTTCAGGCTTTTCTAAAATAGCCCAACGTTATATTTATACCCTTTGTGAAAATTGCGTTTATAATTTTCCTAGGGTCTTAGTGGCGAGAAAGGACAACCTGGTGGGCCTGGCGTCGCTGGAAAAACGGTAATTATTATTTAGAGGAACTGGAAAATGAAGACATTTTAAGCTGGCTGGAGTTTCCTATCGCGGTTTAGTACGTAATGGAATGTAATGTAATGTAAACAGTGAGAACTGAAGTATCTGTCTGGCTTATTTTAAGGCTTTTTCAGGACCTCCAGGGGAAAGAGGAGAAAGAGGCGCTACTGGAGGTCAGGTAAAGTTCTAATAGCTATAACTGTATTTTAATCTCTTTCTTTGTATGGGTTAATTGCAGTTTGCCCTTATTGTTATTATAGGCGAGCAATACTTTTTTTATCTTGAAATGTTTGGTTCTTGTTTGCAGGGCTTAGCTGGTGCTCCTGGTCCACCTGGAGATCGTGGAGTCGTGGGTATCGGGGTATGTTTAGTTTCCATTTGGGTAAATTTGAAGTAATGTATAGCAGGGTTTATTTTAATGGCTAATTTGTTTTCTCACTTGTATCTACAGGGTATTACAGGCATCCCCGGTGTAGGTGGAATAATAGGTGTCTCTGGAGAAAAGGTATTGTTCGTACCCCTTAAGACTACTTTAATTAGTGTTAAACACTATGTCATTTTAAATTCCTTTTTTCATGATGTTGAAATCGAATTATACAGATAACTGTATTTGACAAGTTCTCCCTTACTTTGTGTATGATTTACTGTTCGTACTATGTAATATTGTTGTTTTGGAGTTACTCAAAGTGAGGTGTCAATTTAGGTTAAAAAATACTCTCCTCTGGGTGTTGACATAGGAGTGTTATCCACATTTGTTTTGGTCTAAAAAAACTTGTTATTTCTTATTCAGGGTGAAGGTGGAAAAAAGGGCAAAGAAGGCAAGGAAGGTTCTCCTGGGCCTCAGGTAATAAAGGCTTAGATTTTTGGAAACCTTCGGAGAAAAGGAAAGCAGGAACTAACAGACAACAGAGTTTGAATTACAGAAAAGAGATGAGAGGAGATAATTCCATCAATTTCATTTTGTTTTCCACGTTTAAATGCTAGCGCTACGTGTGCCCTCTTTAAAAATATGATAGTTGCCAAGTTTTTATCGTTCGCATTGTTCTGAACTCTATTTGCAGGTTGAAAAGTTTACAGGAAAACGATTGTTTTAGTGGCTGACTTACAAATTTTGATAATTGTAGGGTTCACGTGGATCGAAAGGACAAAATGGAGCTATGGGATTGGAAGGACTCTCGGTAACATGAAATACTTTATATCGGAACGAACCACGTATATAAATCTTCAATTACCTAATGAAGAATATATGATTTTTTACTTTAAGGGCGGGAAAGGAAACCGTGGTTCTAAAGGAGGTGGTGGAGGGAGAGGCGATAAGGTAATATTTTCTTCTTAACGTAAACCATAAAGATGGTTATTTTTGTTAGTCTTGAATTGATAATTCAACTCCCAGTGACCACTAAGATGTGAGTTTGACTCCTGAGTTGTTTTTAGCATTTGCAGAGCTGACTTTGGTTTTCAGGACAAATACTGTTATTCAAATTGTAGGGAGAACAAGGTGCCCAAGGTATTCTTGGAATCAGTGGCCAGGCAGGACCCATGGTATGCAAAGGACCTTGTATGGTTTATGGTTATATTTAAGAAAAACCGTCTCCAACACTGTACTTCTCTTGGCATGAACAACTAACAGGCCTAATAAACGAACTTACTATTTGATTAAAGAACGGCCGTTATTTTATATTAGTATAATTGAGACCACTTTTGTAACCGTTATTTTGATATGCCAGGGAAGCGCTGGTCCACCTGGTGTAAGAGGGTTTCAAGGTTCTCGAGGACCTCAGGTAATGTATTTAGATATGTATATGTTTTCAGACGTTTTCACTCATTTATCATCAATCCCAGCTCAGCATCTATCTTCGTTTTTCACCTAATCGTCTATTTAAACTGCACCTTTTTTAGGGAGGAAAGGGTCTATTTGGAGAAACTGGATACCCAGGAACAGAAGGAGCCGAGGTAGGAACTGCTTCTAAGCGTGGCTTTAAAATGCCCCCTTGTCTACCGTTCATTTGTGTTAACTGGAACGCGTAACTGTAACTGTACAACTAAGTCTTTCTCAGCTCAACAAATCGGGTTTGCTTTCAGTTTAATGAATCGCCTATTTCGTTATCAGGGCCTTCCAGGAGAAAAAGGTTCACGAGGAGGGTTTGGCGCGCGTGGAGATATGGTGAGTAATGGTTGTTATCTAACTATTTTTGAATAAGGCTGAGTATGATACGAAGAATTAGGATAACAACCTCTGAGATCTGCATAATTCATCTTATCCCACGAAAGCCGAATTCAATTTTTTATTTCTGCACGTCTTTACCTCCCTGTAGACGTTCTTTAAAACTAATGCCGTTTTTTTCCATGACGCTCATCCTAAAAACAGCTAAGCTGCCCGCGCCGCTGTCTGCAAGAATTGAATAATTGTAGTCTGTTATGCATATCTTCTAAATTTGGTTTGCGCCAGCTGGTTATTTAACAATTAGTCGCCTCAGGCGACGTGAATATCGGCGAATAGTCACCAAGACGAAGTCGAGGTGACCATTCGCCGATATTCACGTCGCCTGAGGCGACTAATTGTTTTAGTATAATTACATTGATGATTATTCGAGAAAATAAAAGTATTGATCAATTTCCGACTCCGAAACATCAAAAAAACTGGCTGCCATGCATGCATTTTTAAAACTGCTAGCCTTCAATGTTATAATCACCGCGCGGTGATTGTAGCGGGATAAAGCAAAGCTCCTAGCCAATCACAGCGCTCTATTTTCGATAATCATCAATGTAATTATACTAAAAAGAATTAATAGTTAAGGGATTGAAGCCAATCATAGGCTGCGAGACATTTTGAATGATAATGGTTTACTATGATTCATTTTTCGTTTTTGTATTTGTCAGATCATTCTTGCACTCACACATGTTTCCTTGCTCTGGTTTTTAGGGAGAGCGTGGCAGTCCGGGGGGAAAGGGACCAGCTGGACCTCAAGGAAACAAGGTAAATTGGAAGATTCATTCGACCAGTATGGAATTTCCTTCAATTCGTCTCGAACCTCCTGCCGTGGTTTGTTTGAAATATCAGGTATCTTTAATCTTTGTATTTCACAGGGTCCTGTGGGTGTTGAAGGACCTCGCGGAGAGGTGGGCGCTGAAGGAAGAAGGGTAAGCTGTATTCATTCTTCTTGAACCAAGTTAATAGAGCAGGTTTTGTCTTATCCCCTATCGATAATTTGCACCACTCAATAGAGAGTGTTTATTTTGAAATCTTTTCCTTTTGAAAATGGACTGCCCGTCGTTTCACCGAAACTCGCTTTCTGGTTCAGATAAACAATCTATGTTTCATGTTGGATTCTAGGGTGAACCTGGAATGCGTGGGCGAGAGGGAGACCTAGGCTCCATCGGAGACGAGGTAAGTTTTTCGACAATCTCGTTCCCAGAGGCCGCGATCCTTTTGTACAGCGACGGTGATCACTAACCTCTGGAAGAATCCGTAAAAAAACCAACTCTGATTGGCCGATAAAATCGTATTCATCACATGCAAATTTCTTTGCTAATCAAAAAACAGTGAGCTTTTGACAGGCCACTTGTGTACACATAAATCTCATACGATCTGGAACCGTTAAGAAAAACGTTAACCTCGATCGATAATTTCCGAAATCAGGCTACAGTGACATTTTTTTTAAATTTCCTTTTTCTTGTTTTTGAAAGTCATTCCAATGCTTTTTTTTAAAGAGATGATATACATTTATGCCACTGAACCTTTCAAATTTGCATACACCTGTGTTCATTCCGTGCACGAAAGAATGTGTGTGTCGTCGTGACTAACAAATGTTCATTCGCGGCGTCTAAATAAATAGACACTTTTGGTCCCCTTACTTGTCTTTCTTCACTAAATGCATCCATCAAAGGTCGCAGAAGAAAAACTGCTTTGGAAAGAGGAAATTGCAGCAATGTGCGAGCAAGGAAAATTTCCCTCGCATTTCAGACCTTCTCTTGGTCAAATGGGTAAACAATTTCAAGCAGGCGCAGTTAAACCGGAACCAGGATTTTGTGGTTCCGGTTTTGGATTTTTCCAGAGCGTTCGTTGCCCCATCCGCTGGACAAAAGTAACGGATGCTCTGGGAACGAGATTGGTTTTTCGAATGAGCTGGCCTGCGTTTTGGGGTTATTATGTTGATAACAGTAGCAGCAGAAACGTAGACGGCTATTGCCATCAGTGAATGTTCAAATGAGTGAGAATTATGCCAAGAAATGTTACTTTTTTTCAAAAATGGTCCAAAAAGATGGAATGTAACTGTAGAAGCTAGGCGGTAAAAAAGTGAATACATGAAAAGGTTTCACACCTGATAGTGGTTGGTGGTCCGACGAGGTGTTGATAAGAAAACTTCAAACGTGAAAAAAAATACCCTTTTTCGCGGATTTAGAAAGCATTTTCGTTTTAAAAATTTAGTTTCCAAATTCAAATTCTCCGATTTTTTTTAGTCTTAGTCTACGAAAACATCTAATGTATACTGCGGTGGTGAAACAAAAAAAAAATTCAAGCATACCAGACTGGTTGAGAGCTATGCCTCATACTTAAACTCAGAACTCATGCACTTAGAGGGGAGCGATTGCTTCGTCAAACGGGTCCAAAAGATAATCGCCTTTCTGAAATTCTTCAAACCAATCAAAACAGCTATGACATCGTCGAATCATACCACGCCAAATAAGGTTATGACCCGTAAAAGGTGAGATAAACCATGACATCATCCATATCAAAACCTGTCAAACCAGTAAAAGTAACCATAAAAGAAGGACATGAAATCACCTTATCTAAAACGAAGTACCTTTTAACGTCATCCACGTCAGTTTCTTTCAAGGAGTAAGCGGTCCACACTATACTACTAATGCAGTGACAAATATATGTTAGAAAAGATTTGAGATACCAAACAAAACACTGACGTCAGAATGTCAGCTTGTAGTTTAAAACAACAATTTTTGAAAAAATGTAATTCAATAAGGGAGAGCATTGTAGAAATGCTTGCTTATTAAGCTCTATAAGATATATTATTTGCAATCATATTCAAGATACATGACTATAATGTTTGAAAAGCTATTATGTCATTCAACAAAGTAGGAGAAGCGTAAAGGATAACAAAACGTTTCTAATTACAGGCTTTGAGTTGTTTGATTTCTCACACTAATTTCTGTCTTATTTTCAGGGTTCTACTGGAGGCAAGGTAAGTCTTAAATTTTTTGTTAGGTTGCGTTTTGGATTTAAGAACAAACCTGGACTATACCTTTGATATCGAAGGCTAGTGGAGGAAAGCTTAACTCACTTTTGAACAACTCCGGATTGGTCATCTAAAATGGAGTGGATTTATGTATATCACAACCCTACACATTCAGAGACACCTCGGTTTGTTCATTTTCAAATCAGCCTAAAAACAATACAAATACAATACAGTAATCTTTATTTATTCACGGTAAAATTCATTCAGGTACTAAAAAGTGTGAATCTATTTATACTAGTTAGTTACGTTAGTTACAAGTCAAAATCTAAATCGTAATTTCAATGACATTATTATCACTGTTACAACAAATTAAAAAAAAAACATGTTTTCCATGAATGCCGTACTTCTAGTTGTTGATGTAGTAATGTCCAATAGTTTCTTGAATATATTCAGAGATTCTGCTTGCCTTGCATTTTGAAGAAGACTACTCTAGAGAACAGCACCACTGTAGCGGAAACCAGGTGATCTGTGTCGTCATTGCGGGGGCCTGGGGAAAGAAATTTTAATGCCGTATCCCATCAACCAACGCGCGCAACAATTCAATTCAATTCAATCTGTTCCCTTCAGCTTTGGTTTATGGGATACGGCATTAAAATTTCTTTCCCCAGGCCCCCGCAGTGACGTCACAGATCACCTGGAAGTAGTACAAGATAACTTGTGCGTGGCAATGGAATAGTTAATTTTTTCACAGAATCTCGAAAAGTATAAGGAGTTGTATCAGGTCGACTAGTAAATTTGGACCTTAAATACTAAGAAGCAAGACCATTCAGAGATTTGAAAACTATTAAGGCTTCTTTGAATGTCATGCTGCTTATAAGATTTGTTTTAAGATTTTTCCTGTTTAGACTATCCATCAGTTGTGATGCATCGGCATCATAATTCGAGCTGCACAATTTTTTAGTTTTTGAAGTTTATTCGGTAGTTTTTTTTTGCCACAGGTTCCCCAGACAACATTACAATAATCGAAATGCGGTGGAATTAAGGCTTTGTAAATAAGATGTTATGTTTGTGGGGGGTGACATATTGTCTGGCCCGTTTAATAGAAGCAATGCCAGAGGCAATTTTTATTTTAAGTAAGCTTATCGATATAGCTAGCCAATGTAAGATTTGCATCAATAAGTATCCCTAGAGATTTAGTCGTTGTAACTTGATTTATGTTTGAGCCATTGACCGTTAGAGTGGTTTTGTCTGGAACCAATCAACAACCTTGCATTTCTAGCTTACCGGTCTGTACATCCTCCTCCTACCCTCAAAACAAAACAACATCGGAGAGAGAGAGAGAGGGTTGTCGTCGTCTTTTTGTCGTTTTTTTTTTTCTCCTTTACGGGGAGGATACGGATGTACACTAGCTATACATTTCAAACTAAAAGTTAAAAAAAAAAAACGTGTATTAAACTTTAACGTATGTACTTTTTTCTTTTCAGGGTGAGAAAGGTGTCTCGGTAAGGCATCTACCTTTATCTTAGAATCTGCTTTTTTCTTTGAAATATTCCTCGTGTACTCAGCCGAATACTTGATATTTTCCAATAGTGGAATATTTGTTATATATTTATTTACGCTTTAATTCTATTTTTTGTTAATTCTGTATTTGCTTGATTTCTTTCTATTCAGGGTGACTCTGGGCTCAAGGTAATTTGTTGTGTATGATAAGCGTGGCCTATTAACAAGGTCGCTTGATTTGATTCTTTTTCTTCCTTCCTTTCTTATTCATCGCGTAATAAAATGTTTAGGGACATTTTCATTCTTGCCATTCACTAAAGTAGTTTCTTTGTTCTCTGTTTATTTTGCAGGGTTTGAGAGGAATTTCGGTAAGTCTCCTTCTATTTTTGCTTATTTCTAAACGCGAAATGCTTTGCAAGGCTTAAACCATCAGTATAGAGCGTTTTCGGTCACGTGGTTAGTAGCTGTGCAAATTTTTTGGAAGGTTTTACATAAGAAAGGCTCAACTCCTACATGACTGGTTTGGAACACTAACATCGCCGCCGTTTTATTGTCTTGGTACGCAAATAGGGCGGACGTCATGTCTTTTGTGAACTTTCTATATATTCTTTACGAGGCAAGGCCGTACTATTTAAAACAATTGAGCACTTACCTTTTCGTCCAAGAAATAACCGCTTGAAGCTACAGAAGAACACAAACGAATAAGCCATTTGAAACAAACAAAATGATAATCGTGGACAGTGACATTAGAATTCAGATTACGTGTAGGCAGCTTGCGCTAGGACCCACCTCTTTTCTTCATTGTAATTCTCAAGCAAATGGGAGGCAGGTTGTGAATCAAATGAACGCAGTTACTAGGCTATATTTTAGCGTTTTTTTACGCTTGCGCTGCTGCGCACGAATGCAAGTGTGTTGAGTATGCATATTTTCAAGAAAATGGTGCTTAGCCCTCGCAGATCGTAAAAACAAACGAACAAAAGACGTTGCAAAAGTCAAGCAATTTTCGGTTCCCACTGCACAATACACTTTTCACAACGCTCAAAAATAAAGAGCGAATGCTAGAGCCCCGTGCTAATGCTCGGGGGACACGAGGCTGGGCGATAAAGGACCAATGGGGCGACAATAAGTAGCGACAAAGCATTCTCGCTCCACTCATTCGCAGATCAGTGCCAAGAAGGAAGGCGGAACGGCCCACCCAGCGACCCACGCGCTGAAAATTCGTGGGGCTTGCCTACTGTCACGTTCTTTTTCCCCTGAAGGTGCTCGATCAACTCTTCCATAACTCAATATATTCAATGAGTGCGAACTGAGAGTGTTGTGTAATAGGACACTGTTTTCTCCCCAAAGTTACTGTTTGCAAATGCCTTCAGGAATAGAGCGTTTTCACTTTCTTGGCCAAACAGAGAGTTTACATAAGAAAAGAGTTCAACACCCAAAGGACCGGTATTGGGCACCAACATGACTGCCGTTTTATTTTTTGGCGACAACAACATGGCGGAGTGACATGACGTCATGTAAAAACGCTCCATATACAGTCCTCCCAGGAGCATTTGAAAACAATCCTTTATGCAAAAATTGAATGAATGTCTACACTATAGAGTGTTTTCACTCACGTGGCCAGCATCTATGCAAATTTTTGGAACAAAAGAGAGCATTTACATAAGAAAAGAATTCAACTCCCACAGGACTAGTTTGGGACACCAACATGGCCGCCGTTTTATTGTTTTGGGACACCAATATGGCCGCCGTGACGTCATGTGAAAACACTCTATACCGGATAGCGTTTTACGTCGACATGAATATACTCCCGCCTATTCAAACTACCGTCAGTGGCACAGAAACCCATCCGATAGTTGACAATACACATTGAAGATCGGCGAGGCGCAGCTTTGCTCCTTTACAGAAATTGCTCCGAAATCAACGTTATTGTGCGTGAACAAAAAACCTATTCGTTATGGTTTTAACGCCGGCGCAATTGCTCTCCGGTTAAGTGTAGAACGCTCAGCAGATTCACTAAATCAGTCGGGGGTTCTTCACTGTGTTGTGACCGGACAAACCCTCTGACGTTTCCTTTAAAATTTCATTTAAAAGCTGAACTTGGTATTGTTCTTACCTATCTCTATTTTATTTGCAGGGTCAAAATGGGTCTCCGGTAAATTTCTTTATTTCAACTTTTTTGGTGTGTTAGTCTTGGGTGAGTGCAGTTATGTGATTGAGCACGTAACATGTGTTTCTAATTATGTATTTTTGATACCTTAGGGTCCTCCAGGAATTGTGCTCGGACTTCACAGACTTGCACATTACCAATACCTGGACCAGGTTACTTAGAGTATTTTTCTTCCGCTACTTTTGTTGTTGTTGTTGTCTCATTTTCCGGTATCCGCAGCTGATTCCAAGTATTATGTCTCTCTTTCAGTCAGTCCAAAATCTCAAGACGATACTCTACATGTCATCTTCAGTGGAAAACTACAAATTTCCTGTTGGTACCAAGGACAACCCTGCCATGACTTGTAAAGAACTAATGGATATTGACAACATTCAAGATGGTGCGCATCATTGAGCTATGAGACATCACCATTTTAAAACAAATTTTGATTCTACTGCATTTTCTAGGCTAGTTCACATAGCACCGGACGAATTTCCGACTGGTTGACTATTCGTGCGTTTAGGTGTTACACGGAACCATCCTAACCTTACGAAAATTTAGACGCTTCAAAGTTCCGTGTGAACAGTGCGAAAATAGGGTTCGCACAGTCTCGAAAAGTCCTTGATTTCTAGGGGAAGTCCTTGAATTTTCTTCAACTTTGAATGTAGTTGCCTGGAAAGTATTTTTTGATGCTTTTTGGTTGTCCAAGACAGAATATGTATCACAGCTCAGAGAATTTAAAGGTTATTTACACAAAGTGCTCAATGTTTGATGCAATAATTAACTATCAATTTAAGACAAGTGAACTGAAAAATGTAGAGAAGTTGGTGAAGCAAACAGTTCAAGCCTTAAAGCCTTATTAGAATAGACTGGGAATGTGCATTTTTGTACAATCTATGAAATTATATTTCTAGTAGGTGGTCCTTGAAAATCTAATGTGGGCCTTGAAAAGTCCTCGAAGAGTGGTTGCGTTTTTTTGTATGAACCCTGGAAAATGTTGAACGATCCCTTTTGAACGAAGTGTCCGGTCCAATTTTTCAGCTGGTCGAAATTTCGTCCACCCTGTGCCGTGTAAAAGTACCCCAGCTAATCTATTCTGTGGTGTCTAATACAGGTTACTTTTGGATCGACCCAAACCTTGGTTGCCCTGCTGATGCAATTCGAGTCTACTGCAACTTTACTGCTGGCGGAGAGACTTGTGTTCCACCTTCTCGAGATACGGTAGTTTTCCTTTTTTGTATCTTTTCGTCCAGCAATAAACTTTATGACCACTTGACGGCAGCTTTGATAATTGTTTTTTTCTGTTGTCGATTTCTACGAGTAAACGTTCGATGTAGTAAATACACAATGAAATGTACACCAATAAATTGGAAAGGTACAAAAATTGTAAGATTAATAAACGCTGAAAACTTTCTTTTCAAGAAACATACCAAATCCTTTTTTATTAGGGATTAGCGCCCTTAAGGTGGCTGAACACAGTTTTGGCAGTTTGTGAGTATATGTCATTTGCCAAATTATAGCAAGAGAAGGGTCGCAGCTCACAAGCTGAAACTTGGCATATGAAAAATATACTGATGAAAGATTTTGATTGACAGGGAAAATTTGACATTTTCGTAGTTTCCATGGCAACATGAACGATTGAATACAACCTTAAAATTTCACTTTTGCTCAGTTTACAGAAAATTCACTCATTAGATTTTCCTATAAACTTGCACATAGCTTACTATAATTAATCATAACCATTTGAAACTTATTTGATCAAATTTTAACAGAGGGGTTTTTAGATAATCAATAATATAATTGTACTGTAATTATTAAAAGTGTCACAAAAATCGTCTGTTCAACTTCCATTTTAAAGTTCTCGTTATCTAAAATACGATAAAAGTAAAAATTCCTCCAAAATATCACAAAATTTTAATGAGTAGATTTTGAGAAATCGTCTTCTTTTTATCATTACTTTTTCGCCGCCATGTTTGTTTGTCTGAGTTAAAACACTCGCCGTCACGCGAGTTACCGCTGACCGCCCGCAAAGCTGTGTTCAGCCACCTTAAAATCTCTCAGTTTGTCATAGCTTTCCGTGATGCACAGAACTTGTCATATGTGCATTGGCAGAAGGAGGCATCGTCATTAAAGGCGGAAAAAGTAGGGCTGAGCATTTACTCACTAGTCTTTCTATCACTAGATTCCTAAAAGGACGTGGCAGGGTAGTCCAGAAGCATCTTGGAACAGATTTTCACGCCTTGAAGAAGGGTTTAAGGTAATATATGTTTGCAACGAGTTATCTCGTTTTTAGAGGTATAGTAATTTAACTTGATTTCGTTAGTCGTTCAGCAGTATTTTTGGTAAGCTAGTTAGTTCTTGCAATAGCTAGAGAGTAATGTGATTTCCTAGGTGGAACTCAAATGTTCGTTTGTACTGACTAGAACCTGCCTTATTTCATTTATAGATCAATTACACGGCCAGTAGAATTCAGTTCAATTTCCTGCGACTTCTCAGTACTAGAGTCAGGCAGTCTGTAAGAGTCAAATGTAAGAGAGTTGTAGTATGGTTTCATCGTGTCAGTAGAAGTTATCGTTACTCGTGGATTTTTCATGGACGAAAAGGATTCGATTTCACACCGAACAGCAACCCGAAGCCAAAAGTCATGCGTGACTATTGCCAGGTGACTACATCATAGCTACTAACCATTGCACCCGGGGGCGCTGATTAATCCTTTGCTCTCATTGATATTATTGATATGGTTGTTTGTTTCTTTTGGTTTTGTTTTTGTACTATTGGTAGCTTGTTTCGAGCTGTCAGTTTGTGACAAAAAGTAAACATATTCTCACGGTGGAGCTAATCTTTCACATCTATGGGGCGATCACAAATTTCCACGCTTACACATCAATGGTCCGAGCGACCATTTTTGACAGAATTGAAGGACAACTCGCTGTCTAGCTTATGCCAGTGGTATCACTCAAACCCTTACATCCGATAGAAGGGAAGATAGTGCAAGCGATCATGCCCTCGTAATCTTACTTTGTGATCGTCCACTTCTCGGCCGACGAGAATAGTTCCTCATACCACAAGCTCCAAAAGGGGGGCGATTAACTCTGGGGAAAGTGCAAGCTAAAAGCAGAAAAAATAGGGAGGAAATCGAGAGGGGTACTTACCATTTATCGATGGGACGACCGGAAATTCCGGTTAGAAAATCAAATGGTGTTCGCGCCTTTCCGTTTGGGAGGCTTCAGAAAATATGGCGTATCAATTTGTTTGTTCAGCTGATTTAGATCTGCTTTGTAGCGGGTCGTTCTCCCACCACGTTAAATTTTGTAGTTTTATGTTTATGCAACAGATTTTGAGGAGTAAGCCGACCCCTGGTTTCTCCCACAAGACGATTTGTCCCGCTTATGAGCTGAGATTTTGCAAAAGTTTGTTAAAGTTGCATGGTCTCTTTTTTAGCTTACTTTTCATCCATGATTTGATTTGTACGCTGGTTTGTTGATATCTTGTTATTTGGAAATTTTAACAGCGGGACGATGGTAAGTGGCGCAGAACGGAGATCACATTTGATAGTGAGAGGGTGGATGTCCTACCTCTGGAAGATCTGTCGTTTTTTCATCGAGCAGTAGGAAAGGAACAGTTCGGCGTCAAGATTGGGCCTGTTTGCTACCGGTGATCGAATTTGACAAGGACATACATCAATTAATTAAATTGCTTCCATTTAGTGAACGGTAAAGCAGGAATTACAAAGTCGCAGTATTTATTTGTTTTGACATGGAATGTCCTCCCTGTCTTGTTATTTTTCCTTAGATACGTATTATCATATCGTTATTGTTATCAAAACCTATTCTATGTCTAATTGCAAGGTTCCTTTTATAAAAGTGGAGTTCTTGTTTGTCGAGGGTAGACTCATTGGCCGTGATTCACACCAGAGACGGATTATCCGTTGGATAATTCGCATCAGACAGATAATACGTCTTAATTTGAAAGTGGAACGGTTTTAATTTTGGATGGACAATCCGCCTGACTTAATCCATCTGCTTTTTGGTCAATTTTCACGGTTTTGAATATGGATTATCCGTCTATAGTGTGAAAACGGCCATTTACTAGATATACGCATCGCCGTCACATTTGCCGTGTTGGAACTATTTAT
Source organism: Porites divaricata (assembly GCA_038088405.1). NCBI lineage: Eukaryota > Metazoa > Cnidaria > Anthozoa > Scleractinia > Poritidae > Porites > Porites divaricata. The sequence goes on from JBBMOI010000003.1 coordinate 17,423,520, forward strand.
TGTTTTTAAGCTTAAAACAACAAAATATTCCAAGGTTCAAATGGGATAACTACGCGTATACTATGCAAGTGATCCCATCCGGTTAAACGTGGTTTTGAGCACCTGACTATGTCAGGATGTCCCTACTTGTCAGAGTGGAACGTTTGTTTTGTTTTAATAACTATATGACTTTGGCTCGGCTTGAGTAGCCTCTGGGGACCGATTTCACGAAGTCATCCAAAGTTAGATATATTTTAAGTAGCTAACGCCCCGTCCACACGAATCCGGATACGCTGAAACATTTGCGTCAAAACGAATTTGGTACGGTGTATCTGGTTTGGCTCCACACATCAACACGAATACGCTACTGCGATTTGCATTTGCTTTCGCGGCATTTTCGATTGTTGATGTAGCTACATGGAACACAGCGAATGGCCAGGCCTGCCCGTATGTTGTCCCACCAGGCACTTGTTCTCGCTGGACGAACCCAAAACGTCTGCCCTTCGTCTCGAACTAAAAGATTCCACAATCTGGATGAGATCAAGTATTCTTTGGAAATGGCTAATTGTTGTAGTCAAAATAGCAAAATTGATTTCAACGCATGCAACAAGACTGGCTTATAAGAGCCAGTAAGTACCCTGCGTTGCAGCCGGCCCACGTATTCGTAAATACAGAAGGTTTAGGGCGTCTGCGACGCAGGCAACCAGTAAGTGACAAACAGAACATTGTTGTCCCCCATTTTGAACTTGAAAGTTTTCTTTCAAGACTGACCCGAGTTTATGACGTATAGTTGGCTTCAAAAATATCCGGTTTTAGTCGTCCACACGAATTCACCAAATCCGACGGATCCAAAAGAATTCACTCTGGAAGACGGTCTAAAAAATATGCGCTTTCGGTCTGCGGATTCACCGGTTTCTTGTGGACGGAAGGCCGATTCGCATCAAAAAGTATTCGCTTTCAAAAGTATCAGGATTCGTGTAGACGGGGCCAAATACTGATTAAAGTAATGGCCGAAACATTCATAGGCCGTGCATGTTTAACTTAGGAGGCTCTAGTGAACCCTGTCTTTGAAGTCTTTACTAGGGCCTGTTTATATGAAGTGAGCTAGCCCGGTTAGCCGGTCTGGCACGCTTTACCGGGCTGGCTTGGCACATACCTAGGTTCCTCATAAAATTTTCGTTGTGTTTATGTGAGAAGGCGTGCTGGCCCAATCTGTCGAGACCCCGGTTGCTCGAGCCAAGATCTGAGCTAGCCGGGCCAGCCCGGCTCCTCATATATACACAACGAAATATTGAAAAAACAAGGTCTGAGCCAAGACAGCCCGGCTAACCTAGTCATTTACAAAGATAGAGCTATGCATTTTGTAAATCTTTTTCCTACGAGCAGGTAACACGACTGTTGACCTGGAGCTGTTAAAGTATATTCGTGTGAAATAGCTTTTTGTGTCTCGAAATGCTTTCGCGCTCATCAAACATCATGCTAGGCAGCGAATGGATAAAATGATACACACGAGTAAATCAGGACAGACAGGTAGTACGACCCGTTTAGTTTTATTTTACGAAGTAGTTTTGGAATATAAAGAACAGTTATATCTTGAACTATAGCCATTGCTACAGTAATCTGCAAAGTAATATGTCAAGAATTTCTATCAAGAACGGAGTTAAGCTTATAGCTAAGCATTGGGAGCTTTTTAAGTCATTAAAAGCCGTTAAACTTACTTTTCATCTCACAGACGGGCTTCGTGTTCACTTTGACCTATTAATACAAACAAGCCACATTCATTGGGACTTGTTCTTGCACTCGATGAAATGCAAGAAGAAACACTTCCTTTCATAAGAGCGTTTTCTTTAAAATCGTCTGTGGAAATATTTAACAAGGGTACATGTGAAATGCTGGATCAAGGTCACTGTATGAGCTTGGCATTTCCATTTCCAAAGATGTCGCGATGCCGCGTTGAACCGAATTGTTGTAGCCAAGCGGTTAGAGTCACCGGCGTTTGTTAAAGAGTTACTCTTCTGAATGTATCAACAATATTGGTCCCGTTTCTCGAGCTTGCTGCTGACTTTGGACCAAGTAATATTTTAGCCAGTGCCCACGTTTACACAAGCAACAACATGACAGACTAAACTGTAATAAAAAGGGATAAAACCGACCCTCTGTCAGATTTTAATTGCGTTTAAATAGAGGAAATCACTTTTTAACTGAGTTCCCACAAGTGCCTGGTTATTTATATGTTATCCTAGAAAAACTGAACGAAGTAATACGCAATGAAAAAACGTAACTATGAACGCTCGCCTACAACAGAAGCGAAACTAATCGTTATTAAGTATTTCGTCACTAGTAACCACATAGCGGTGACACTAAGATCAAAATTGAAAAAATCAAAGCAGTCGTTCTAAGTTATTTTGTTGCACTATTTGTTAGAATACATACTGATTTTATAAAAGCGGAGCAAACCATTTGAAACACTACAAAATAAGGATTACATTTATGTTCTTTTCCCATATATACAAGCATTATTACATATGTTAAAACTGTATATATTAGACTTTTGCTTAGCTGGTATGAATATGGTTCGGAATAATTTAAACATTTTTGATTAGTTTATTTTATATAACTCCTAACATTTGTCAAGGGCGATGAACTAGTAGTAGCTCATTCTTTCTTGCATCTTCCTTGTATTAATTTCTCTTTGTGACCCGCGCGAAAGAATATAATATTCATGTCTATTCTTGTCTACTTAAATTAACTTGTAAGAATATAGAAAACATTTTCTTCAAACCGTCTTTGAGCGGAATTGGAGCACAAATTCTTCCAGAGAATGTCTTGCAATGGGAAAAACGTTTCATTCTGCAACTGAAAGTCTCTGCTATTGAATCCTTTACTGAAGCGTTTAACGCGTTATTTTGATCATTCCAAAACAGCAATGTCTGTCTTACTTCTGCTGTAGATTCGTCTAAGCGGGTGTTTACATGACACTGGGGCGACCTTCGCCCCGGAGCGAGTTCACTCCGATTCCCTCTCATGGCTCTATATTTGTTTACATGATACCACCACAAAATGTCATGCCGGCGTGAGTTCACCCCGGTTCTTGTACCGGGGCGAGAATTTCACTCCGGTACGAAATCTCGCAACGGTATCATGTAAACGTGAAACTACCACCCGTTTCGGTTGAAATCGGTTTGCCGGTAGACTGGAACGGGTAGCGCATGCATAATGTTTGCGATTTTGAAACACACGTGCATTTTATCAACATGAAGTGTACCTTCAAATAACGAGATGCAAAATGACCCAGCCATCATGTAAACGCGATACGAAATCAAAAAGTCATCCCGGTATGAAACTCGCGGCGGTGCGAGTTTTCTCATGTAAACGCCCCCTTAGGCAACCACGGTTTTCATCAACACTTAAATAAGTTGACCCAAATCGTATTCCGAGGTCGTAAGGACCTCAACCTCAACGTTTCGCGATGAAGGCGAACAGATTCTCTATGCACGTGCGGTGTTTTGAGATGCCTGTCGTAGTTCTCTGTTCACCATGTAAACGGGGTGATCCTTAGTCTCGGCATTATGCGTTTAAACAGCTCCCACAGTATTTGCTGTATGTTTCATTTGTCACTATAGTCTGGAGCAGCTGGCGACCTGTTACTGGACACTATCAAGTGCACGCTGATTTTGAAGAGTACTGCACTTATTTCTTAACACCAATCATCTGCATCGTCGTCTTCCATCCCATATATAACATAAGGACTTGTGCCGCGGGCAACTGCTGCCGCTAGCTGGCTATTTATTCTTGTTATCATATCGTGGTAGTATGGATCCCTCCTAAGATCTGAACGATCTCGATCCACATCCACCCCAGTGTCACTGTCACTAGAACTGTCAAGATCTAGAGAGGCTCCTTCTTTAAGTCGTGAAACTGCAAGTTTAAGAAGTAGTAAAGCTGAGCAAAAGCTGAGGTGCCCTGGTACTCCAGGGCACCTCACAGGAAAACACTTTTCAAATAGAAAAATCCAAATCGTCCTTCTACTTCCCAATGTTACTAGTAATTTGTCGTTCAAGTTTCTCATTATGATCGTAAAATTCCTAGGGCTCTATCAGTTGAGGGAGGGAAATATGAAAGTTTTTGAGATTTCAAAGACACCACTATTGGCCAAATTAGGCACGGTTTTTGAAAGTACTGGTGCTGAGTGCACATCTAAAACTTCACGTAATAGCACGCTTTGTCTGGTTGAATCTGCAACTGCAAAGGTCAAGTGTGTATGAAGATAGGTGTAACTCGTCTTGACGGCAGCTCTCATAAAACAAAAAGAAACTTAGGCTTAGTGGCAGGAGCAAAAAGAAAAGATAAGGGAAAAGGGAAAGGGGGCCAAAATCCCCCACCCCTGGGCCCTACCGGCCTTTCCCCTCCTCTCACACCCCCTCGTGGGCTAACAAAACTATTCTTGATTGCCGCTGAGTCACACGTTCTCTGAGGATCATTACAAATAGGACGAACTGATCAGCAACATCAGAGACTCATTAGAGAATTAGATAAGGAGTCATTTTGTGTGTAACAGTACACTACCTTTTTCACTCCTTCGCCTACTCGGTGTTAGATAAGTTGATGGAAGAACGGATTGTTCCCTGAAGTTCTCTGCCACACTTGGTACGGCTACACTACAAGGTACCTCCATTACAGCGCGGGATGGGTCTGGGTAAGGCTAGTAGTGAAAATATAATGTTTAACAAAACAGTGCAAAAACGACCCAAAACTCACCGATTTTGTGAAAGCTCAATAACATCAGTGGCGGATCCAAGGGAGGGGTGGGTGGCAAAACACGCAACACTCTTTTCAACTCGTTTCCAGTAATGTTGCACTAAAACAAGTCGCACGTTTTTGTTGTCCGTTTTACATTTGCCTTAGGACTTAAATCAGTTGTTACATGGGCCTAAATGAAAGACAAGACCAAACGAGTGATGGATATACAAGTGACAGAAAAGGCGCTTTCATACCTTCCCTAGACAGTAAAAATTAGGGCTATGAGCTAAAATAGCAGCATTAGTGGGACGTTCGTACTTGCCGTCCATTTTTTTGGACATCTCCATTTAACTTCGGACTTGGACCCCAACTACTACGTCGTTTAGGAAATGGAGCATCGTCTTCAGATTCCGAATTGGGTCGTCTAGGAATATTTCTGTAAGGAGAGACACGAGGTTTGATTAAAAAATTCAACTACTCATTAAACAATTTAGGGTGTGTATAGCAGAGAGAGTAGTCAGTGTTTCCATCAATCATAAACTACACTGCTAATCTACTCCAGTTTTTGCCATTCCGATGGCCAGGTTCTCTTACGATTATCTGATCCCAGCGCTGCATAAAATGGCAGCGCGAAATCCCTTTGAAGAAGGAAAGAGGATGTTGTTTCCCTTTATCTATGGTTGCATGGTCCATGAGCAGATTTCCATCCTTAAACATGTTAAACCACAATTGAAAAAAGTTTCTTCTCGGAGTAAAAATAAAACGGTTATTGTGTTTATAAAAATTTAAGGTATGATCAGAGCCATCGACCACTGTGATTGAAACGCTTGTGATACTAAAATGTTCTTTAAATCTGAAATGAAATGTTGTGGTTTTCGCCAATTTACCTTCGATCACAGTCCGCAAAGTGCGGTTTGTAAATAACACCGCAATTCTCTTCATTCGAGGAGGTGAAGTGCCTTGAAGGCATGTAACAATATTGTATGACTTGAGAAAGGCGCTGAGATAGTGCCGAAAAACGTGTTTCCAAAGAGGGAACGTTTTCTATTATGCTGGATTTGACGATGTGAGATGACAATACTTTTTCCTCAGATTCATTTACATGTTTCACATAGTATTCCTAATGGAAAGAAGTGCGGTGTCAGGGGCGTAGCCAGGCATTTTTTTCCTGGTTTAAGCCCAGGAATTTACAGAATTGCTCTGCTGCGAAAATACCCAATCGCTCTGTTATAAGCCCTAAGAATGAACCCCATTCATCCAACGAATCATCTCATATCACCTGTCTCAGGCAAGAGTTCATTGCTATTATAAATATTCTTTTGAACACATAAAAAAAACTAACAGCACTGCACTAATGAAGACTGTTAACAACAGTTATAATAACAAAAGTACAATCCGGACATCTAAAGAACAAAATTATTGTTAGAGCATAGATAAAAGGCTCCATAAAATAGTTGTGTTTAATCAAGATGATTCACAATACCAATTTTCCTGATATCAACTTTTTTGCCAAAGTCTAACGTGAACAAAAACTTTTTTGACCTTTTACAGGTGCAGATTTTTTAAAGACAATTTTCCGAAAAAGAATGTCCGAATCAACTCTAGGAGGTCTAGGAGCGAACTCTACTCGTCGGTGTCAACAATCTACTATCCGTCACTAAAGCTCACTAAAATGCAAGTCTTCTTGGCTTTTTTGCGTGACAAACGCCGATTACTCTTTCGCAGTCAAAGGCCATCTCTCTACACGCGCGTGTACAAAAGGGCTAAAGATGAGGGCATCGTGGATTGCATGTACGTTTTTAGCCCTCTTTTGGTACTGAATCATCTTTGGCTTCGCAAGCGTCTCTGTAAACTTCTCATGAAACTATAAAAAAAGACTATAAAAGATGTAGATTATCTCTTGGCCTGGGATAGACTTCCTAAGCGATGAGGCCTAGTAACAGCTCATCGAGAAACAGAAACAGCGAGAGAACGGGAAACATAACTTCAAGCAATATAGGTGGAGTGTTCAATACAGAAAGAGTAAGCTGCCCTCTGTGGACAGTAACTGGTGTTGCAAACAGCAAGCTATTGGTTTTAGAATTTCCCATTTTTAGTAATTCGATCGAGTAATAAATGTCATATAAATTGTTTTATGAACACATGATAACCTGCACATACTTTTGAATCACATTCCTGTTAAGTCCTGGCTTAATGGTTTAAAAGCAGCTACGCCACTGCGTGTCATTTGGTCAGTCCACCTGACAGACAGAGCATTTTAAATGACAGATTCTAAATCCCAGATGACACTGTATTATAAATATCATAAAGATTAACTTCGCAAACATTGCAGACTTATGAAGACTGAGCATTCGTTGACATTCATAACATTATTAGGACCTGCATGTTTTAGAGTCTATTATATCATACGACCTTTGATTAATATTTTGTCATGTTTTGACAAAAGAAAACTTTGACAGTGTCTAATATTTTGTCAACCATATTTATCCCTATTCAGAGCGGATATGCACTTGTCTCTTTACCATGTGTCTCTTTTTTCTTTTGTAAAATCAACTCCAATCAGTCTGTCCAATATATAATGGCGGAGTTGGTTATGCAAAACGTCGAGTTTTCACGTATGAGGGATTCTAGTCCTGTCCTGGCGAACAGGACAAGTAGAAACGCTGGTCCAAACAAAATTAGCCAGCTTGTACTTTCCATTAGAAAAAAATGTTTTCTTTCGACCTTTCATTATTGTTATATGCTCAATGAAATTATCATAAGATGGTACCACAAACAATTACATGAACCTTTCTCAAACATATCTGACAACTAAAAAAACAACAACACTAATTTCCACTGATCAAATGAAAAAGCAGATTGTTATTCTTGGTTGACACAAAGAAACGCCCGTCAACAAAGCCATTGGAGATGACCAGGGGATTAAGGGATAAAGAATAAGATTTTCTTGACAAGGGACAGAAAAGGATCCGACGAAACACAACACAACATTCTCAACTAAAAACTAAATGTACGAGAATTGGACAGACTTGCCCTAGCTATTCATAGGTGTCCAACCCGCTGCCAGCACGACAGCCCGCTCCAGTGACAGAGATGTGTTATAGTAATCCATCAACTGAGTGCTATATACTTTGATGAAAAAGCAACATTTATTATTTATGCAGATCATTTTTGGTTGATGTACTAAGTTTACCAATTTCCACAACGATTTCACCTGCTTCGGTTGAATTGAAGTTCTCTGTTCAAACGATGAATGGAGAAAACCACCGCACATTTTCTTATTCCTTTTTACCGCAGTCGACGAGTAGGAGGCAAAACTACCCCTGAATAATTATTTTACTACCAACAGTTTAAAAAAAAAGGACAAGAAAGGACCTACGATTCTTTGAGGTGAGTGGTGTGTTTGGAAATACACAAAAATTCCAAAGTTTAATTTGCTGACAAAATTACCAAACGGAACGAATATTATATTAAAGGAAATGAAACCAGTGCGCTCGAACTGTCTACCGCAATCTACACAATCTTAAGTTCTTTGAAAAAATACAAAATTTACCTACCGCAATGTTTCTCGCGGTTTTACCACTCATTTCGATTTTTATTTCAGTATCATTTTTTTTTTCAGTGTAAGATAATGTTAAGCGCATTTCTGCATTATGTGGTATAACATCATAGAATACAACTTGTCGAGACTTTTTCTAGACTTTAATTTTGATAATAAATGATAATTCACTCGCGCATCCTACAACTTTAATGCAGTCAGCACTGAACAATACAAACAAAGAATTCTAGTAAATTACAATTTTAAAGTGTAAGCATTGCGCTTTTTAATATTCATTACACTAGGTTTTCATTTATTTACGTTTGTTCAGATTCACTAAGATTCGACGGTCTTGCTTTTACTTTTCACACAAGGTAAAAAGCTTATTCGAATATTCTTTTTTCTCTTCCTTCTGAGGTTTTTGTTTTCAGCTACGATTGGAAGCCAGTTTTATTGTAAATAATGAGGATTCTCTCCTTTTGAGGCATAATCTTTGTCAAAGAGGGTGAATTTTGGCACGGCTCCGGCGCTTAGGCACATGTTGACACATGTTAGAAATGTCCTTTATTAAAACACATGTCTGCAATCGGATAAACGGAAATTTATATAGTTATCAACCTAAGAATCAACCGTGTTTTCTTTGCCCCACTACAAGTTCAGTAAGTTCAATTAAAATAACAATTGTTGAAGCACAAGTGCCCGAGGTGGGAGGCGGGAATCGCCTGCAGCATTTTGCAAGAGAATAATAAAAATCGAACTACGAACGAAAAGTCAGTCATTTTTCATTTTTCAGAACTTCATTAACCAGCTACCTTTATTGATCCTCTGATATGTCTCGGGTATTGGCAAAATGTTTTTTTCTTTCGTTTCCAAAGTGAAACCTGCTCGAACGAACACACAAAAAAGGATCTTGTGATCTTGGATTAATTAAAAGACAAATTTTATTTCTTTTTTCATATTTATATTTTATGTATATATTAATTTTCTTTTAGTTTCATTTTCCAAAAAGTTAGAGCGGTCGGGCGGTCGGGCAATTAGAATCGAAGCAGTTGATGGGCATGCCCTTATTAGCTGTTGCCCGAACGTCTTGAAACTGGATTAAAAAATAACTCGAAAAAGGCATCTCTGTGAGGAGTCATTTAATGTTCTTTATATTTCGGCTACGGTTGAATCTTTATATTTAAATCCATTTAGCGAGAAAATCCTTCTTAACAAAGTTCGAAAAAAAAAATGGAATTAAGATAGTACTTCCATTCACTGCGTGACAACAATCATAAAAACACCTGCGCTCACATAGCTTGTCTCGAAAGTTGTTCGGTGGTTATTACTCTAACGCTCAAGTGAGGGGAAGCATCTTGCTACGGCACATGGTAATTTTTAGTAGGGATATGAATAAGCCTGGGGCAAGATCAAAATGTGACTATCAGTAGTTTTTTGCAGGGCATAATTTATTATATACTGCGAGAAGACTCTCGGTTAGAAACAGGAGGCTTTGTACGACGCGAGGACCAATTACATTCATTAACCGCTGAGAAAATGTCATAATTTCCTGGGTCATTCTCTAACTAGACTTGAGAATTCCCGAATGTTGATAGTTTTCGTGTCATTCTCTATTCTGAAGTTCCTTTCCATTCATTAAAGGCATTTTTCCGTCGACCACAGCACTTTAGCTGCGAGATGTTTGTATTCAATTCAAATTAAAAAAAACAAACAAAAAAAAAACACCTCCTTCCAAAAATAGACGGCCAAGAAAATGGAGTTTCGATCACAAGTTCAAGACGGAGCGCGCAGAGGAACGTTTAGCATGCAATGTTTCATTTTGTCGTTGCTTTCGTTTTTGTTTTCTGAGGTTTGCGTATGGAAATGCTTTATAAAACAAGTGATATATACTATGAAAGAACTAAATATTCACAGAAAAAACAAAGCGAAATAAAGAGTAACGTACGTAGTTTATCAAATAATGGCCTCTTCATATAAGCTCGGGAAACCTATAGTTGCTATGTTTACCAAGATCTCGTATCTTAACTATTTGCTTTGCGTCCAAATAATAGGCTTTGACTGGTTTTCACTAGATTGTAAGCGACCGAGTTTGATTCTTACGACTTGGATTCTATCAGGCTTATAACTCTGCTTAAGACTCCGATTTTTGTTTTTCACTTCGACTCCCGACTCCGTCTCGCTGCTTTTGTTGACAAAACAATTGCGAGGACCATATTTACACCCCACAAAAGATTAATTTCGTCTACTCACATTCAGTTGAGTTCACATTTTGGTCTACAATACATAGTAGAGTATCCTGAGAAAATAGTCGACATTCCGCGACACTACCACTAATTTCCCCGCGAACTGACGTCTGCAGAAATTTCATACTGATGACGTATCACAACCCAGATCTGGGTAGAGCTCCTGATTGGTCGTGCCGCGTGGGAAATTTACATCAGCCAATCAGAAGCCCTACCCAGTTCTGGGTAGTGACACGTCATAAGTACGGAATTTCTTCTCCCGTTCCTCCTCAGACGTCATTTCGCGGGGAAACCAGTGGTGTTGTCGCGAAATGTCGGCTACTTACTCAGTGGAGAGTACCTTGGCCTTTTCTACTGTTTACACGTAATGTTAAACAGGCAACTAGCCCATGACGAATACCGGTATAACAAATATTCTGTGTCTGGAGTAGTAACAGCAACAGATGTGCGATGGGCACTTTTTAATCATTTTATTTTAGGCCTAGATATAAATGTCACGAAAAATTGCCTAAATACTGATGTTTCCGGAATTTCCCCGGATTGTTTTTCTAAATATCTCGAAAAAGTTCTAAATATCTCAAAAATATCTGGCTTCATTTCATAAATATTACAGTAAAAACACACACAAAAATAGCCTGTAATCTAAAATGGCAACACAAATTTCAGCAAAATTCAGGAAATTATGTTCTTGTACAGCATACAAAATTCTAAACAATTTTACATAAAGCCAGCCTTATTTACAGCACCCATCAGCCTCCAAGATCAAGTCTAGAGCACTGCACTTTAATACAGGCAGAGTTCGTGAAAGACCATTAGGTGCTGGAGGTCTAAAGCGGTCTAAAAGGAACAGGCAGGTAGGTTGGTAGGTAGGTGGGTGGGTTGGCAGGTAAGTACATAGGTAGGTAGGTAGGTAGGTAGGTATGTACGTAGGATAGCAGGTAGGTTGGTAGGTAGGTGGGTAAGTTGATAGGTAGTAGGTAG